>JAMPIV010019112.1:0-242500 GCA_024509875.1 Oreohelix idahoensis
AAACAGAATTCTCTTCACAGCCAGACAGTGAGGATGGAAAGTTAGAACCAGTTTGAGTCTGTCAGATTGGACAGAAGGTTTAGTAGTGAGTGCCATCTGACGAGTGATGCATGTGATGCGATTAAGAGCTTCAAATAAAACATGTTCTGGATAAAGACATCGGCGAAAGAACTCGAGCATCTCTTGAGCTTGCTGATGGAAATCATCATCGTGACATAACCGATGCAAGCGAAGAAGTTGAGAAAAGGGAATGGAATTTTTACAACTTAGAGGGTGCGATGAAGTATAAAGAAGGAAATCATGAGCGTCAGTAGCCTTATAATAGACAGACGTTTTAAGACCAGTAGTCACAGTGATGTCAAGGAAGTTCACTGAAGTCGTAGAAATTTTAGAAGTAAATTTGATGGCAGGAATGAAATTACCAACAGTCAATAAATCGACGGAGGTCTACCTTTGACATGTCTGTAATGCCAATTCCATCATCAGTCCATCATAATCAAATATAGTGGCCCTGCGGTAACTCTTACTCTGGTAGCGGTATCAGTTGGAACCACTTTTGTTTTCCGTGAAACGTATTTTCGAAAGACTGAATACAAATATTCAAAGTGGCCCATAAACAGGCAAGCGTAACTATGGCCCATCTTAATACCCATAGCGACGCCACTGATTTGGTTGAAGAATTGGCCATTAAACTCAAAAGAGTTGAGAATGAGAACCAACTCAGCAAGGCGAAGAAGCGGACCTGTACTTATAGTAAGATCAGTACACTGGTCGAGAAAAAATTGGAGTGCCTTGAGACCATCAGCATGTGGAATAGAAGTATGAAGGGAACAAACATCTAGGAGGAAAGGACGGTAAGTACGGCCAGGCATGAATCTGATCGAATCAAAGGTAGTGATAGCATGAGTAGTGTCCTTCAAATAAGAAGGCAGATTGACGACTAAAGGCTGGAAAATACTATCAAGGAATTCAGAAATACGTTCAGTGGGACAAGAGCAGGCTGAAACAATAGGCCTACCAGGGTTAGCAATTTTATGCACCTTAGGAAGCATGTAAAAGGAAGGCTTACCAAGACTACTATCAAAAATATGGAGAGATAAAGCACCAGAAGGAAGAAGATCATCATGGACAAGGCCCCGGATAGTCTCATAAACAGTAAGATTATTACGGACTGTAGCATCACCAGAACAAGGTGAGTAAAAGGTGGTGTTACCTAGCTGTGTAACTCCTTCATGAGTGTATAAGTCCTGACGCCAAACAACCACTGCACCACCTTTGTCTGGCGGCTTGATAACAATATCCTCACGTTTTCTAAGGCGTGACAATGCCTGCCATTCAGAAGACGTGAGGTTAGATCGACGGAGATGGTGTAGAGTAAACTGGTCAATGTCATGTAAAGTATTGGCAATATATAAATTGTAATAACATTCACAGGTTTCCTCTGTCCATCTTGTTCCAATGCCACTTGTCAAGTCCATGCCATGAGTTCTATATTAGTGATCTTGTCATACCATTTCAGTCCTTCTATTCCATGCAAGCGCCCATTTATGAAAGTCTGTAGCTTCTTCGTTGTTGTCTTTGCTGTTCTCCATGATCCAGAGCCACACAATAGGACTGACTTGACATTTGAGTTGAATATTCTGATTTTTCTGTTGGACTTTTATTTCTCCTGATCTCCATTCATTTTCCAATACAATGAAAGTGCCCCTTGCCTTTTGTATTCTTATTCTGAAATCATTGAATGTCCCTCCAAGTCAGGCTCTGTTTAACATTGTCGACCCACATTCCTTGTAGCCAGACCTCAAGCGTGTGCCAGCAGCTGTTTTAAGCTGCATTCAAATGAGATGTCCACACCATTTTATTTTCTATGTTGTCTAATGTGCTGATTCATGGTCTTGTTGCCAGCAACTTGCCAATCTGATCTCTTCATCCTCTCCTCTAATCTCTCCCCTTCTATAGCCACTCCTCTCCTCTAGTTTCTCTTCTCCTCTAGTCTCCTTATGAAGCTGTGGTCATCTACTTTAGAACCACTGAAAGTCTGTAAAGATCACATCTGTTTTCAGGGTTGAGTATTTAGAATAAGTGAAACAAAGGATAGGGGGAGGTATGTGTGTGCATGTGTGGGAGGGGCACTTTTAAACATGACTTATTTACTTTAATGTTTGAATCCATTCATCTTGAGCCATGTTGTTGTAGGATGTCTGTAATATTGTCTACCCATCTGCCTCGTGGTCTTCAAAGTGATCTAAACCATGTCTTCTACTGTTCTAGTCACACAGTGTTAACTGTTTAAGCTCCATTCTCACTAGATGGCCAAACCATTTTATTTTCTGTCCTATATATTTTATGTAGGATGTAGTTCCTACAATTTTTCTGATGTTGTCATTTCTCATTCTGTCTCCACTGGTAACACATTAATGGCGTTTCTTAAACATTTCATCTCACGTGATTTTCCTCTCCTGTGCTCTAGTCAGGGACCATGTTTGACACTGACAGTAATGTATTGGTAAGAATGTACTGTTTATCAATTGTCATTTAGAATGCATACTGATATCTAGATGTTTGATCAGTGGAGACAATGCACTGACTTTCTAACATCTTATTTCAATTTCTCTGTCAAGTCTTCATTTCTTGTGAAAAACCTCCCAGGTACTAAATCGCTGGAACCTGTTAATTTGAACCATCTGTGACTTAAAATGTGAAAATATCATAATTCTATCTGCATTCTTGTGAGTTATAAGCAAACAAAGTGTGCATATTATTTTGGGGGGGGGGGGGGGGGGGGGGGGGGGGGGGGAGAAGAAGAAAGAGAGAACGTTGTACACACAATACAGTGCTTCAGCCACCTGGTCAACATAAAAAATCTGCTAGCATCATGTATACTTTGTGACAAAAGCATTTACAGCTGGATAAAGACTAAGTAAATAAAAATGTATATGTATACTGGCTGAGGAAGTGTATAAGAGAACTGGACTGAACACTACTACTTAAACTACTTGAGTTGCCAGTGCCGATGTATATTTCAATGAACCTCAACTAAAACAACGAAAAGAAGAAAACAGGAAGAACAGCTTTGTGCGTGCTCTTTCTTAAAACACGTGAACATAAATGGTGTCAAGCATAATTTAAATTCTAGCTCTGACGTTCTCCATGTCGAAATTTAAATTTAAAAAAAATAAAACTAATAAACAAGAAACAAGTATTTTTTCCACAAGTTCACCCTCGGACGTCAACTTGAACATGTTCAAAGAAAGCAGTGGTGCGTTTGAGGCTGTTGACATCTTCGTAGAGCTTTTCTAGGAATGGCCAAGTTTCAAGTATTCTTCCACAAGTAAATGTCTCATTTTAAGTATTCTTCCATTTACCTTCATGAAGTTCAGCTTTGCACACAATGCTTCAGCGTTGGAGTCTCTGGCCGTCTGCTGCATGCTCGACTCCAGCTGCCGCAGATCATTGTCTTGGGAGATGAGAGACTGCTCCAGTGAGCGGTGCTTCTGGCGAAGCTGCGTCGCAAACATGAGCATCTCAGACTTTTGTTCTCCTAAAGCAAAATAAACATAAAAAATAAGGATCTTCAACTCAAATGTCAAGTCAGTCTTACTTCAGGACTCTGAAACAAGGTGACCAACAAAAACAACAACCAAAAAGTTAAGACTTTCTTAAATCGGAGCTTGGGTAGAACAGCAGGACTGAAACGGTCCAAGGTCATCACTAGAGGACAAAGAGATGAGAAGAAGACACTGGTAATATACAGGATACACACTGAGGAAAAATTCAGATGGCATTACCAGGCAATCTCCAAGATAAACACTGAGGACAAATTCAGATGGCATTACCAGGCAATCTCCAAGATACACACTGAGGACAAATTCAGATGGCATTACCAGGCAATCTCCAAGATAAACACTGAGGACAAATTCAGATGGCATTACCAGGCAATCTCCAAGATACACACTGAGGACAAATTCAGATGGCATTACCAGGCAATCTCCAAGATACACACTGAGGACAAATTCAGATGGCATTACCAGGCAATCTCCAAGATACACACTGAGGACAAATTCAGATGGCATTACCAGGCAATCTCCAAGATACACACTGAGGACAAATTCAGATGGCATTACCAGGCAATCTCCAAGATACACACTGAGGACAAATTCAGATGGCATTACCAGGCAATCTCCAAGATACACACTGAGGACAAATTCAGATGGCATTACCAGGCAATCTCCAAGATACACAAATTCTGATGGACAAATCTCAGATGGCATTATTCAGGATGGCATTACCAGGGCAATCTCACCACAATGGCTTTTACCAGGCAATCTCCAGATACACACTGAGGACAAATTCAGATGGCATTACCAGGCAATCTCCAAGATACACATGCAGAGACAAATTCAGATGGCATTTACCAGGCAATCTCCAAGATACACACTGAGGACAAATTCAGATGGCATTACCAGGCAATCTCCAAGATACACACTGAGGACAAATCAGATGGAATTACCAGGCAATCTCCAAGATACACACTGAGGACAAATTCAGATGGCATTACCAGGCAATCTCCAAAATAACACACAACCTTGAGGACAAGTTAAGATGGCATCCAAGATCGATTGCACAGAAGCAATGTATGGCAAGGACACAGCTTTAGTGGTGCTAAGTATGTAAGTCCATAAAGATGGAGTAGCATTAATTCTAACCTAGAGTACAAATAGTCTAACATAGCTTTCCTTCTTTTAAAGGAGCTAAATTATGTTACATCACTTATTTCTATCTCCAATGTGCTTTGAATAAATTTATGAATTTAAGAAGGTGACAAGAGTGAAACGGGCCCCATACAGCATCTATCCAAAGCACTCCACATGCAAGTGCAGCGGTGAACCTGACCTTAGTTGCAGAATGCCACTTGTGTAATTGGCCCATAGAAGGAAACCTGTACCAAAGCACTTCATACACTCTATGCAGTGTAATGTCAGTAGTCATGTGTTTAACAAGATGAGGTTACCAGACCATGGACAACCTCACCTTTGTTGCAGACGGCCATCACCAAATTTGGCTTACAGCAACAAGCCTGAACTAAAGCACTTAATGTACTCTTGCAGTGATCATCTCTGTAGCAATGTTTGCATGATAAAATTGTTTGCACCAAACACAATCCTCCTTTTATCATCTCTTATAACAGTGTTGGGGAGCCACGGTAGAGCAGTGGTTAGTGCACTGGCTTCATAGCTTGGTGGTCCATGGTTCGATCCCTAGTTGAGGTGGGATTTCTTAGACCGCAAACGGCTCCGGGGTCGACCCAGCCTCATGAATTGGGCACCAGAGCAACTCTGGGAAGGTTAAGGCGGTCGGCATGATGCTGACCACATCACCCCTAGTGTGCCGATGGTCAAGAAAATATGGGCATAACACCGTATTCCCAATATGCCTCAACAGGCATGTAACGGGATCTGTTACCCTTTTCTACCTTTAACAGTGTTGTATAGGAGTCACATTCTTTGTCTTCAGATTACCAGACCCAGGATCTGTCAGTGTTTGTGTCTGTGTGCATGTGGACAATAAACGTCAATACTAAATATTATGCCCCAATAAGTTCCAGGGGGTCTCTGAACAGACACAGAAACTAGAATAGGATTATTGCACCCTCACGCGGGTCGTACAAGACATGAGGCTGTACAGGGGGTTGTACAAGACATGAGGTTTACAGGGGGTCGTACAAGACATGAGGTTGTACAGGGAGTCGTACAAGACATGAGTTTGTACAGGGGGTTGTACAAGACATGAGGTTGTGCAGGGGACATACAAGATGACATGAGGTTGTACAGGGGGTCATACAAGATGACATGAGGTTGTGCAGGGGGTCGTACAAGATGATATGAGGTTGTACAGGGGTCATACAAGATGACATGAGGTTGTGCAGGGGGTCATACAAGACATGAGGTTGTGCAGGGGACGTACAAGATGACATGAGGTTGTGCAGGGGGTCATACAAGAGGACATGAGGTTGTACAGGGGGTTGTACAAGATGACCAGGTTGTGCAGGGGGTCGTACAAGATGACATGAGGTTGTACAGGGGTCATACAAGATGACATGAGGTTGTGCAGGGGGTCATACAAGAGGACATGAGGTTGTACAGGGGGTTGTACAAGATGACATGAGGTTGTACAGGGGTCATACAAGATGACATGAGGTTGTACAGGGGTCATACAAGATGACATGAGGTTGTGCAGGGGGTCATACAAGACATGAGGTTGTACAGGGGGTCGTACAAGATGACATGAGATTGTGCAGGGGGTCATACAAGATGACATGAGGTTGTACAGGGGGTCATATAAGATGACATGAGGTTGTGCAGGGGGTCATACAAGATGACATGAGGTTGTACAGGGGGTCATACAAGACAACATGAGTTGTGCAGGGGCTGCCAACCTCATCATGTAAAACAAATTGCCACAGAAATGACCCTACAAAGATGCTGCAACAACATGGACTACCCGGCTCAGGCATGTGACTACCCGGTGCCGGCATGGGACATCCCGGTGCTGGCGTGGGAATACCCGGTGCCGGCATGTGACTACCCGGTGCCAGCGTGTGACTACCCGGTGCCGACATGTGACTACCCGGTGCAGGCATGTGACTACCCAGTGCAGGTATGTGACTACCTGGTGCAGGTATGTGACTACCTGATGCAGGCTTCCTACAAGGGGACCAGCTGTAGTAGTGGTTCCATGCTCCACAAAGAAAATAAATGACCAAATATTAAAGCAGCTAGAACACAACTTCTTGAAGCAATGTTACCAGCTTTCAACTCCACTCTACCCAGCTGTAAATGGGTGCCTGATTCTGTACTTGAGTTAGGGAAGGCAAAGGTAGCAATGAAAGGAACTGGTCACACCCACTTCAACAAGCATGTGTGGTGAAGTCTCTAACGGAAGTACCTGTTATTTGTCTACCTTTACCTTTTACCAAATACCCTGACTTTGTTGAAGTATCAGCATGTTTTGTATGTGTGGGTCTTTAACATTATGTAAATTATTAAGAACCACGTCTACTGAACCTGAAACAGAAAAAAGCCCAGCCAAGCAGGGAAGTATGGCTTACCCTGTTCCAGCACAAAATTCAAAACGTCATCGTGCTGTTGCTGGCTGTGATCTGGGCTGCTGCCATAAAAGGGCGGGCCGCAGCTTGGCTCGTCCAGGGATGACATCATCTCCGGTTCGTCTGTAGTGAAGTGGACGAGGAATGTGAGACATTATTTCTGTCATGCTTTATCCAAGGCTCACTCTTGTAAAAAGAGATAACAACAGGAGAGCAAGAACAGAATGTTGCAATTACTACCACTGCCACATGTTACCATCTACTACTACGACAAGTTACAACTACTACCACATGTTACAACTATAACCACTACCACATGTTACAACTATTACCACTACCACGTTACAATTACTAACACTGTCCCATGTTACAATTACTACCACTTCCAAAAGTTTCCATCTACTACCACTGCCACATGTTACAACTACTACCACTACCAAATGTTACAATTACTAAATGTTTGATGACACGAACAAATGGGAAGCCGAGCATCCAGGCCACCAACAACAACAACAACAACAACACATGTATATTATCAGCTCAGCAGAGGAGAACAAGTGTCAATCTTCAGACTCCACACAGGCCACAACAGATAGGAACACCAACTATTCAACAAGCCAAAGATAGGAACTAAAGATGAGTTTAACTATGGCACCGATAAAATGACTGCTGAACATTTGCTTCAAAGATGCTCAACATATGAGGAACAGAGAAAGCATTCACAAGTTACTATTACCATTACTACCATCCTACCACCATTACTTAAAGTTACTACTACTACCACCACTAACAAAATACTACCACTACACCATATTACTATTACTACCACTATCCAAAATACTACCACTACAGCATGCTATTACTACTACCACTATTCAAAATACTACCACTACAGCATGCTGTTACTACTGCCACTACCAAAATACCACCACTACAACATGTTACTATAACTACCACTGTAAAATACTATTATTAATACCACTACCACACATTGTACTATAAATATGTTAATTTCTTCAGCTGCCACACATTACAACTATTGCCACATGTTACCAGGTTACATTACTATCGCTACCAAAAGTTACTATTACACTGACAAACAACATTTTTCTTTCTTATATAAGAATAAGTGTTCTTAGGTCAGTTTCTTGCGCTGATTTCAAATTTGAAATCCGTTTATCTCTATCACGTCGGGTTCTTAAGATATTTGTGAATAAATATATTTTTGGGAAACCGTTATTTGCTCCGTTTCATTTTTACTATATAACTTTTTAAAAATTAATAAAATGCAAAATAATTCTACTTTTTATACTGCTAAAAGATGTATGACATATGTTACGTTATATTTCAAATAGTTACTGTATTTTGAAATAATTCCGAGTGAAATATGGCTTCTAAAAGTTGTAGAAGTTCGGCTGATCTGTTCTGTTACGTGTGCGGATATTTTACAGATCGTGTTCACCAGAAAAAACTTTACACCATTGCTAAAGAAAGCATATGAACTTTATTTCGATTCGAAAGTTGATGATGCAAATAAATCTTGGAAGCCAAATGCAGTTTGTTCGACTTGTGCAAATACATTGGCAGGTTGGTTACGAAAATCGCCGAAGCATAAGTCGATGCCTTTTGGAGTGCCAGTAATATGGCGTGAATCGACAAATCACGCTACTGATTGTTACTTCTGCTTGACAAATATCTATGGTTTCACTTTTAAAACTAGAAAGTCTGTGGTTTATCCAAATATTGAATCGGTTTCGAAACCAGTGCCTCATGATCCAATCACGTGTCCGATCCCAGTTCCACCAGAACAATATCCGTTGGACGTGAATGAACCATCAGAAAGTGATAGTTTACCTGCTTTAGAAACTAATTCTGACTCGGATTATATACCGGTGAATGATGGTGTTCACTTAATTAGCCATTCAGAACTTTCAGATCTAATACGTGATCTCGCTCTCACCAAAGGACAAGCGGAATTACTCGGTTCGCGACTCAAAGAATGGAATCTTTTAGCGCCCAATACTCCGATATCTAAATTTCGTCATAGACACAGAGAACTTGTTCAATACTTTGAGATGGATGATGACTTTGCTATTGCAAAATGATGTAAAGGTCTAATGGTGCACCTCGGTCATGAGCACATAGTCAACGAATGGCGACTTTTCATCGACTCTTCCAAGACTAGTCTAAAAGCCGTGTTATTGCATAATGGAAATTTATTTTCATTTTCATCAATTCCAGATCGCCCTACTCTGTTCAGTTTATGAAAGAAACTTATGACAATATGGCTATACTTTTGGCAAAAATAAAGTACAATGACTACCAATGGCGGATTTGTGGAGACCTAAAGGTCATTGCAATTCTCACGGGCATGCAGACTGGGTATACTAAATTTTGTTGCTTCCTATGTGAATGGGACAGCCGCAACAAACAGGAACATTATGCAAGAAAGGTGTGGCCTTTCGGGGATCATATGCAGCTCGGGCATAAAAATGTAATACACGAGCCATTAGTTAACAAAGACAGCATCATTTTACCACCGTTACATATAAAGTTGGGGCTCATGGAAGTGGGTGAATTTCGTAAAAGCGTTAGATAAAACGAGCAAAGCTTTCACTTATCTTCGAGAAAAGTTTCCGCAAATTAGCGATGCAAAGATAAAGGAAGGTATCTTTGTAGGACCTCAGATTAGGAAAGTTATTGCAGACAAACAATTCGAGAACTTGTTACATGGTAGTGAACTTCGCGCATTGATGGCATTCAAATCGGTCGTCGATAACTTTCTGGGAAATCACAAATCTGTCGACTATGTGCATATTGTTAAGCAGTGCATAGATGCATACAGAATTATGGGCTGTAACATGTCCCTCAAAATCCATTTGCTCGATTCGCATCTTGACTTTTTCCCTGACAACCTTGCCGAAGTCAGCGATGAACATGGAGAACGATTCCATCAAGATATCGCCGTAATGGAGTCACGTTATCAAGGACGGTGGAGTGTGACCATGCTTGCCGATTGTTGGATGCTTCATCGCGATGTACCACATGCCATTCACCGACGAAAGTCGACTGCAAAGAAATTCAAGCCTACATAACTGTTATACTTCTTGTACAAATGATGTTGTAATACTGTATGCGTTGTTAAAAAACTTCAATTGCGTATTTCTAGAGCTCCATGATAGAAAAAACGGTTTCCACTGCTGCCATTTGGAGACAGGCTACTTAAAATTGGACCAGAAAAACATAGAAATGTATAGAGATGGGAAAAAAAAAGTTTTTTTGTGTTAGTCAGAGACCAGTTTTCCTGACCCATGGTCCACTGATTTACGCCATACCAAAGTATTACCACAGCAGCATGCTACCATTAATACCAGTACCACACATGTAGTATGAATACGTTTCAATTTCATTTGCTGCCATATGTACAACTACTGACACAGGTTACCATTACTGCCTGCACAACATTCACCAGTACTGTTATTGATGTATTACTACCACATGCATATCTGCTCATATCTGCTGGACATTTTTACAAAAAAACTGACAGATGTTGTTTCAGTTTAGACTTTTCAAAACTGGTTCCTAAACTTAACACTTCATACCGTCACAAGCAGGGCCGATAGGTATATGCTTGAAATAGTGAAAGTTGGTGTTAGTAAGTGCAGAATTATTTTCTACAACTTCTACCAATTTGTTATTGTTCAAGAAGAAATAATAAGCCTACTGTACCTCAGGCATGTCCTACAAGGCTACCAATGTGAGGTTGGGCATGAGGCTGGCAACCTCATCATGTCAAACAAACCGCTACTACTACTAGATCATGTGACTACTTGGTACAGGCTTCCTATGGACTAGCTGCCGTGGTGGTTACATGCTACATGAGGAGCACAGAGGAACATGATGATGATGATATGCGACAACAACAACATTTCAAGTAGACCATCAACTTACCTTTGATAACTGAAGGTGTTGCTCTGCTAGAATCAGGGGAGAAAACAGACAATGGTGACGCAGCATCAGATATCAGTGAGTGCGCTGGAGACCCACCACCCCTATCACACACAGTGGTCTGAGTCAATGGAGACTTTCCACTTCTGTCTGGGCCAATGGAATGGCCTGGTGACCTGCCCAATGTAGTCAGCATTGATTGAGCTGGAGATTTACTGCCTGTTGATGAAGTGGATCCCCCTCTCCCCTTGAGCAAGTTTCCCAAAATGGAATGTTCAGGGTCTGTGTCGGGGGCCATCCGTCCACTGGCTTGACCCTGGAAGGACAATGACCTCTGGAAGCCCTCTTGACCTCGTACACTGCTACTGATATTGTTGCTAGACTGCTGCCCCTGACCATGATATGACAAGCTGCTGTTGTTACCTGTGCCACGAGAGCTCTCACCCGGAAAAGATGTACTGCTTGGGCTCTGCACGTGGAAGGGAGAGTCCGGACCATACAGTGATGGCTGCTGGTTTGGCCCAAACCCCAAGAGGGATGACAAGGATGGGTTGTTTACAGACACAGTCCTCTGGAAATGCTGCTGCCTTTCCAGTTGGTTTCTGCTGCCTCTAGGGCGCCCCACTCTCTTGCCTGGCATATGATCACTGCCTGACATAGTCCTGTGTGGTGATAATTGAACACTGGGTGCTCTGTCCTGGATTCCCCAAGATCTTGGCGACATCAATTCCAGACTGGGGTCAAGCATATCCATGCCATCAAGGGATGACATTCGTGGAAACATGTCATCAGAGCGCATCCGCTGTAGGTCTGCCATGCTGCCAGACTGTAGCTGTCTGGAGCTCTCTGGCTCAGATGACATCTGCTGGATCTCCATTCCTGGCCCACCAGAAGCAAACATAAGATTTCCCCCTGAGGAAGAAGACCTCTGAAGGCTCATCACCGAGTCTGGGCTCATGAACAAGTGGTCTCCACTGCCTGCCATTGGAGACAGGCTACTTCTGGGAGACATACTTCCATGTATAGAGATGGGAGACAAACTGCCCTGTGAAATCAGAGACTCAGATTTCCTGACACTTTCCATGATTTCATGGGATTGTGACATCTGTGCAGCAATGCTTGCTCTTCCTCTTCCTCGACCTCCCCTTGCCCTACTCATTCTTGTTCCCCTCACGCCTCTGGTCATCCCCCGTCCGCCTCGTCCACTTCCCCTAGGTCTCCCTCGTGTTCTGCTCCTTCCTCTCCCCCGACCTGTAGGGCTGATGATTGAATGGTTCACTGCCGAGTCAGCATTGTAAATCAGCTGACTAGCAGAGGACACAGATGGAGGTCCAGAAGTGTCAAACAAGTAATCAACAAAAGATCCACTTCCACTGACTGGACTGTCATTGCCACTAGGCAAACTTGTCTGACAGGTGGAACTGGAGCCACCAAGGGACATCTGCTGCTGATATTGGGGATGGATATTTGTGTACATCTGCTGCTGTTGCTGTTGATGCTGTGAAAACTGTCTACTGTACAGATTCTGCTGCTGCATAGGACGCCCCGTGTTGTTGTCATATCCATAACTTCCACTGTAGTCTGTACCTGTTCCAGGCAGGGGAGATGACAATGGAATCTGGCTATGTGACTGCTGGTACTGATTTTCAGCAGAAGTATAGGAGAAGTTCTGTGCCCCTTGCTGTTGGCAAAATGAGCCAGCGGTGGTTAGTCCAGGTTCCAGTTTTGGCACAACTGGCACTGGCACACACATGTGGTTGCTGAGGTTGATACTCAGAAGGTCCCCTCCATCAGCAGCACAGCTGTCAGTTAAGACACTGTTCTTCATACCACCTCGAGACATGACAAGCGGAGAGTTTCCTCCTTCCACCTCCAGGGCCTTGACCGTCCTCTCAATATCTGACATGCTGTACTTGATGGATGGGTCAGATTTAACCCACATCAGCTCCTGCTGGTGCCTGACCACCTGTTCCCTGCCTTCATGTTCACTAGTGGGACAAACAAAAGTTGAAGGTCAAAACCTCATACATAAATTATGCAGAGTTAAAAAAAAAAGGGTCAGGTAATCCCCGACTTACGATGGGCTCCTTTCCAATGACTCCGTTTTAAAGTCGAAGTAACATGTCAGAATGCTAAAATATATATCTGTTTTTGTAATCCAATGTACAAATTATAACATAAAATTACTGTACTGTACAGTCATATACTGTAATTAGTAATGAAACATAAGTTTACATTACTTCTGGGATGACCGTCGTAAGTATGAGTGATCGTAAGTCGCATATGTCATAAGTCGAGGACAATCTGTGTTGCAACATAAAGATTAGCTGTGAAAAGCACAAAAATGTTGATAACAATATTTAATACATGTTTGCTAATGTACAAGTTTAATAGCGATGATCTTCATCATTCTCCCTTGCACTACTTGAGGAGTATGAAGCCACCAGTACAACTGGTTCCCTTGTAGGAAGCCGGTATCAAGTAGTCACATGCTCTTGCAGCAGTGGTTTCTGACAATTTCTTGTACATGTTGAGGTTGCCAGCCTCATTAACAGCAAGGATACCATAGCCACATAACTCTAAGCTCCAGCCTCATTAACAGCAAGGACACCATAGCTCCAGCCTCACATATACCTAAGCTCACTAAGCCTCCAGCCTCATTAACAGCAAGGACTCCTAAGCTCCAGCTCCATTAGATACCACATAACTCTAAGCTCCAGCCTCATTAACAGCAAGGATACCATAGCCACATAACTCTAAGCTCCAGCCTCATTAACAGCAAGGATACCATAGCCACATAACTCTAAGCTCCAGCCTCATTAACAGCAAGGACACCATAGCCAAATAACTCTAAGCTCCAGCCTCATTAACAGCAAGTATACCATAGCCAAATAACTCTAAGCTCCAGCCTCATTAACAGCAAGGATACCATAGCCAAATAACTCTAAGCTCCAGCCTCATCCAAGGGGGTATTAACAGCAAGGAAAATACCATAGCCAAATAACTAACTAAGAAATATACACTCCAGCCTCATTAACAGCAAGTATACCGGAAAAAAATAATACTCTACAAGAAACAGCCTGTATTATGTCACCACTAATTAACAGCTAAGGAGGAAAACCATAGCCAACATAACTGGAAAAAATTAAGGCTCCAGCCATTCATTAACAGCAAGGACAACCATAGCCAAATAACTCTGGTTTCTCCATTGGCCTTATTAACTAAAAGCTAAAGTGAATACCATAGCCAAATAACTCTAAGCTCCAGCCTCATTAACAGCAATTACCATAGCCAAATACTAGAACTCTAAGCTCCAGATTATCTAACATTTGGAAATTACCTCATTAACAGCAAGTATACCATAGCCAAATAACTCTAAGCTCCAGCCTCATTAACAGCAAGGATACCATAGCCAAATAACTCTAAGCTCCAGCCTCATTAACAGCAAGGATACCATAGCCAAATAACTCTAAGCTCCAGCCTCATTAACAGCAAGGATACCATAGCCACATAACTCTAAGCTCCAGCCTCATTAACAGCAAGGATACCATAGCCACATAACTCTAAGCTCCAGCCTCATTAACAGCAAGGATACCATAGCCAAATAACTCTAAGCTCTCTATTCATTGCATATATAGAAATCTTTTAACTTTAAAAAAAAAAATCTTTGCTTCTTTTTGGCGAGGCGCGTTCAACGTAGACACAGGGTCTGTGAGTTATATTAGGGCGCATGGTCAAATATAAAAGATCATGCTGTCTGGGTTTTTTTACAGGTCAGGCAACAAAAACGTATTCCCTGTGTGTAAGAAACTGGAGCCTAAAATTAAGTCTTTTTTTGTTTTTTTATCAACTATACAGTGACTACAAGATTTGAAGATGGCAGATATGCACCTAAAATTTGGCTAGCACTAAGTATGTATCTAATACATGGCTAAACCATGGCAAGTACATACCAAAAGTATGGCTAGCATTGAGCAAGTATGTATCTAATACACGGCTAAACCATAGCAAGTACATACATAATACATGGCTAAACCATGGCAAGTGCATGCCAAAGTATGGCTAGCATTGAGCAAGTATGTATATAATACATGGTTAAACCATAGCAAGTACATACCAAAAGTATGGCTAACATTAGGCAAGTATCTGGTCCTGCAGCCTTAACATTTTTTAGCTGTTTTATTGCCTGAGAGATCTCTTGTTTAGTGGGTGGGTTCATGTTGCACTGTAGTGGCTCTTCTACTAGTTCTATGATGGGTTGCTGTATTAGTTGATTTTGGTTTTCCTTAAAATATTCAGCTCATCTGGCCCTTTGTTTCTCTTCACTGCTAATGTTCTGTCCTTCTCTGCTCTTCACTGTTGTATTGTGGTTTAGCTGTTTCTTAGATAAAGTTCTAGTGATATTATATAATGTTTTCAAGTCTCCTTGTTTTTTTTGTCACAATCTTGGCCTCCTCTGTAATTTTTCAATAAATTCTCTTTTATCTTGCCCGGCACTCTTTTTTCACTTTCCAATTTAGCTCCCAATATATTGTGAGCAGTTGTGTTTTCTGTTCAGCATCTTTACAGTTGTTTACTTGTTTGATGTCTCTTCTTTCTCTTCCCTGTGTTTTCTGTGAGCCATTCCTTCTGTTGTTTATTTCTTTTGCCAAGAACTACTTCACATGTATTCCTGTATGTTTCCTGAATTGTGCACCAATGATTATCTATACTTTCTTCAAGGTTCTCCAGTGTCTTTGTTCATAAGGTTCTGGGTATTGTATTTCGATCTTGCTCTTTCTGCTCTGTCTTTGGCTAGCATTGAGCAAGTATGTACATAATACATGGTTAAACCATGGCTAGTACATACCAAAAGTATAGCTAGCATGCAGCAAGTATGTACATAAAACATTAGACACAGCACAGACATCAAATTCTAACTCTACAAGATAGCAAAGATAGGCTCATTATGACTCACAGAATTCATACCCACATAATCACATAAGGAAGGTATGCACATAAGAGAAGTTACTCTTTAGGACCAACATAAGACATCAAACTCTTATTCAACAAGATTGCTAAGAGTAAGTAAATTATTAACTCGCACACAAGACACAGAATCCTTAATCAATAACACAACAGAAGGCATGTATGCTATAAACTCTCACAGACACAACAAACATCAAATTCTTACTCAACAAGATGGCTAAACGTAGGCACAACATACCTCCTACATCAGACATAGAATTCTGACACATTACAGACATCAAATGTTTACTCAACAAGATGGCAAAAGGTAGGCACATTATAAACTCCTACATAAGACACAGAATTATGACAACACAGACATCAAATTCTTATTCAAGATGATGGCAAAAGGTGGTCATAATGTAAACTACACAAGGCATAGAATGCAGACACAACACTAACATAAAATTCTTACTCAACAAGATGGCACAAGGTAGGCACAATATAAACTACTCCACAAGACATAGGTCACAGACACAACATAGTCACCAAATTCTCTCAACAAGATGGCACAACGTAGGCACAATATACATTCTTACACAAGACACAGAATGTGGACACAACACACACATTAAATTCTTACTCAACAAGATGGCAAAAGGTAAATAAATTATTAACTCCTACACAAGATGTGGACACAACACAGACATCAAATTCTTACTCAACAAGATGGCAAAAGGTAAATAAATTATTAACTCCTACACAAGACACAGAATGTGGACACAACACAGACATCAAATTCTTACTCAACAAGATGGCAAAAGATAAATAAATTACTAACTCCTACACAAGACACAGAATGTGGACACAACACAAACATCAAATTCTTACTCAACAAGATGGTAAAAGGTAAATAAATTATAAACTCCTACACAAGACACAGAATGTGGACACAACACAGACATCAAATACTTACTCAACAAGATGGCAAAAGGTAAATAAATTATTAACTCCAACACAAGACATAGAATGCAGACACTACATCAAATTCTTACTCAACAAGGCTATGAAGACAGAAGAGAAACTTGGGCTTGTTGGTGTGCTTGTCACGTGCCAGCTGTATTGTGCTGTGTACAAAAACGATGTCCTGACTGTGTGTGTACATCCTATACGTACAACTTGATCCACCCACGTTGATCAGAGCTATTGTGGAACAAACCATCAATTAAAACTCTTCTAAAAATCATTATATCAAGCATTAAATCCTTTTGCAGCAGTCATAATTAATCAATTCCTTATCACATATCATGCACTAGCAATCATATACAAACGTACATATGGCCATACATAACTAAAACTTAGCCTCATCATTACACTTCTACCGTCCAAGTGCCATTGCTGAATAAACACACTATTAGAATTTGATGACAAGAATGTAGGATGTATAAACATGGTCAAAGGGAAGTGACTGAATTATTAAGAGACAGGACAGAGACCAGAGTTACTTAGAGGTCATGTGAGATAGTGGTGTAGGGTCCCATAAATAAAGACTAAAGAACGACAGTTCTGTCTCTAGAGGTAGAGCTTTGCGTGCAGTAAGAAGACCAGACTGATGGTGTTATTCCAAATGTCAGACACGTAGCTGTAACCACGCCACCATCTGTGGTATCAGATGAGACCGTAGAGACATCAGCAATGACAGTAGTCAGTCAATCCAGACTACATCAAGTGAATTTATGATGATCTACTGGTACATAGTGACAATATTAACTTGATAGAAGTGACCAGTGAAATAGGGAAAAGTTTTGTGCCGTAAAATATGATGTGACAAATAATTGTTGGAAATAAGAGATCATGTAGAAGATAGTCAAGAGAAAGACATTTTTCACAGAACGAGTAGTATGTTACTGATAAGCAAATATTCCCTGGTGGTAGCCCGGATCTTCTAATGAACCTTCAGTAAGCTAGACTTAAGCAGATACAACCAGACAAAGATAGTGAGACTTTGAGATGAAGTCATGACCAGCATGAATGAACAAGAGAATGAGAGCCACGTTTATTGTACCACATTTGATTGGTTGTAAATATGTTCACCTCTACACCTCACGGTAGATGGGGAACGACTAAGTAAGTAAGTAAGTAAGTAAATATGTTTGTCAGAAGGACTTCAAATAAAGCTCCTGAAAATGCACTGATCTTATATAAGTGAACTACGTACATGTTGTATCGTATAAGTGAAGACAGGTACAAAATTGTGAAAGAATGCCCTTAGAGGGGTGAAAGAAGGCCCTTAGAAGGATAAAAGAATTTGGGTAGTTTATGATCTACGGGACAGATGAGACCGTCTATGATGACCACCCAGTCATACAAGGAGCATAGGCCTCAACAAACTTATGCCAAGTCTTCCTGTTGCAGGCCATCAGCTCAAGGTCTTTCCATGTCTTTCTCACCCCTTTCACTTATGTTTCCAATTCTCTTCTCCATGTGTGTTTGGTCTACTTCCACCTCACTTGACTGGGAGTCCTGTAATGCTATCAAATGGTTTACTCGCTGTTTGTTTTATCCATAACCAATGTCTTTCCTCGCACCCCTTGTTCCACTGGTACTTGTCTGTTTGTTGTCAACAGTTCCATATGTTTGTTGTCAACAGTTCCATATGTTTCCTGTCAACAGTTCCATATCTGTTTCCTGTCAACAATTCCATATCTGTTTCCTGTCAACAGTTCCATATCTGTTTGTTGTCAACAGTTCCATATGTTTGTTGTCAACAGTTCCATATCTGTTTGTTGTCAACAGTTCCACATATGTTTGTTGTCAACAGTTCCACAACTGTTTCTTGTCAACAGTTCCATATCTGTTTGTTTTTAACAGTTCCATATCTGTTTCTTGTCAACAGTTCCATATCTGTTTGTTGTCAACAGTCCCATATCTGTTTCTTGTCAACAGTTCCATATCTGTTTGTTGTCAACAGTTCCATATCTGTTTGTTGTCAACAGTTCCATATCTGTTTCTTGTCAACATTTCCATATCTATTCTTGTCAACAGTTCCATATCTGTTTCTTGTCAACAGTTCCATATCTGTTTGTTGTCAACAGTTCCATATCTGTTTGTTGTCAACAGTTCCATATCTGTTTCTTGTCAACATTTCCATATCTATTCTTGTCAACAGTTCCATTTCTATTCTTGTCAACATTTCCATATCTATCCATATCTATTCTTGTTAACAGGTCCATTCTCACGAACGAGCACCATTTCAACTGTTCTATTCTGCCCAAGCACCCATTTATAAAAGTCTGTAATTTCTTGGTTTTTGTCTTTGTTGTTCTCTATGTTTTAGAGCCATACAATAAGACTGCCATGACACTCAAGTTTCTTCTCATCTCCATATATTTTCCCAAAACAATGAAAGGCTCCTCTTGCCTTTAGTATTCTTATTTGATATCACTATCTGCTACTCCAACTCTGTCTATATTTGCTACCAACATGTTTATTGACAAGTCTGCAGGACTTGGCTGGATGCAAAACTTTTCTACTTGCTACACTTCCATCGAATGAAAAAACTGATGAAGAAACATACACATTAAAAAAAAATAATTATCATAAGGTCTGTTTCCTTTTATCCAAACACCCAAAAACCAAATTATTTTTTTTTTTGGGCGACTTTGGGTGATTTCTGAACACATTTTGGGCAAGTTTGGGTGATATTTAAACACAATCTGGATGACATTTGGCTATAATCCGGTTTCCTAAACACAGCTGTCCCCGACAATTTCAGATAAAAGGATAGACCTGTAATAATGAATTCAAAGTCAGCTTTAGAAAACAAAACAGCTCCGTCTACTTCCTGTCAACCACGTATGAAGTGTATCCTATGTTACTTGCACACGTGATGTTTAATTTAAGCTACAACAGTACCCAAGTTTTACAAACACAATTAGGATGTAAGAAGTGTCTATAGTATGACATAAAAGTCATTCCCTATTTTCACATTCTTATTTCTTCGTTCCTACCCAGGTAATTTATGTTAAATGTGTCATAATAAAGAGAATTACCTGCTATTTTATGCAAGGAATCTGGCATTTACATGACCACCAGCTAAGCACAATGCTACAGTATAGATATGTGGAAGTGAACCTCTGTCTGTGAGGCTAATTACATCCTCATTGACTCTTGAAATCATCCGCACACTTCCAGGGATTCCCCCTCTGGTGAAACGTGTTGAGGACCCAGAATTGCATACTAAACTTGGAGGAGTCACTTGAGCCCCAGACGTAACTCTGGCTATTACCTGGTTGGCAGCCTGCAGGAGGATCTCACTGTGGACCCATGATAGGCAGGGGGAGCACAGTATTTTAGCTCTGCATATTTGGAGAACCGCCTTGGATGGCAAGGAATGCACAGTGTGCTACACACTTCTTCCTCCTACCTTGAGACCAGATGTAATGATCCTTTAAATGCAAGCCAAGCTGAAGAAACTGGAGCTCATGACTTCAACTCAACACGTTTAGGAATGGCAGAAAAGCCTAGATTTACAGTGTAGATAATACCAAGGAGTCTTCACTTGGCATTGGCTGCAAAAGAGCGACAAAGTCAGCAGTCCTAGTTAAACAACAACAATCTGCTATTTTATTTAATAAATTGCTCTGTGACATTTGGCCCGTTCAACATGAAATGATGGCAGGCACCAATTTTTGCTTCCTCTTGCAATGTCAGTGTATTGGCCATTTTAAATTGTATTTCAGTTGATCCTGTTTCTGGAAATAAGAAATAACACTTATAAAACTTATTACTGAAATGGCAGTTACGGCTCATCGTTGCGATATTTGTTTCTGTACATCCAAAAGATATAAGTGATGATATATAAATGTCTGTAGGTTCCACAAATTAAAAACTGACCTTGATTGTGACTGAAAGCTACATACTCCTGATCATCTTGATGAATAAAACAGTACGGAGACAGGCCTACCACCTCGTTGGGCAGGTATCCACTGACCTGACATGATCTGGGAGAGTGGAAGGGTCAAGGTCAATTACACAGCGTAACCAGCAAGCCATGAATGATTTAAGGGAGTTAATTTAAGGTGATCTTCAATAATTATGTCAAAAGTTGTCAAAATTAACTAAGTTAGATAAACTAATCTCTGAAGGACCGAGGGCTAGATTGGAACCAGGCCAGGAGGAAGACAGCTGATAGGATAGCATAGCACTCTCCCTGGCAAACCTTTACAACCAAGGGTAGAAAAGAAATGACTAAGTAAGTAAGAAAGTTAGATCAATGAACCTAATTAACATATTTTCTACTTTCATAAATGGCTGTCTGTGCAGAATCATCATCATCATTTTCTATTGAGCTCATTCTGAAGCACATAACCACCACTGTAGCTGTCCCACTTACAGGAAGCCTGCACCAGACAGTCACATGGTCTTGTAGTCATGGTTTCTGTAGCAATTTGTTTTACATCATGAGGTTGCCAGCCCGACACACAACCTCATTATTAGTCACATGGTCCAACATCCTGAGGGTGCAGTTGGCCTTTTCTTGTGAGATCCCCGGGAGCTATTCAGGTTTGTACACAATAGAAGGTCATGAAATGTTATGACAAGATCATCAACGTAGAACAGATAAAAACAACAAGATAAATACTGGTGACACAGGAATTCAGATATGAATATATCTCACTGTAATTACAGAGAATATATATCACTGTAATTACAGAGAACATATTTCACTGTAATTACAGAGAATATATATCACTGTAATTACAGAAAAAGAGGCTAAGCTATGGAGCTGTATGATAAAGATATCACAAAATGAGAAATTATGAGATGAAAGAGACCATACAACTCTGCAGCATGAGACAACGAAATCATATAACAAGAAACTCTGGACCACAAAGAGACAAATAATGCGACAAAAAGAGACAAGCAGACTGTATAATGGTGTGCTTCTAGGCAAAGTTATCGTTAACATGGAGACAAGCAGAAACTGTGAGACCATAACAGCAGGCAATAAAAGTCCATACAATTGAACTAATTAGGTTGCACAGGGTGAAAGACTCTCCTGAGATGATGGATGAGTGGAGGCAAATGAAGCTCAACTGTTGTTACTCCGCTCTCTTCCTATTTTGTTCAAAAAATTTTTGTAATGGAACAGTGACAGATAAAGAACCCATACAATGATTCAAGCCCTCAGAAACAAAGACGACACAACTTTATATTAAAATAGACTCACATTTTCATTGTAGAAGATAAGAACTAGAAGTTATGTACAGAATAAATGAAACAGACACAGATTTATAGAAGAGTTCATTAATGACGACTTATCAATAATTTGTTCACAAATATATCTTCATGAAGGCATAAACAATTTACAGGAAATACCTGGCATCCATATAAATGATTATCCCATCCAAGGCATTGTGGGAAACCCACTCTGTGCAAGGGGAACCACTTCCCTCATTTTCTAACTGGGGGGACATCACTCTGCATGCACACATCAACCATGTTTCTCTCTGACCTGATCGGGAAAAAAAACTGTCAGTGATGATTTAAAAATTCACCTCTTGCGTATGTCGAGCAACCCCTCAAGGTTATCAGGGAGTTCTCTCAGGAGACAAAGAAAAAATACAACCTCTGACCTGTTGTCTGAAGCAACTAATGTAAGCTTGTGCTTGGGGTTTGCAATCTCATCATGTTAAACTAATTGCTACTGAAACCACCACTGCAATAGCACAGGAGGTGCTGTGGCACAGGCTTTCAACACAGGAACCCATTGGACTCGTGCCTCCACACTCCTTAATAAGCATATAAGAAGTATGAGGAAGTTTCCTTAAGTAGCTCTCAAAATCAAGATTAAGAGACACCCTGAAGCCAAACTAATATACTTTTTGTGTTGGCAGGATTCACAAAGAAAACTGGCGATAGCAAGATCTTCTTCTTTTTCGTACACTCTCAGACGTCGTCCACTTGAATGTTTTCAAAGAAAGCAGTAGTCAGCTTGAGGCTATTTGAATCTCCGTAGAGCTTTTCCAAGAATGGTACTGGTGTCGGCCATATGCGCTTTCTCTGTTCTGCATATGTTGGGCAACTTTGAAGCAGATGTCCAGCAGTCATTTTATCAGTGCTACAGTTACACTGATCGGTAGTTCCTATCTTTAGCTTGTTGAATAGATGGTATCTCAATCTGTTGTGGCCAGTGCGGACTCTGAAGATTACCACTTGTTCTCTTCTGTTGAGCTGGTAATATGCATCAAGATCTGTTCTTGAGCATTTGTAATTTCATGAGGATTTTTAATTTGTAACACTCTAACTAGCGTGTGTTAGCTACACACATGCTAGCTTGTTGAATAGACAAAGATAGCCAAACACTATATAATGACAATACAACATCAATGTCAATGCCACAATCTTATCTGAGTGCACAGTTTGCATCAGTGTTACATACACTATGCTTTATCTGACAAGTCCTCGTTGTATATCTTTTTTGTCCCGCTTAATAAAAAGGTTTTTTAAAAATCGTCTTAAGTCATTTTATCCTATAATTACGATGCCACATTTTTATAAATAATAAAACTTCAATAATAAATAATTTTACATGAATATTTCTTATTAAAAATAAATATATATAATAACATTTCCTAATTATTGGAGTCCTACCAGCAACTTCTTTAATCAGGTTCTAAATTCTCTTTTGTATTTACCATCACTATCTTTCTGTGTTGCTCATTTATGTTCATTTACTTATCTCTGTCTACTTGTTTGTCGTGACTGTTTTTTTCTCATTCCCTATCTATATTTCTCATCTTTGTCTCCTGTTTGTTATTGTGGCTGAATAAGGGTATATCCAAAACATCCGGTGTTTCTAGGTTATTGCCCATTTGTAAAATTGATTTCAATACCTTTTTTCTTTTTCTTTCTTTCTTTTTTTAATTATTCTGTATACTTTATGATAATAATAATAGCCCCTTCAGCAATAACTGACTATGGGAATGTTCCCCTGAGGTGACAGCTTTCAGCTGCTTATTTTCTTGGTGTTCCTTTTGACGTTTTCTCCTCTCTTCTGCTTGCCATGGGAGCTTCTTTTCACCCAGTCTGAGGTGGAGCTGTAGACAGCATCACCACTGGGTGTCTGAGGTGGAGCTGTAGACAGCATCACCACTGGGTGTCTGAGGTGGAGCCGTAGACAGCATCACCACTGGGTGTCTGAGGTGGAGCCATAGACAGCATCACCACTGGGTGTCTGAGGTGGAGCCATAGACAGCATCACCACTGGGTGTCTGAGGTGGAGCCGTAGACAGCATCACCACTGGGTGTCTGAGGTGGAGCCGTAGACAGCATCACCACTGGGTGTCTGAGGTGGAGCCATAGACAGCATCACCACTGGGTGTCTGAGGTGGAGCCGTAGACAGCATCACCACTGGGTGTCTGAGGTGGAGCTGTAGACAGCATCACCACTGGGTGTCTGAGGTGGAGCCATAGACAGCATCACCACTGGGTGTCTGAGGTGGAGCCGTAGACAGCATCACCACTGGGTGTCTGAGGTGGAGCCATAGACAGCATCACCACTGGGTGTCTGAGGTGGAGCCGTAGACAGCATTACCACTGGGTGAAATCTGCAGCTTCAACCTCCCATGTTGCTGGATTTATGTCAAGTGCCCTCATGTCTCTCTTGCACACATCTCTGAACCTCAGCTGCGGTTGCTCAACTGTGCTTTTGCCATCTATCAGTTGTCTGTAGAAGATATCTGTCATGATGCGACCATCTTCCATGCGGCGGACATGGCCAAGCCAGCGTAGTCTGTGCTGTCTAAGCAGTGAATACATGCTTTGAAGGCCAGCACATGATAATACCTTGACTTCTGTCAATTTGTCCTTCCACGAATACCGAGGATGTGTTGTATGGCGTAGACACCGTAGATGGAAGGTATTGAGCCTTCTTTCTTGCTTAGCATAGGTTGTCCATGTCTCGCTGCCATATAGAAGTGTGCTGGTGAAGCAAGTGTTATATACCGCAACTTTGGTCTTCGTTGAGAGTTTGGAGTTTCCGCAAACATGAGTTGTGAGGCAGGCAACGGTGGTTGCAGCTTGGCCAATACGGCTGTCAATTTCTTTGTCCTGAGAGAGTTTGTCACTGATGGATCCCAGGTATGTGAAATGGTGCACCACTGCTGTATACTTTCATGAAGTAGAAATAAGTAAATATCTATATGAAATTCTAGCTTTAATTAGTGTACCTACAATTTTTTTTGAAGTAAATATCTTTGTCAGGTTCTACTTTAACAAGTTCATTAAAGTTAAAATTTATATTTATAATGTTCATAAAAAATTACACAAGTCTAATTTTTAACATGTTTGTTAAAGTAGATAACTTACAGAAATTCAACATGTTACAAGTTTATGAGAGTAAATAACATTTAGAAATCAAACTTTTAACAGATTTATGAGCAGGCAAAACTTAAAGAGAAATCTAGCTGTTAACAAGTGTATGAACACACATAAGGTGACGGAAATCAGACTTCTTGTATACAAAAGCAAATACTTAACAGAAATTCATCTTGTACAAAAATTTATGAAAGTAAATAACTTACAAAAATCCAGCTTTAAGTAAGTTTTTGAAAGTTCAGGTGGTCCAATTTTGAACAAATTTATGAAAGTACAGGCCGTCCTAATTTGAACAAGTTTATGAAAGTGCAGGCGCTCCAATTTTGAACAAGTTTGTAAAAGTACAGGCTGTCCTATATTGAATAAGTTTATGAAAGTTCAAGTGCTCCAATTCTGAACAAGTTTGTGAAAGTACAGGCCGTCCTACATTGAACAAGTTTATGAAAGTACAGGCAGTCCAATTTTGAACAAGTTTATAAAAGTACAGGCCGTCCTACATTGATCAAGTTTATGAAAGTACAGGCAGTCCAATTCTAAACAAGTTTATGAAAGTACAAGCAGTCCAATTTTGAACAAGTTTATGAAAGTACAGGCTGTCCTACATTGAACAAGTTAATGAAAGTACAAGCAGTCCAATCTTGAACAAGTTTATGAAAGTACAGGCAGTCCAATTTTGAACAAGTTTGTGAAAGTACAGGTCGTCCTACATTGAACAAGTTTATGAAAGTACAGGCAGTCCAATTCTAAACAAGTTTATGAAAGTACAGGCAGTCCAATTTTGAACAAGTTTATGAAAGTACAGGCTGTCCTACATTGAACAAGTTTATGAAAGTACAGGCAGTCCAATTCTAAACAAGTTTATGAAAGTACAGGCAGTCCAATTTTGAACAAGTTTATGAAAGTACAGGCTGTCCTACATTGAACAAGTTTATGAAAGTACAGGCAGTCCAATTTTGAACAAGTTTATGAAAGTACAGGCAGTCCAATTTTGAATAAGTGCAACAGTCTAACTTTTAAACAATTTTGTTCAGCATGCAGCAGTTAGGTTAAACAAGCTAATTAATGTAAATAACCTAGATAAACCAGATTTTTTGTAAGTTTGTTGAAGTAAATAACTCTCAGAAATCCAACTTTTAAAAGGTTTATGAAAGTAATTAACTCACACAAACCCAGCTGTTAAAATATTTTTGAAAGTAAATAACTTATAGTAATCCAACAAATTTATGAACAGTAAATAGCTTACAGAAATGAAACCTTAAACAAGTTTTTGAAGGTAAATAACTTTGAAATCCAACTTTTAACAAGGTCATGAAATAACTCACGGAAATCCAACTTTTAATAAGGTTATAAAAGCAAATAACTTACAGAAATCTTCCAAGTTCTTCAGAGCCAGCTTGCTGACAAAAGTGATATGTTTAGAAAGTGCCTCAAAGTAAATAACTAACAGAAGACATAGCTTCAACAAGTTCATATGAGAAGTCATACTTTTGTTACTGCCGTTAATGGATTTTCACCATTTTACATCTAACAATGTTAACATCCAAACAAATAAAATAGAACTGAAGAGTCATCTAGTGTTTTCAATAATCTTCATTACTGTATGCAGCAGAAACAAAGGCAATGAACACATGTGTGGAAGAAAGAAATGAGGCCCTTGAAAAGCAATATGTAGAATCATGAGAAATAATTTCATGGTAGGAGAAGAAAACAAAGAATCCTAGAAAATCTAAGATTGAAAAGAAAGCTACTGAATTCTTCTCTGTAGATCACTTTCTAATAACCACATCTATCTCTCTAATAAAGCTGGAGATTCCATCTCAGGTTTCTGTCATGACCGTACAGTTTCTCCCTCAATTCAAAAAGCTGGAAGAGTGTGTCAATGTACTGGCTAATACATATATATCACCCTCCCAACCACCCAACAAGCATAAGCCTTCAACTAATTCATGTCAAGTTTATTTTTGGTCCCGTGCCATCTACTCAAGATCTTGCCATTTCTTTATCCCTTTTATTTATATCTCCAGTTCTCTTCTCTATGTGTTTTGGTTGCTGTCGACCTCTTACCCTGGGAACTCCAGAACAAGGACTGCCTTGTAATACAATCACCAGGTTTGAAAATTCCAATCCATCACCAGTGTCTTCTGACCATTACAGCCAACTTCAAGGCAAACACGGCTCTTGATCTAATCCCTGCACCACTTTTTTTTATATGTAAGAAGTGTCAAATACACTACTTTTTAAATATGTTAATGTTAATCAGAATCGAAGTCATTGCTCTCCGGGCAAACCCATAGATGCTCAGTCTCCCTCAGCAAATGTCGAAGGGTATAAATGCTAATTGTTTTAATATGTAAGAAGTGTCAAATACACCACTTTTTTTAATATGTAAGAAGTGTCAAATACACCACTTTTTTTAATATGTAAGAAGTGTCAAATACACCACTTTTTTAATATGTAAGAACTGTCAAATACACCACTTTTTTTAATATGTAAGAACTGTCAAATACACCACTTTTTTTAATATGTAAGAAGTGTCAAATACACCACTTTTTTAATATGTAAGAAGTGTCAAATACACCACTTTTTTAAATATATGTAACAATTGTCAAATACACCACTGTTTTAATATGTAACAATTGTCAAATACAACACTTTTTTTAATATGTAACAATTGTCAAATACAACACTTTTTAAATATATGTAACAATTGTCAAATACACCACTTTTTTAATATATGTAACAATTGTCAAATACACCATTTTTTAAAATATGTAAGAAGTGTCAAATACACCACTTTTTTAATATGTAAGAAGTGTCAAATACACCACTTTTTTAATATGTAAGAAGTGTCAAATACACCACTTTTTTTAATATGTAAGAAGTGTCAAATACACCACTTTTTTAATATGTAAGAAGTGTCAAATACACCACTTTTTTTTAATATGTAAGAAGTGTCAAATACACCACTTTCTTTAATATGTAAGAAGTGTCAAATACAATCAGTTCCATGTAGTTGCTGGGTATTTCTAGACAGAAAAGGACTACGGCACCTGCAGTACTCAGGAATGTCATTGGAGGTGACTAACATGAGGTTGTGCATAGAGTTGGCAACCTCACCACATCAAAAACTCTTACACAATCTACAGCAACAAGAGCGCAGGGGCTTTGACGCAGGCTTCCCACATGTGGGCCAGCTGTAGTAGTGGCTTGACCAAAAAACAAAATAGGAAACAAACAGTTACCACCAATGATAGGAAATTCTAGACAGAAAATTACAAGAGGAGGTAACTCATCATCAGATGTTGTCTCTCTGTTGCACAAGAGTTACATTCCCCTTTCTGATAACAATGAACATTTACACAACATATAACGTGTAAAGTTATGTAGCCTGTTCATGTCAAAACTTTGCAAACTTCCTGTTATGTTGTCCCACGTGACTGCTGTTTGAAAGATACTGTGGAGAAAACAAAATGCTATGAGACATCTCACCTGCATTACTGGATGCTAGCACCACCTCTTGTATGTGTCCCACGGCATGTACCAGCTCAAACCTCTGATGATGTAGGCCAGACCTCCGGACATTTAACATCCGTGTGTAGAAGGATCGCTCGGCACAAGCCCCTCTTGCTGTTATGGAACATATAAATATTTAGACATGCGAACACTTCAGAACTCATTTCGGAACCAATAATAATATTATTTGGGACAAGTAAGCCAAAGAATATGGTCAGAATATTCTAATACTTAGTGAACACAAAAAAATTGACATACCATCAAATAAAGAAACAACACACAAAAGAAAAAAAAACCACTCATAATGTAATGAAAAACAAGGAAATATTACAAACTACATGACACGTGAAAACTACCAATAACAAAAAGTTGTACACTGTAAATGTCAAAAAGTTAGAAAACAAATACTAATGGAAATCTTCACCACCAACAGCAAACAACAGGTATTTGAATACAGCACAAAACTGAAGATAAAATTACACTAAAATACCCTATTTACAACTGACAATTCACCCGTGTTTTACCGGGGCCCAAAAGGGGAGCAAAGAATAGTAACACTGTACCCTACCATGCATGTCGTAAAAAGCGACTAAGGAGGGTTGGGCATGGGGATGGTTACCCCATCCCGTAAAAAACTTTTACCAAAAAACTTCAACAAACATGGACAAGTCAAATACAGAATATAAATCAACTCAGCCACCCAAGACAGAAGAAGGTCCTCTGGAAACGCATGAAGCAACCAAGAGAAAAGCTGAAAGGAGTCTGGGTTGCCGATTAACCTTTTTTCGTCTAGGAAAATCTCCAGGTAGCAGCAGAAATGAAATTACAGGATTGATATCCTGGGTCTCTGCGAGACACGGTGGAAGGGCACAGAGAAGAGGAGATTGATCACAGGAGAAATTGGTGTTGTCCTCAGGACATGAGGAGGAAAGAGCCCACCACAGTGAAGGGGTGGCTCTAGTGCTGTCTAAGGAAGCACAGAAGGCACTTATATAATGGGAAGCAATGGGACCCCGAATTATAACAGCAAGGTTTAAATCAGCCAAAAAGAAAGTAAATATAAACATCATCCAGTGTTATGCACCAACATACGATAAAGAAGAATCTGAGAAAGAAGACTTTTACACCAGACTACAAAATGTCTTGGACAAAAAGAAAAGAAAGAACATCACAATTTAGATGGGGGACCTAAACGCGAAAATAGGAACAGACAACACCGGCTTTGAAGAAATCATGGGAAAGCATGGATTTGGTATGATGAACGAGAATGGGCAACTATTAGAGCAAACTTCTATGCTTCAAATCAACTAGCTATAGGAGGAAGCATATTTCCACATAAAAGAATACATAAAGCAACATGGATATCACCAGACCACAGAACTGAGAATCAGATTGATCACATTATGCATAAGTAAGAAGTTTAGGTCATCATCGCATGATGTAAAAGTGTGTAGAGGAGCAGATGTGGTATCAGACCACTATCTCCTGTTGGCTAAAACAAAATTAAAACTCAAGAAATTTACAACAGTATATAGCTATAGACAACAGTATAATGTGGGGTATCTAAGAAATCAGGAAATAAGAGAAAAATTTTCAATCACAGTATCCAACAAATACCAAGTACTCCAACAGCTGGAAGATGAAACAGATACGGAAGACCACTGGCAACAAGTAAAAAATATATGGAACGAGACATGTCAAGAAGTACTGAGAAAAAGAGAACATCAGCACAAAGCATGGATAACAACAGAAACCATTAGTAAGATTGAAGACAGGAAAAACAAGAAAGCAGATTTAAACAGAAGCAAAACCAGAAGCTCCAAAGCCAAGGCTCATAAAGTGTACATAGATGCAAACAAAGAAGTAAGAAGAAACATCAAAAGAGACAAGAGGAAGTATACTGAAGAGATGGCAAGGGAAGCAGTGGAAGCTGTAGCCAAAGGAAATATGAGGGACCTGTACAACAACACAAAGAAGCTAACAGGGAAATATAAGCAAGCAAATGGCCTCATAAAAGATAAGAATGGAAAATTGCTTAGTAATATACAAGAACAAATGAAGAGATGGACAGAACATTTTGAGGAACTTCTCAATAGACCAGCTCCAACTAATCCACCAGACATCCAGCCAGCAGAAGAGGAGCTACAAATCAGCTGTGAACGACCCAGTAGGGAAGAAATAAAGAAAGTCATCATCATCATCATCAGTTGCCATCTCCACAATGAAGGTTGGCTGTAATGGATCTCCAACGTCTTCTGTCTCTTGTCTTGGTGGTGCACTCTGATAGACTCTTTCCTGTCCATCTTTTGATGTTATCTTCCCACTTATAGCGCTGTCTTCCCCTTGCACGTTTGCCTTCAACTCTCCCTTCTGTTATGGTCTTCTGAAAGGTGTTATGCCTTTTTATGTGGCCAAAGTATTTTAGCTGCCGAACTTTGACCTCCCTCATTAGTTCTCTTTTCATACCTAGATTTTCTAGGACCTCCTTATTTGTTTTCATCTCTTTCCATGAGATACGCCCCATTCTTCTATATATCCACATTTCAAGAGCCTCAATTCTTTCTTCCAAATGCTTATTCATCGTCCATGTTTCTGCACCATACAGAAATGCAGAATATATATAACACTTAATGATTCTCAGTTTTAGTTTGTGAGATAACTGTTTTGATGTCAGTATATGTTTCATGTTGTTGAATGTAGCTTTGGCCATTCCTATTCTCTTCTTGATCTGTTTCACATCTGCCATCTTCTGTTATTATATGACCAAGATATACGTAGCTCTTGACTTGTTCCAGGATTTTCCCATTTACGCTTATCTTTAATGTGGGTTTATCGTCTGTTTTGCTAATTATCATAGTTTTTGTTTTCTCAATATTAATGTCGAGTCCATATTCATGACTTATACTGTTCACTTGCTTCACTAGTTCTTGTAACTCCTGTTCGCTTTCAGCTAACACCCCGGTATCATCTGCATATCTAAGGTTATTTATTGACCTTCCACTGATGTTCAGTCCTGGTATTTCCTGTATCTGTTTGAAAATTTTTTCGGTGTATAAATTAAATAGGCAGGGGGACAGCACACAACCTTGTCTGACACCTCTTTTTATGTCTATGTATGGTGAATAATTCCTTCCCGATCTTACTGTGGCAGTTTGCTCCCAATAAAGGTTACTAAGTATTCTTATATCCTTTCCATCAATACCTATGTCTTCGAGGCATTCAATTATTTTCTCATGATGGACTCTGTCAAAAGCCTTCTTATAGTCAATGAAGCACATATACATACTTTTTTGGACCTCTGTATATTTTTCTGCTAATATTCTTAGGCAAAATATTGCCTCTCTTGTTCCACTGTTCCGTCTAAAACCAAACTGTTCTTCTTGGATTTCGCTGTCTACTTTACTTTTTTATTCTTTCCTGTATGATTTTGAGCAGTATCTTAATTGCATGACTCATCAGGCTGATTGTTCTGAAGTCTGAACATTCTGTTGCATTTGGTTTTTTGGGCAATGTTATGAAAACTGATGTCTTCATGTCGTGTGGTATATATCCTGTATTGTATATATCGTTGCATATTTCTGTGATTGTATCTATACCAAAGCTCTCCAGAGCTTCTATCATTTCAATTTTTATGTTATCCATGCCTGCTGATTTTCCTTTTTGTATCATATGAATGGCATTCTCTACTTCTGATCTGAGAATGTTTGGGCCTTCATTAGAATCTGGTGATGGTTTTTTACCTCTGTTGTCCTTGAATAGTTCTTTTACGTATTCTGCCCATCTGTTTGATATGTCTTTCTCATCAAGTAATATTACACCATTTTTGTTCTTGATACAGCTTCCTCCTTGTGCAAACTGCGACCGATTTGATAATTTCTTTATTTCTTCATGCATATCTCTTGTCATGTGCTTTGCTTCCAAGTCTTCTATTTCCTTGCATTTAGTTTCTATCCACCGTTCTTTTGCTTCTCTACACATAGTATGTATGTCATTGTCTATTGTTTTATATTCTGGAGTGTTTTTTGCTTTCTTTCTTTCTGCCATTTTATTCAAGATGTCATCTGTCATCCAAATTTGATTTTTCTTAGACTCCTTTTTAGGTAAATTTGCATTTGCTGATTGTATGCTTGTTTTTAAGCATTCCCATTTTGCGGTTGCTTTTTCTTCTGGGTTTTCTCTTCTATACTGCTCCATGCTTTCTGTCAATAACTGTTGATATTTATTTTTGACATCGATTAAATATTTCTGTTTTATATCTGGTTGTTTCAGCGCTGATATTTCTATCTGGGGTTCCTCCTGTCTTCTGTTTCCTGCTCTTTTCAGCTTTATATTTACTTTGATGACGACTGGATTGTGATCTGAATTTATGTCAGCGCCAGGATGTGTCTTTGCACTTGTGACACTGTTCTTAAATCTATGTTTTATCATGATATAGTCAATTTGATTTCGTGTTACATCTCCTGGGCTTTTCCATGTGTATAATTTCCTTGGGTGGTGTTCAAAAAAGGTGTTACGTATGACCAGCTGGTTTTCTTCACAGAACTGGATAAGTCTGTCTCCTCTATCATTTCTTGTCCCTAATCCATACTGTCCTATTTTCTTGTATTTTCCTTTTCCTACTTTTGCATTCATATCACCCATTACTATCAACACATCTGTTGATTTGACTGGTTTAAGTGTGTGTTGTAGCTCTTCATAGTATTCTTCTATTTCTTCCTCACTGTGATCTTTAGTTGGTGCATAAGTTTGTAAGATTGATATGTCGAATGGCTTTGCTCTCATCTTTAGTAACATCATTCTGTCATTGTGTGTCCAGTATCCACATACGTATTTTTCTAACTCCTTCTTTATCAACATTCCTACCCCTCTTTCATGTTTTTCTCCTCCTGAGTGTATAAGCGTGTACTGGTCTCTTGTTATGTAGCCTGTATCCAAAAGTCTTGCCTCTGCAACTCCCAGTATATCGAGTTTCATGTCTGTTGCCTTTAATATAAGATTGTCAAGCTTTCCCTCTCGGTTTAGAGTTCTAACAATCCATGTTCCTATTTTTAGGCTTCTCCTACTAGTTTTTAGGTGGTCTTTAAGAAAGTCATAAAGCTTCTGAAAGATGGAAAAGCAGCTGGTCCAGATTGCATTCCAGCAGAGGCCATCAAAACAGATACTGATACCTCTACAGAGATATTACACAAACTACTTGGCAAAGTCTGGGAGAGAGAGGAAATACCAGCAGAATGGAAGGAAGGTTATCTGGTCAAGTTGCCTAAGAAGGGAAATTTACAAGAGTGCACAAATTATAGAGGAATAATGTTACTATCAGTGCCAGGAAAAGTATTAAACAGAATCATCCTTGAGAGATTAAAAGAGTCCATAGACAAGCAACTGAGAGATGAACAAGCAGGTTTTCGACAAAACAGATCCTGTACAGACCAGATAGCCACATTGAGAATAATAGTTGAACAAAGTCTGGAATGGAATTCACCGCTATACATCGGATTCGTGGACTATGAAAAGGTATTTGAAAGTGTAGACAGAGAATCTCTTTGGAAATTGATGAGGCATTATGGAGTTTTCATGAAGATCATTAAGTTAATAAAGAAGACCTATGATGACATAACATACAGCGCTTCATGAAGGACAACTTACAGAACCTTTTAGGATTAGAACGGGAGTGAGACAGGGATGCCTTTTGTCTCCATTTCTTTTCTTACTAGCAACAGATTGGGTTATGAAAACATCGACATCACACAACAGAAATGGAATTAAGTGGAATCTGACTAAACAGCTTGATGATCTGGATTTTGCAGATGACTTGGCTCTTCTGTCCCATAACCATAATCAGATGCAAGAGAAAATGAAAATTCTCGATGAGAGGTCACAACAAGTGGGCCTGAAAATACACAGGGAAAAGACAAAGATTATGAGAATAAATGCAAGAAATGATAACAAGGTTGAACTTGAAGAAGCACCAATACAAGATGTAGAATCATACACATATCTTGGCAGTAATATAGACAAAGTTGGAGGAACAGACAATGATATCAAAATAAGAATACAAAAAGCAAGAGGAGCTTTCATTGCATTGGGAAATATATGGAGATCAAGAGAAATCAAGTTCAATACGAAAATAAGAATCTTCACCTCAAATGTTAAGTCAGTCCTATTGTATGGCTCTGAGACATGGAGAGCAACAAAAACAACAACCAAAAAGCTTGGGGAGCTAAAGGGTATTGATTGATAACTGACAATTAGGTTGAACAGAGTTGACCAAAATGGTGGATGAGCGGAGGCAAATGAAGATCATCTGGTGCCAGTCTGCTATCCTCCCGTTTCTTTAAAGAAAAAAAAACCCCATCAAAACTCAGTGTAAAATGTCATTATTTCTATGATGTCAAATGTCAATAACTATGTGAATGCCACATGCAGTAACTCTGTGTATGTCACGTCATTATCTCTTGATATCAGTTGGCAACAACTCTGTAGGTCAAAGGTCAATATCTTTCTAGATGTCAAGTGATAATAACTCTACAGGGTGGCTGAGAGGTCCCCCTCCTTATTTTTAAATGTTATATCCTTACTTGTATCTAATGGATATACACAGAACAAATAACAAAACAAGAGACAATAACTCCATTGGACTAAGTTCTATTTTTTGTCCCCTGGCAAGAAAATCAACTAAGTCTCAAATGGCCAATAAATAGCCATTACAACAGACAGCAACAACTGCTGCCCACTATGACATTACAACAGACAGCAACAACTGCTGCCCACTATGACATTACAACAGACAGCAACAACTGCTGCCCACTATGACATTACAACAGACAGCAACAACTGCTGCCCACTATGACTTTACAACTGACAGCAACAACTGCTGCCCACTATGACATTACAACAGACAGCAACAACTGCTGCCCACTATGACATTACAACAGACAGCAACAACTGCCTACTATGACATTACAACAGACAGCAACAACTGCTGCCCCACTATGACATTACAACAGACAGCAACAACAGCTGCCCCACTAAGACATTACAACAGACAGCAACAACTGCTGCCCCACTATGACATTACAACAGACAGCAACAACTGCTGCCCCACTATGACATTACAACAGACAGCAACAACTGCTGCCCCACTATGACATTACAACTGACAGCAACAACTGCTGCCCCACTATGACATTACAACAGACAGCAACAACTGCTGCCCCACTATGACATTACAACTGACAGCAACAACTGCTGCCCACTATGACATTACAACTGACAGCAACTGCTGCCCACTATGACTTTACAACTGACAGCAACAACTGCTGCCCACTATGACATTACAACAGACAGCAACAACTGCTGCCCACTATGACATTACAACAGACAGCAACAACTGCCCACTATGACATTACAACAGACAGCAACAACTGCTGCCCCACTATGACATTACAACTGACAGCAACAACTGCTGCCCCACTATGACATTACAACTGACAGCAACAACTGCTGCCCACTATGACATTACAACAGGCAGCAACAACTGCCCACTATGACATTACGACAGCAACAACTGCTGCCCACTATGACATTACAACAGACAGCAACAACAGCTGCCCCACTATGACATTACGACAGCAACAACTGCCCACTATGAAGGCATGAGCTCAAGACACCTTACGTTGAGCTGCTATGTTAATGTGATTTAGCATTTATGTAATAAGACTGCATTCAATTCTCCTTATCTTGACGTGTTTCACAAAATTTACTTGGACTTGGACTGAAGAAATAATAATTTAAAAATAGAAAGTGATTTTTCAATCACCCCATAAATTTTAAATATTAATAATTCAGTGGATGTCAAAGCCACTAATGATAGTACTGCTATATGTCAATAAATTTGCAATCCCATATTCTAGGACTAGTCTCACTTGCCCAGTGTATAGCTTCTTTAGTACTCTCTCCTCTGCTCCCCCTGCCCATGCCAGCAAGTTTTTTTCATGGTTGTCATTCTCTGCCTTGCTCTTGTCCTGTTTCTTTCAATCTGGGTTTTCCCAAGTCAAGATGCGATCAAAGGTAATGCCTTGGTAGCTTGGGTGTTCATCCAGATGTAGATTTTCCCCATTTAGCACTAATTTGGAGCTTTGTGGTTTTATTTCCCTTCATTTATCTTCACTAGCGATGCTTTAGCCCACTCTTCCAGTGGTATTAGGGCTCACTGCATCAGAACGTGATATATTCTTCACAGATCCACAGGGCTAAGTCATCTACAAAGGAGGCATTGTGGGTTCTTCTTGGAATATTCTGATATGTCAATAAAGATGCCACCAGTTTTTCGGGAGAATATAGAAAAAGGCGCAGGCCTACATTGCACCCTGAAAACTAAACTGAACACCCATTAAAAGAATGTGAATGCCTTGCAATCTTTTCATGGTGTATTACTGGAAAAAAATATGGATTGCACTGCACAGTGAAAGTTAAACTGTGCACCCATTAAAAGAGTACGCAGGCCATTCAATTTGTTTATGGTGCACTGACCATAAGTAAGTTTGACAACAAGGATCCAGTCAAGTTGACATGGAATGGTAAGGAATGAAATAACCACAGATGTAGTAGTGCCATCATCAGGTCATACTGCAGAAAAAAAAAAAAACATTAATATTTCCTGTCACGTCTTGGCTGGTTTCTTCCTCGTCATGTTGTTGATAATTTTCTTCAGTGCCTGCCTCCAACCCACACATACAATGTGTGTGGTAACATGAGTTGAGGGCCTGCCTCCAACCCACCCACACATACAATGTGTGTGGTAACAGCCGACAGCTGATACAAGCTTACAGCCCTACACAGATAATGTTAAAAGCCAATTACATGTGCTGGGCAAGGTGGAAAACTGTTCAGCTAACACAGGCAACTCTTCTGGGGGTACCAGTCTCTCAACAGAACGTCCTACAAGGTTCAGCTGTGGATAGAAAGTATTTCATTATCTGACACTAACAACACTTCATGGGAGAACATTAAGGAGGGTAACAACAATAAAGACATTTTAACAAAATTATTAACCCTTCCGTACGATATTCTCAGGAATACTCATAATGACTGCCGGATTCCCCGTAGATTGAGAATGAGCAACTCATGTTAAAACCAGGGTTCAAACTAAAAATAATAAACCAATCACATTAAATTTTAGTAGTGAGTGCAGTATATATAAGTTCTGCAGCAAATGACAACTTTCGTTTACAATGGTCATTGTGTTTACAGACAATTGGACTATTTTTAGCATGAAGCAGGTCAGTTATTAACAAAATAATTAGAGCGGGAAAGTCCATGGTCTCGGCTGCTTACAGCTGTTCCGATAATAAAAAATTAATGGTTCTCAGATGACAATCAACAGAAATGTGACAAAACGCACCCTGAAAGTGACTTAGAAGTTACTGATAAAAATAGTAGATCTGATAGTGATAACAGGCAGAATTTTAGTGACACTGTAACTGGTGCTAGTGTAGACAGCTGGAAGTAGATGGATCCACATGATGGGATGACTGGCATACTAAAGCTGAATTACCATGCTAGATTATAAGTACACCTATTATTGATAATGTCCTGAAATTGTATAGGTATTTGTGCATTGGTTTTCATGTAATCGTTGTTTCTATGATATATGTGTGTTTATATGATATTGGAGAACAAGCTGAATACATTCGAGAACAAATGTCTTAGAAAACTCATGAACATCAGTTGGAAAGAATTCAAGACTAATCGACAAATAAGAGAAGACTCTAGGCAGAAATATGTCTCCGACTATATAAGGAAAAGACGATGGTCATATATCGGTCATGTCCTACGAATGCAAAACAACAGAATACCACTACAGGCGCTCACTTGGGTTCCTGAGGGTAAGAGGAAAAAAGGAAGACCAAAAGAAACACTCAGAAGAACAATAATAAGAGAAGGAAGAACGTTGGGCCTAAATAATGTGAAAGAGCTAAGAGGAGTGGCGTCACAACGAACAACCTGGAGAGCACTGGTTTCTGCCTTATGCGCCGTGTTTGGTGCTTAAAGAATTTATTATTTATTATTATTATATGATATGTGTTTATATGTGTGTTTATATGATATATGTGTGTTTATATGCATTTTTAATCAGGAACTAAACTATAGGGGGACATAACTCTCAGAGGATTAGGGCTAGTAGGGTTAAAATACAAGTGGGAAGTTACAGAAGAAGAGAAAAAGAAGAGAAACAAGGGGTTAAAGATAGTACAAATTCTATACCTGTTCATGTCCTAGCAGTGCCTCAACCGCATCAGAGACGTAAACCACATTTCCTTTGGAGGTGATGATCAGGACAAAGCAACTCATCGTCTGAAACAATCAATCTCAAGTTAGTTCATGATTATGTCTACACTGTAAAGATGGATATATCATGTACATACTCAAATGCTTCCTTGTTTGCTCACATATAGCCACTCTCTCTCTCTCTCTCTCTCTCTCTCTCTCTGTCTCATCAAATCTGTTTTAGACTTCTCTCATCTCCATAGATTAATCCTCAAGGGGGTTGGTGAAAGTCATGCAGTCAGTCAGCTCTTCTCAGGAAGCAGATATTCATTGATGACATACCCCAATGTTTACCTTACAGATACATAACTGTCAAAATGTTTGATCAGACAGTCACCCATGTGTTACTGGGACTTGAAGGCGGATTTCAGAAGAGTAACACTGATACCAACTAGGCATATTATTCATTCATAACCCTCCACTCCCAAAGGAGCATAGGCCTTCAACAAACACATGCCAAGTCCTCCTGTCACGTGCTATCATCTCAAGTTCTTTCCACATTCTCCTCATCATTTTCACCTCTGTTTCCAGCTCTCTTCTCCATGTGCTTCTTTGTCTACCTCTGCCTCTCTTGCCCTGGGGGTTCCAGAACACAGACTGCCTTGTAATGCTATAAACAGGTTTCCTCAGTGTATGTCCTACCCATCGCCATCGTCTTCTTCTCATCTCTTGTTCAACTGCATTTGTCTAGTTCTTGTCATCAGTTCCAGGTTGGTAACCTTGTCATACCATTTTAATCCCTCTAATCTACGCAAGCACCCATTTATGAAAGTCTGTAGCTTTTTGGTTGTTGTCTTTGTTGTTCTCCATGTCTCAGAGCCATACAATAAGACTGACTTCACATTTGAGTTGAAGATTCTTATTTTCGTGTTGGATCCGATTTCTCTTGATCTCCATATATTTCCCAATGCAATGAAAACTCCTCTTGCTTTTTGTATTCTTATTTTGACATCATTGTCTGTCCCTCCAACTTTGTCTATATTACTGCCAAGATATGTGTACGATTCTACATCTTTGTTACGGTAGTATAATTGGCATTGTCTGCTAGAGGTTAGCAGCATGCGATTTTAGGGGTTACAACGTTTAATGTAATGTAAAAATATTATTAGCCTATTGAACGCTGTGACGTTTCAGCGTTGGTAGTCACGCACCGTGACCAAGAGACGGGACCCTTTCTTGAATGACCGTCGAACTGAGAAGACGTGTCCTTGTAGTCTTATAGTGTCGGGCATGGAGTGCCACACAGTTATATTGTATTTTATTATGGACATGGGTCAGTCCACTCTTACGATGAAGAGAGATGAAATTTTCAGGTTAGTAAGTGACTAAACCTGTCGGAAATGAATTAACAGTCCGTATTAAATATATTATTGCCAGACGCATAATCTCACTGTCGGTCGTTGGGATCACCAACCACGCGTGCATACTGTTATGTCGTTCTGCCTATAATAATTCATGCTATTTGACAAGGACTGATTTGCAGATAAATCATATACGAAGTATGAACTGAACTTAATATGTATTTTCTTCATAATGACCATGTGTGAACTGTTTATGTATGGAATCGATGTATTAAACTGTGATGGACTCAAGGAACGACTTATCAAGTCTTTGAACGTTTGGGAATTGAAATATCATGATGTTGACAAATCTTATATCCCACCTTCGCGTAACTTACTACCAACAGCACGATACCATAATTGGCCAATAAAACAAGGGATAGATCTTAGTAACTGTAAACAGAAGAGCTAGCCAGCAATTGCAACAATCCGTTGGGCTAACTCCGGTCGCAACAACTGATAGGCCATTGCTGGGGAACGAAAGAAAAAAATTTTTTTTTCTTGTTTACATACTTTCACAAACTGTTTACGATTACAAGAAAGTCACATGATTTGCACAAATACGACGTGAAACACATGACTACGAAATGTCAATCTGACGTCACTACATCATGCGTAGATGCCCCACTTCGAAAGGACAGCCTTCAACGCATTCCAAGTTTGATAAAGATTTACATGATCAAGAAGACCAGACGAAGGAATACTGTTATCAGCCAACGAGGAGCAAACAGTACTAGGCATTAATCTAGTCCGTTGATGAACTTGATATCGCCGGAGCATTTTAAAGATAAGTCTAGTTTTATGACTGTTGTCATTCAGATAACACAATACTGAGTCCATTTCGTCTGTGCAGACATGTCTATTCTATTTTTCATATATCTATGTTATATCTGTTTTTACCGTTGTTGTTGTTCCTTATTCGTGGGCGGTAGGGCGGAGAATCGAGATCAATTCTATGGCTCCCTGGATGCTCCGAATTGATTTTGATCGTTTCTTAAGGCCGTAAAACAATCGCATTTAGCGAAAGACCCTGTTCAAAATTCTGCCGACGGGCTCGTCTGTTCGTATTTGCTATTGTTTGACAATATACGTTAGTTGTGCAGTGTCGTAAATCAATGGTGTATTTGATCATATTCAGTTGGATTTTATTCAGTTGTGTGTCATGTTTGTAAACTATTTCATCCCTTCTAATCTTACTATCTTTTCGTTATATATGTCCGTTAATGAGTCCTGTTACGTCATTACTTTTGCATTCATTTTTTTTTATGTATTCTGCATAGATTGAGGTCAACTTTGCCTTGGGTCAATCGTTGACCTTCCTTCTTTTTGTGGCACTTCCGTTTGTTCTATTTAGTTGATAAATTCATTTTTAATTGTGAAAATGTCTTGTTTGTATTGTAATTCATTCATTCATAACCCTCCACTCCCAAAGGAGCATAGGCCTTCAACAAACACATGCCAAGTCCTCCTGTCACGTGCCATCATCTCAAGTTCTTTCCATGTTCTCCTCATCATTTTCACCTCTGTTTCCAACTCTCTTCTCCATGTACTTCTTGGTCTTCCTCTGCCTCTCTTGCCCTGGGGGTTCTAGAACAAGGACTGCCTTGTAATGCTATCAACAGGTTTCCTCAGTGTGTGTCCTATCCATCGCCATCGTCTTCTTCTCATCTCTTGTTCCACTGGCACTTGTCCAGTTCTTGTCATCAGTTCCACATTGGTAACCTTGTCATACCATTTTAATCCCTCTATTCTACGCAAGCACCCATTTATGAAAGTCTGTAGCTTTTTGGTTGTTGTCTTTGTTGTTCTCCATGTCTCCGAGCCATACAATAGGACTGACTTCACATTTGAGTTGAAGATTCTTATTTTCGTGTTGGATCCTATTTCTCTTGATCTCCATATATTTCCCAATGCAATGAAAGCTCCTCTTGCTTTTTGTATTCTTATTTTGGTATCACTGTCTGTCCCTCCAACTTTGTCTATATTACTGCCAAGATATGTGTATGATTCTACATCTTGTATTGGCGTTTCTTCAAGTTCAACCCTGTTTTCATTACCTGCATTTATTCGCATTATTTTTGTCTTTTCCCTGTGTATTTTCAGACCCAATTGCTGTGACCTCTCATCGAGTGTTTTCAATTTGTCCTGCATCTGATTACGGTTATGGGACAGGAGAGCCAAATCATCAGCAAAATCCAGATCATCCAACTGCTTAGTCAGAGTCCACTGGATTCCATTTCTGTTGTGTGTTGTCGATGATCTCATAACCCAATCTATTGCCAGCAAGAAAAGAAATGGAGACAAGAGGCATTCCTGTCGCACTCCTGTTCTTATCCCAAATGGTTCTGTAAGCTGTCCTTCATGAAGAACTCTGCACGTCATGTCTTCATAGGTTTTCTTTATTAAATTAATGATCTTCAGGGGAACTCCATAATGCCTCATCAATTTCCAAAGTGATTCTCTGTCCACACTGTCAAATGCTTTTTCGTAGTCCACAAATCCGATGTATAGTGGTGAATTCCATTCCAGACTTTGTTCAACTATTATTCTCAAAGTGGCTATCTGGTCTGTACATGATCTGTTTTGTCGAAAACCTGCTTGTTCATCTCTCAATTTCTTGTCTATGGACTCCTTTAATCTCTCAAGGATAATCCTGTTCAATACCTTTCCTGGCACTGATAGTAACATTATTCCTCTATAATTTGTGCACTCTTGTAGATTTCCCTTCTTAGGCAACTTAACCAGATATCCTTCCTTCCATTCTGCTGGTATCTCTTCTTTTTCCCAGACTTTACCAAGTAATTTATATAACATCTCTGTAGCCGTGTCGATATCTGCTTTGATGGCCTCTGCTGGAATGCCATCAGGTCCAGACGCTTTTCCATCTCTTAGAAGCTTTATGGCTTTCTTTATTTCTTCCTTCGTTGGTCTTTCACCGTTAATTTGTAGCTCTTCTTCTGCTGGCTGGATGTCCGGCGGGTTTTGTGGAGCTGGTCTATTGAGAAGGTCCCCAAAATATTCTGTCCACCTCTTCATTTGCTCTTGTATATTGCTGAGCAGTTTCCCATTCTTATCTTTTATGAGGCAACTTGTTTGCTTGTATTTCCCTGTTAGCTTCTTTGTGCTGCTATACAGTTCTCTCATATTTCCTTTGGCTGCAGCATCTTCTGCCTCTCTTGCCAACTCCTCAATATACTTCCTCTTGTCTCTTTTGATACTTCTTTTTACTTCTTTGTTTGCTTCTGTGTACACTTCTTGAGCCTTGGCTTTGGAACTTCTGGTTTTGCTTGTGTTTAACTCTGCTTTCTTGTTTTTTCTATCTTTTATCTTATTGATGGTTTCTGTTGTTATCCATGCTTTTTGTTGTCTTTCCCTTTTCCCCAGTATTTCTTCACATGTCTCCTTCCATACCGTTTTGACCTGCTGCCAATAGTCTTCTGTATTCTCTACATCTTCCAACTGTTGGAGCACTTGGAATTTGTTGGATACTGTGACCGCAAATTTGTCTCTTGTTTCTTGATTTCTTAGCTGTCCTACATTAAACTGTTGTCTATAATTTTGCATTGTTGCATATCTCTTGAGTTTCATTTTTACTTTGGCTATCAGAAGATGGTGATCTGATGCCACATCTGCTCCTCTATATACCTTTACATCCTGCAATGATGATCTAAACTTCTTCTTTATGCATATATGATCGATCTGATTTTCTGTTCTATGGTCTGGTTGTATTGTAATACTGTTCTGTAATCCTTGGTTAACAAATTGTGTTGTTTGTCTTCATCTCATCCATTTATAAGATAATATTAATACTATAATTTATTCATTAATAAGAGTGTAGATGAATATGATTAAATTTTTATGAATTTTAAGGAGGAATTAGGGACTTTGCACCAATTTGCAGTGGTGGTCCAAGAAATGGGCAATGCACTTTATAGCTCATGATTATGGCATAATATATAATGATTAATTATTATAAATTTATAACATATTAAGACATATTAAATGTTAATTAGTACACTTTCTCAGTACTACAGTGTGGACTTAGTAACTATTAAAGATTAAATAACCTAATTATTTAGGGATAATACCCATAATTATTGAATACTAATATTAAGTGCATGATATAATTTCAGCATCTTAGATAAATAAATATCATAACTATTTATGATAGATATTAGTGGGTACATATAATATTTTTACAAAATATTATAGATTTGTGGAACTTACAAATAACAGTACAGGAATATTGCAATTTCTTATATTGATTATTCATACGTTGAGTAATTACAAATATCTACATAGATTCTATTGGTGATTACTAGACATTAGTGATTGAATACTTAAATAAATTAACGTCAAGAATGCTTACCTTGGATCATTTCATTAAAATTGGAAAAGATTGTAATAAAAAGGGAGATGCACTCCTGGAATTTGCGGAACAACAACTTGCAAAATATAAGGCAGAGATGGAAGAACTTGAAAGAAAAGAGGCGGAAAAGAAAGCTATTGCTAAGGCAGAGAAAGAAGAATTAAGACAAGAAGAAGAAAGAAAAGTGGCAAGAGATGAAATCCTACGGATTGAAGAAGAGAATAAATTGAAACGACAGGAAATCATACTGCAGCAAGAAATGGAATTGCAACGGCTTAAATTGGAAACAGCAAACTTCAGTCGCAAGGTGCTGCAGCAAGCCAAAATGATAATGCTCAATCTGGATCTTCATCCAACCGACTTAAGGGCAATTATTACTTTAAGCTACCGCTGTTCAAGATACACGTTGACGATTTGTCATCATGGCTATCGCGCTTTGAGGATATATGCAAGGTCAATATCCTTGACAAAACTGCATGGGCACTTAAACTCAAGGAATTTCTGGATGGCGAACCTGCAAGTGCAGCACAAAATATTGATCCGACATTAGCCACAGACTATGAGGCCATTAAGACTTTGTTATTGCGTCGGTTCCACTTGAACGAAGAGGCATGTAGATTACGTTTCAAAAGTTTGTTGCCAGATAATAATAAAGACTTTACAGGTTTTATTGCTAACATACGCAATACTTTTAACAGATGGGTTGAACTGGCAGGTGTCAACAAATCTTACAACAAGTAGTTGATTTGTTATTAAGGGATAAAGTGTTATCTTCTGTCAGCCCACCGTTCTTTGCTTATCTGCAAGAACGTAAACCAAATACTATTGATGAGTTGGAAAAAATTTCATTAAATTACTGCACTGCGCATCCGAATGCGAACATTTCTAGCTCGTTGATAAGAGAACCTCTTCCTGTAGCCTCCAATATGGCATATCACAGTAATAACAAACCAAGAACACACAGTGTAGACAGAAGTAGGTTCAAAGGAAACTATGACATTTATTTTCATACGGGACCTAATAGTTTTAACAATGACTTTAATAGAGGAAGACCACAAAATAGAAATTATTCACCTCAGTCCAGATACAACAATAATCCACGTAACTCAAGTTATAATCGGTCATATAACTATAATAATGGTAACAATTGGAACAACAACAATAATTATAGCTCGAGACATCGAGATAACAGTTACAATAGGGGACAACGGGATAATTCAAATGATTATTCTCGTCATCGTTCTCATTCTCGTAGATCGACAAATTATAATCATAATACGGGGGCAGCCGTTACTAATGCTACAACCCCTGGGGTTCAGAGTTCACCTATTAATAACAGAATACAGTCTTCGTCTACATGTTATGCAATGAATTATAATGTGGTTTATTCTCCGTACAGATGCGAGTAATTACGGAATTGGCGCATGTTTGCTCCAATATCATGACGACATCCTCCATCCATCCTTGTATGTCTCACGGAAACTGAAACCGCCAGAGGTGAAATACTCCACTGTCGACCGCAAATTGTTATCAGTGGTATGGGCGATAACAAAATTGGAGAAATTTCTGCTGGGAGCCCCATTCGTGGTCCAGACAGATCAGAAAGCCGTAGCATCACTACGACGGGCGAATCATAAAAGTCCAAAGCTCACCAGATTCACTATTCTCCTTCAGCCTTTTGATTTCTCCATCGAGTACATTACAGGATCAGAGAACGTCTTGGCAGATACTCTCTCTAGAAACCCTTCTGATGTCGAGTCATGAACAATAATGTCGCAGAAACTTACCCAAAAGACATTGCACTATCGTTGCTTTTCGACATAGAAAGGAACCATTGCCTACAATACACGTATCTGCTCACTACAGACATATTATATATGAAATGAACTAAATCAAGTGACACTATGTTCGTATTTACGCCAGGACTTTGCTTGGTGTCCATTCATGGTAAAACTATTTGAAACAATTTCGTGAATCAAGTGAAAATAATTGAAATGCTATCGAACTAATTCAGTATGTGACATGAACTATTGTCAAGAACGTCGATACTTATGAATTGGAACACTTAACCATTTTTTCTAATCGGAATTCACAAGGATCAAGCCTACGGATGGATCATCATATCTAACGTTAATTAATTTTAATTAAGTCGTTGAAATAATGGAAATTAAAATGAAATGTGAGATAAATATGAAAAAAATGAAATGAAATTTGGAAAAAAAATGAAAGAAAGAAAAAATAAAAACTCACATGATTCTTAGATAATATTATTGGATGTAACTATTATATTATATAGTTAATAATTATGTTGACACATTACATACTACTTTATTATTTAATTGGTTAATTTAGATAGGTATTAACAACTTAACACTAAACTTAATGTCCAACACACATAACTAAGTTAAATTTATACATTATTTTCTTTCTCTACTTTATTTCTCATTTATTTATTTCTCTCTTTAACATCTTCTTTCATTTTTCTTGCATTAGATTTTCAACAACTTTATTCTTATTATACACTCAGTATAATTAATTAGTTTAATTTTAATTCTTTAGATTAGTTTGACGTGACATTTCATTGCGACATATTTTAAGTTAATTAATTAATTAGATATCAACATTAGACATTCTCTTTTAAAATTTATGTATAACATTTATGTATAATATGATCATTAATATATTAGATGACTGTTAGTTAGTCGACATGACCACGACACTGTTCTAGACAGAACATCGTAGGCCATATGCCGCGTTTTTGTTAAATTTTTGATATTATTCATTCAGATAGGTTTTTGAAAAAAAAAAAAAAAAATCTATCGAATAGATTTTTTTTCCCCCGGTGGACAGGGAATTGTTACGGTAGTTTAATTGGCATTGTCTGCTAGAGGTTAGCAGCATGCGATTTTAGGGGTTACAACGTTTAATGTAATGTAAAAATATTATTAGCCTATTGAACGCTGTGACGTTTCAGCGTTGGTAGTCACGCACCGTGACCAAGAGACGGGACCCTTTCTTGAATGACCGTCGAACTGAGAAGACGTGTCCTTGTAGTCTTATAGTGTCGGGCATGGAGTGCCACACAGTTATATTGTATTTTATTATGGACATGGGTCAGTCCACTCTTACGATGAAGAGAGTTGAAATTTTCAGGTTAGTAAGTGACTAAACCTAAGTCGGAAATGAATTAACAGTCCGTATTAAATATATTATTGCCAGACGCATAATCTCACTGTCGGTCATTGGGATCACCAACCACGCGTACATATAGTTATGTCGTTCTGCCTATAATAATTCATGCTATTTGACAAGGACTGAAGTGCAGATAAATCATATACGAAGTATGAACTGAACTTAATATGTATTTTCTTCATAATGACCATGTGTGAACTGTTTATGTATGGAATCGATGTATTAAACTGTGATGGACTCAAGGAACGACTTATCAAGTCTTTGAACGTTTGGGAATTGAAATATTATGATGTTGACAAATCTTATATCCCACCTTCGCGTAACTTACTACCAACAGCACGATACCATAATTGGCTAAGAAAACAAGGGATAGATCTTAGTAACTGTAAACAGAAGAGCTAGCCAGCTTGCAACAATCCGTTTGGCTAACTCCGGTCGCAACAATCTTGTATTGGTGTTTCTTCAAGTTCAACCCTGTTATCATTACCTGCATTTATTCTCATTACTTTTGTCTTTTCCCTGTGTATTTTCAGACCCAGACAGAAGAGCCAAGTCATCAGCAAAATCCAGATCATCCAACTGCTTAGTCAGAGTCCACTGGAATCCATTTCTGTTGTGTGTTGTCGATGTTCTCATAACCCAGTCTATTGCTAGTAAGAAAAGAAATGGAGACAAGAGGCATCCCTGTCGCACTCCTGTTCTTATCCCAAATGGTTCTGTAAGCTGTCCTTCATGAAGAACTCTGCATGTCATGTCTTCATATGTTTTCTTTATTAAATTAATGATCTTCAGGGGGAACTCCATAACGCCTCATCAATTTCCAAAGTGATTCTCTGTATACACTGTCAAATGCTTTTTCGTAGTCCACAAATCCGATGTATAGTGGTGAATTTCATTCCAGACTTTGTTTCAACTATTCTCAAAGTGGCTATCTGCTCTGTACAGGATCTGTTTTGTGGAAAACCTGCTGGTTCATCTCTCAGTTTCTTGTCTATGGACTCTTTTAATCTCTCAAGGATAATCCTGTTTAATACTTTTCCTGGCACTGATAGTAACATTATTCCTCTATAATGTGTGCGCTCTTGTAAATTTCCCTTCTTAGGCAACTTAACCAGATATCCTTCCTTCCTTCCATTCTGCTGGTATCTCTTCCTTTTCCCAGACTTTACCAAGTAATTTATATAACATCTCTGTAGCCGTGTCGATATCTGCTTTGATGGCCTCTGCTGGAATGCCATCAGGTCCAGACGCTTTTCCATCTCTTAGAAGCTTTATGGCTTTCTTTATTTCTTCCTTCGTTGGTCTTTCACCGTTAATTTGTAGCTCTTCTTCTGCTGGCTGGATGTCCGGGGGGTTTTGTGGAGCTGGTCTATTGAGAAGGTCCTCAAAATATTCTGTCCACCTCTTCATTTGCTCTTGTATATTGCTGAGCAGTTTCCCATTCTTGTCTTTTATGAGGCAACTTGTTTGCTTGTATTTCCCTGTTAGCTTCTTTGTGCTGCTATACAGTTCTCTCATATTTCCTTTAGCTGCAGCATCTTCTGTCTGTCTTGCCAACTCCTCAATATACTTCCTCTTGTCTCTTTTGATACTTCTTTTTACTTCTTTGTTTACTTCTGTGTACACTTCTTGAGCCTTGGCTTTGGAACGGCTGGTTTTGCTTGTGTTTAAATCTGCTTTCTTGTTTTTTCTGTCTTTTATCTTATTGATGGTTTCTGTTGTTATCCATGCTTTTTGTTGTCGTTCCCTTTTCCACAGTATTTCTTCACAAGTCTCATTCCATACAGATTTGATTTGCTGCCAATAGTCTTCTGTATTCTCTACTGTTGGAGCACTTGGAATTTGTTGGATACTGTGACTGCAAATTTGTCTCTTGTTTCTTGATTTCTTAGATGTCCTACATTAAATTGTTGTCTATAATTTTGCATTGTTGCATATCTCTTGAGTTTCATTTTTACTTTGGCTATCAGAAGGTGGTGATCTGATGCCACATCTGCTCCACTATATACCTTTACATCCTGCAATGATGATCTAAACTTCTTGTTTATGCATATATGATCAATCTGATTTTCTGTTCTATGGTCTGGTGATATCCATGTTGCCTTGTGTATTCTCTTATGTGGAAACATGCTTCCTCCTATAGCCAGTTGATTTGAAGCACAGAAGTTTGAGAATAGTTCCCCATTTTCATTCATTATTCCTAGCCCATGTTTTCCCATGACTTCTTCAAAGCCGGTGTTGACTGTACCTATCTTTGCATTCAAAATTGTGATGTCTCTTCTTTTTACTTTTTCCATAATTTCCTGTAGTCTAGTATAAAAAGTCGGCGTCTGTGGCCTAATGGATATGAACGCAGTTTCATAATCCAGATATACCAGGTTCGAAACCTGCTGCTGGCGGTTTGGTAGCCGATCGCTTTGTGTGGATTTTTAACAATGGTATAAGCGCCGTACCGTTCAGAAAGCAATGACAAACTACTGAACGTAAAAATTGCCTAGAAAAATCACAAAACAGCCAATAAAAGCTGGGGTTGATTGCCACGTCCTGTAAAGGATAAGCAACTAACTTAACTAGTATAAAATGCTTCTTTCACAGACTCTTCTTTGTCATTAGTTGGTGCATAACATTGGATGACATTTACATTTATTTTATTTTCAGCTGTTTTAAAAGTAGCTGTTATTATTATTATGGGCCCAACGGTTTCCAATTCAATGAGTGCTTTCTGTGCTTCTTTAGATAATATAAGAGCTACCCCTTCACTGTGGTGTGAACTTTCGTCTTCATGTCCTGAGGACAGCACCAATTCACCTGTGATGAGTTTCTTCTTGTCTACCCCCTTCCACTTTGTTTCACACAGTCCCAGAACCTCGATTTTATATTCCCTCATTTCTGCTGCTACTTGTGCCACTTTCCCTTGTTCGTTTAATGTCCGAACATTCCAGGTGCCAAATCTGGAGGTTCTCCTAGAAGAAAGAAGGTTAGTCAGTAACACAGACTCCTTTCGGCTTTCTCTGTGTTTCATCATACGCCTCCCTGCGAGAGGACCTTCCCCTGTCTTGGATGGCTGTTTTTTATTTTCCTTAATTGACTTGTCCATGTTTGTTGAAGTTTTTTTGTGGTTTAAATTTTTTACAGGATGGGGTAACCAGCCCCATGCCCAACCCTCCTTAGTCACTTTCTACGACATGCATGGCAGGGAACAGTGTTACTATTCTTTGCTCCCCTTTCGGGCCCCGGTAACACACGGGTGCGGCATATCATTGGAGGTGACTTAAAGGGATGGGTCTGGTTACCCTCTCCTGTAGAAATCTAACTCGTTGGTTTGGGGCTACTGAAATCATGTTGCCTTGTGGTGACTGAACCCCTGTTGGCTCAGGGCTACTGAAACCCTGTTGGCTCAGAGCTACTGAAACCCTGTTGGCTCAGGGCTACTGAAACCCTGTTGCCTCGTGGTGACTGAACCCCTGTTGGCTCAGGGCTACTAAAAGTAAAACCCTGTTGCCTCAGGGCGAATGAACCCCTGTTGGCTCGGGGTGGTTGAACCCATAGAGCCGGCACTGCGGCCACCAACATGCATGCCTAATTCATGTTGGCACTAAGATTCCTCAGAGAGATACACAAAGTTACCCACAAAAACAAAAGTCACTGATCTAGGGCATATCTTATTTAACCACACAAAATTAATCAACATGGCTCTTATGAATGCTGGTCTGACGAAAGCGATAGCTGATACTCTTCAGGTTATGACTTTTCCAGTCACCGGATCACTAGTCACTCAGCCACAGCCATTCAGTTTCCTGTGTTCCTGTGCAGCAAAGGCCTTCAACAAATTCATATCAAACCTTTCTCTCCTGTGCCATCCATTCAAAGTCTTCCTACATCTTCAATATCTTTTTTCATGTCAGCCTTGAATTTCATTCTCATTTTGTTTTTAGGTATCCCTCTATATTTTTTTATTTTTTGTTAACCTTGGGTGATTCCAAAAGAAGGAAGTCTGTGTAGCTTTATCACCTGGTTTCCTCAAATGTGTCCTATCCAAAGCTAGCATCTTTTCTCTCACCTCTCGTTCCACTAGTACTTGCCTGGTTCTTGCCACCTCTTGTTCCAATGGTACCTTTCTGGTTCTTAACATCTCTTGGTCCACAGGTAATTGTCCGAGTTGCATTACCAGACTTGCTTTGGACGATTATAGGTTAGGGCACTATGATATGCCCATTATGGTAACGTGTTAATATTCATAACTCCACTTTTGGGCCCAGTAAAATATGGAGGCATGCGACCGAAAGTTGAGCTAACTGTATTATTTTAATATTGCGGTGACCAAAGTTGTCATATGAGCTAGTGCTCCAAGACGTGTAAAATTATTTGCCATGCATTCTGATCAAGTCTCACCTCCTGCGCAGCTAGTGCAAGTTTCCCACCATCTATGTTTGGTGGCCACCATCTGGTTTGATTGCCAGAACTCCTCCAGGACTGCAGACCTGTCAGACAAAACCGCAATATTTACTCAGCAATAACCAGATGACCTATGTCTTCAAGTACAGACACTAGCAAGGTGTGCAAAAAAAGATATAAACATACACACAGTAGAAGCTGCAAAAACAGATCTGAACATCAATAACTGTAAACATTGGGAAAAAAAGTCATACTATGATCATCAAAAACAGATCTGAACATCAATAACTATGAACATTGGGGGAAAAAGAGTCATACTATGATTATCAAAAACAGATCTGAACATCAATAACTATGAACATTGGGGGAAAAAAGAGTCATACTACGATCATCAAAAACAAATCTGAACATCAATAACTATGAACATTGGGGAAAAAAGAGTCATACTATGATCATCAAAAACAGATCTGAACATCAATAACTATGAACATTGGGGGAAAAAAGAGTCATACTACGATCATCAAAAACAAATCTGAACATCAATAACTATGAACATTGGGGAAAAAAGAGTCATACTATGATCATCAAAAACAGATCTGAACATCAATAACTATGAACACTGGGGAAAAAAAGAGGCATACTATGATCAACAAAAACAGATCTGAACATCAATAACTATGAACATTGGGAAAAAAAGAGTCATACTATGATCATCAAAAACAGATCTGAACATCAATAACTATGAACATTGGGGAAAAAAAGAGTCATACTATGATCATCAAAAACAGATCTGAACATCAATAACTATGAACATTGGGGAAAAAAGAGTCATACTATGATCATCAAAAACAGATCTGAACATCAATAACTATGAACATTGGGGGAAAAAGAGTCATACTATGATCATCAAAAACAGATCTGAACATCAATAACTATGAACATTGGGGAAAAAAGAGTCATACTATGATTATCAAAAACAGATCTAAACATCAATAACTATGAACATTGGGGAAAAAAAGAGTTATACTATGATCATCAAAAACATTCCTTTGCACTCCCTAGGAAGCATGTAGCCATCACTGTAGCTGGTCCTGCAGGAAGCCTGCAGTACACATTGACATGCTCCTGAACTGGTGATTTCTGTGACAATTTGTGTGACATGATGAGGTGACCAGCCCCTCACACAACCTATTAGTCACCTAAAACAGTCTGAGGGTGTGGTAGTTATATTTGTTTTGTCTCTTCAGAGACCTTCAGGAACTACAATGGTCATTCTAAGATCACCAGTCACATAATTAAGGAAGTGTATTCAGTTACCTATTGTATGGCTGTGAAACATGTGGAACAAAAAAGACAACCAGAAACACAGACTTTCATAAATGGGTGCTTGCACAGAATAACAGGACTGAAATGGTACCCTGAGAACATCAAATATGCCAATTAATTTGTCATGTGGAACATCTATAATCTGGGTAAGTTTAAGACAGACCACTTGAGACTGTGCCGGTATCACCTACCATGCTGTAAGGTGATGAATGCCTCAGCCAGTCTCAGCACACTGGTGCCGTCAAGATCTCTGGAGCTGGGCAACTTGGAGGCCTGCTTCAGCAGGGCCTGAGCATAGTTGTATTCAGTGACATCCCTCTGCTTCATGGACAGGCTAGTGGGTGTTGTGGAGTAGCTTGTGGTGCTACTGCTGCTGCTGTTGTTGTTGTTCTTGCCAGTATGTCCTACTATACTGTTGTCATTTTCAAAACCTCTTTGCCTTTTCAGTTGCTCTCTTCTGGAACACAATTTAAATTTAATAAACATTTTTTTAAAACAGTTTACTGGTTATTGAGCAAAGATTAGAAGATGGGATGCATGTAACCAGTAATACAGTGTTGTGATCTACATGGATACTGACAAGTAGGTCAATGTTTTTACATTTGTAAATCTTCACATGTATCTATTGGGCAGACATGAAACAAATGTTAAAACATGGAGCAATAACTGCCATTTGATTAATAAGTTTTACTTATTTTGTTTTTTACTGAAAGAAAATAAAAATATAGCAAAATCTAAAATGGCCAATCAACACATGTGACAAGAGACGGTGAACATGGCTGCCCATTATGTAGTCATGTGTTAAACAGGCTGGGTCTCAAGCTCAGCTGTCATGTTCATGTAACATAGCATTTTATGTAGAAAAATGTTATTCAATTAGCTTTATTTTGACATTTGTTTCATGTAAATTAGTTTGCTAGGAGTGAAGAAATAACAGTTTACAATTAGGAAGTGACTTTTGACAAGAACAAACACAAAATATTGGTGTCAACTCATGGACAGTGTCATTCTGTCTCAAACAATCTCTGTACTAGCCTTTATGGAGAGGAACAGTACAGTGTCATTCTGTCTCAAACAATCTCTGTACTAGCCTTTATGGAGAGGAACAGTACAGTGTCATTCTGTCTCAAACAATCTCTGTACTAGCCTTTATGGAGAGGAACAGTACAGTGTCATTCTGTCTCAAACAATCTCTGTACTAGCCTTTATGGAGAGGAACAGTACAGTGTCATTCTGTCTCAAACAATCTCTGTACTAGCCTTTATGGAGAGGAACAGTACAGTGTCATTCTGTCTCAAACAATCTCTGTACTAGCCTTTATGGAGAGGAAAAGTACAGTGTCATTCTGTCTCAAACTATCTCTGTACTAGCCTTTATGGAGAGGAACAGTACAGTGTCATTCTGTCTCAAACTATCTCTGTACTAGCCTTTATGGAGAGGAAAAGTACAGTGTCATTCTGTCTCAAACAATCTCTGTACTAGCCTTTATGGAGAGGAACAGTACAGTGTCATTCTGTCTCAAAACAATCTCTGTACTAGCCTTTATGGAGAGGAACAGTACAGTGTCATTCTGTCTCAAACAATCTCTGTACTAGCCTTTATGGAGAGGAAAAGTACAGTGTCATTCTGTCTCAAACAATCTCTGTACTAGCCTTTATGGAGAGGAACAGTACAGTGTCATTCTGTCTCAAACAATCTCTGTACTAGCCTTTATGGAAAGGAACAGTACAGTGTCATTCTGTCTCAAACAATCTCTGTACTAGCCTTTATGGAGAGGAACAGTACAGTGTCATTCTGTCTCAAACAATCTCTGTACTAGCCTTTATGGAGAGGAACAGTACAGTGTCATTCTGTCTCAAACAATCTCTGTACTAGCCTTTATGGAGAGGAAAAGTACAGTGTCATTCTGTCTCAAACAATCTCTGTACTAGCCTTTATGGAGAGGAACAGTACAGTGTCATTCTGTCTCAAACAATCTCTGTACTAGCCTTTATGGAGAGGAACAGTACAGTGTCATTCTGTCTCAAACAATCTCTGTACTAGCCTTTATGGAGAGGAACAGTACAGTGTCATTCTGTCTCAAACAATCTCTGTACTAGCCTTTATGGAGAGGAAAAGTACAGTGTCATTCTGTCTCAAACAATCTCTGTACTAGCCTTTATGGAGAGGAACAGTACAGTGTCATTCTGTCTCAAACTATCTCTGTACTAGCCTTTATGGAGAGGAACAGTACAGTGTCATTCTGTCTCAAACAATCTCTGTACTAGCCTTTATGGAGAGGAACAGTACAGTGTCATTCTGTCTCAAACAATCTCTGTACTAGCCTTTATGGAGAGGAACAATACAGTGTCATTCTGTCTCAAACAATCTCTGTACTAGCCTTTATGGAGAGGAACAGTACAGTGTCATTCTGTCTCAAACTATCTCTGTACTAGCCTTTATGGAGAGGAACAGTACAGTGTCATTCTGTCTCAAACAATCTCTGTACTAGCCTTTATGGAGAGGAACAGTACAGTGTCATTCTGTCTCAAACAATCTCTGTACCAGCCTTTATGGAGAGGAACAGTACAGTGTCATTCTGTCTCAAACAATCTCTGTACTAGCCTTTATGGAGAGGAACAGTACAGTGTCATTCTGTCTCAAACAATCTCTGTACCAGCCTTTATGGAGAGGAACAGTACAGTGTCATTCTGTCTCAAACAATCTCTGTACTAGCCTTTATGGAGAGGAACAGTACAGCATTATTCTGTCTAACTGGAAAACAGGGACAACACCAACGGAGTGGAACAAAGAAATAATTGTCAAATTGCCCAAGAAGGGAGATCTTGCAGACTGCAATAATTGGAGAGGAATCACTCTTCTCTCAGCTCCCAGCAAAATACTAGGCAGGATAATTATACAGAGAATTTCAAAAGCAGTAGACCACAAACTGAGGAAAGAACAAGCAGGATTTAGAAAGAACAGAAGATGTGTAGATCATATATTTACCCTCAGGAACATTATAGAGCAGTGCTCAGAATGGCAAAGACAGCTGTGCATTAATTTCGTTGATTTTGAAAAGGCTTTTGACAGTATACATAGGGACAGTTTATGGAAAATACTGAGGGCTTATGGAATTCCAAGCTGCATAGTGTCAATCATAAAAAGCCTCTATGCCAACTTTACGTGTAGCGTTGGGCAGAGCAACCTAACCTTTGAGGTGAAGACAGGAGTACGACAGGGATGCCCCTTATCAACCACTCTATTTTTAACAGTACGGGACTGGGTGATGCACCAGACAACAGAGGGCAGTCCAAGAATAATAAGATGGACAACATTTTCTACATTGGAAGATCTGGAATATGCAGATGACATTGCACTGCTGGCGCATTCACATTGGCACGTCCGGGAGGGGACGGATGGACTTGGTAGGTGTGGCCAGCAGGTGGGCTTGAACATCAATCTAAAGAAGTCAGAGGTCATGACGCTCAATGTGAGCAACCCTGAGCCCATATCAGTGGGGAATCGGCAGCTGGAGCAGACGGACGCCTTCACATACCTGGGATGCGTGGTGGCACCTGACGGCGGAGCAGGCGGGGACATCAACGGCGAGTGAACGGGGCAAGAACGGCCTTTTTCGGTCTGGGCCACATCTGGGGGTCCTCTCAGTGCAGCACAAGGACAGAATTAAGATCATATCAGAGTTGTGTGCTTTCTGTGCTTCTCTGTGGTGCGGGGTGCTGGAGAGTTGCAGAGAGGGAAATGTCGAGGTTGTCATCTTTTCACATGGCATGCCTAGGAGGAATTCACAGAATCTTTTGGCCGAGTGCCATCACCGGCCGAGATCTGCTTGCTCGGAGTGAGCAAGAGGACATGCACACCATCATAGCTGGCAGACGCTGGAGCTGGGTTGGCCATGTCCTCAGAGGAGACCTCGATGCCATCACGGAGGCAGCTGTGCTGTGGACCCCTGGGGGAAAACGAAAGAGAGGCCGACCAAAAACAACTTGGCGGGGGACTGTGGGGGCTGAGATGCAGGGGGTGAGCCAGAGTTGGGGCGCTGTGCGAAGGGTGGCCACCGACCGAGCAAAGTGGAATCAATTTGTTGTTGCCCTGCAAGACGCCACCAGGCGTGATGGCCACTGACTGCTTTGACGGTCAGCGGCTAAGGATCAAAGAAGAGGAAGATTCTGTCTAAAAAAATCTCTGTATCAGCCTTGATGGAGAGGAACAGTACAGTGAAATATAAATCCCCATACTTCATTGTATCTACAACAAGTCAGACAACAGAAAACAGGCATGGACCAATAGTCTACATGTGTGTCCAAAGATACAAAGACAAACAGAGGTGTTATATGAAGACAAAAATATCTAACTGTAGCAGTTTTCTTCTGCGTTCAGTTTGTTAGTCATGCTAAATCTGCAGCTAGGTCGAAGTCCAGTCTTTTCTAGGTCCATGTGGCAGCCCTATAGCTTCTGCCTCAGCTCAGCATCCTCTAGTCATGTCCGACGTCGTTGGTAACTGTGGGCTGGGCAGTTTTGGAGAATGTGTTCAGGGGTTTAGATTCCAGTTCCACAAAGACATTCATTAGTGTGAGATATCCTGAGATCACAGAGGTGGCCTACTAATCTGTAGTTGCTAGTTCTCAAGTGGAAAAGAATAGTCTACTGGTGCCTTTGAAGTTGGTGGACTGGGTTGAATCTGTTGTCCATATCCCTTTCATTCTTCCATTGGTAATGTACAGGATGTGGATCATCAGTAAAGCTTTCCCAACCAGAAAGACTGCCAACTTCAGGGTGGAATCGATGGCACTACTCCATGCACTGAGAATCCTCACCTAATCAGAATAGCAACCACCAGCTAAGATAGTAATCTTTACTGACTGCAGGTCACAACTGGAGTTAGTACAGAACTCCAGAAATGAAAATATGCTGCATTAAATCAGATCTAAGCTTAACATTATCTAAAGATTCTCAGCCCTCCAGTGGTTACCCTCCAATTGTGGAATTATGGGAATGAGAGAGTTGATGCTTTGTCTAGAGCTGGCAGACACCATATTGCCCAAACGAGAGGATAAAACCATCATGCAACAGTGTATCTGTGGGTCAGATAGAAGGACACAGAGAATTTGGCTGAAATGAAGAACAGTGGGACATTGTTCTTCGACGCCATCTAAATAACTCGCTCACGTCATTAGGATTAGGATTAAGAATAGGATTCTTAAATGTAACCTAAATCCTTAGCCCTTATTATTGTTTCTCTGAATTCTTTTTTGAGGCCATATTGAACATATGGCCTACTGTTCTTCACTTCAAGTGAGAATTCAAAAGAAACAAGAACACACACACAAATCTAATTGCAATAGTCTACATTTGAGTCAGAAACAAGGACAGACAGAGATTTAGTATAAAAATAAATAAATCTAACAGCAATGGCTTCTGTGGGGTCTGACATAGGGACACAGGAATTTTGTAACAGAACAAACAAATCAAACAGCGATGGTAAATCTGTGTCTCAGACCCACTCCTACTTACTGTGATCTTTGTAGTGACCTGGGAGAGGAGTATCCACCAGGTGAAGGATAGGATGGACATATAGGTGTTACTGTTGTGACCTCCTTGACGTCTGATGTGTCATCACTATCATCAAGAAGAGTAAAAACTTGGTCCAATGATGTCATTCCTCTATTGGCATGATGTGGCATGTCCTGGGTAGAACTGTGACAGACTCTGGGGAGGACCAGTATATCATCACACAATACAGTATGGGCTTTTATATTATGATGTATTGTAAATAGATACAGACTCTGGGAAGGACATGTATATCACACAATACAGTACAAGTCTATCTATTACAATGTACAGTAAAGAGTGACAGACTCTGAGAAGGACCAGTAATCACATAATACAGTACAAGTCTATCTATTACAATGTACAGTAATGAGTGACAGACTCTGAGAATGACCAGTAATCACACAATACAGTATGGGGTTTTGTATTAAAATGTACGGTAAATAGTGACAGACTCTGAGAAGGACAAGTAATCACACAATACAGTATGGGGTTTTATATTACAATGTAAGGTAAATAGTGACAGACTCTGAGAAGGACAAGTAATCACACAATACAGTATGGGGTTTTATATTACAATGTAAGGTAAATAGTGACAGACTCTGAGAAAGACAAGTAATCACACAATACAGTATGGGGTTTTATATTACAATGTAAGGTAAATAGTGACAGACTCTGAGAAAGACAAGTAATCACACAATACAGTATGGGGTTTTATATTACAATGTAAGGTAAATAGTGACAGACTCTGAGAAAGACAAGTAATCACACAATACAGTATGAGGTTTTATATTACAATGTACGCTTGCTTGTCCTATGTAGTTGCTGGGGGTCTCTGAAGAGATAGACAGAACAGGACTACTGGACCCTCAGGCATGCTGTACAAGGCATCTTAAATGAAGCTGTGCATCATCATGTCAAACTATAATAATAATAATAATAATAATAATAATAGCCCCTTCAGTCATAACTGACTATGGGAATGCGCCCCTGAGGTGGCAGTCCTCAGCTGCTTATTTTCCTGGTGCTCCTTTCGACGTTTTCTCCTCACCTCTGCTTCTTGTGTGAGCCTCTCTTCGCCCAATCTGAGGTGGTGCCGTAAATAGCATCGCCACTTAGTGCGATCGGCAGCTTCATCCTCCCATGTTGCTGGATCCATGTCCAGTGCCCTCATATCTCTCTTGCACACATCTTTGAACCTCAGCTGTGGTCACCCAACTGTTCTCTTGCCATCTGCTAATTGTCCGTAGAAGATATCTTTTGGGATGCGACCATCTTCCATGCGGCGAACATGGCCAAGCCAGCGAAGTCTGCACTGTCTAAGAAGCGTATACATACTTTGAAGGCCAGCACGTGACAACACCTCGACATTTGTCACTTTATCTTTCCACGAGATGCCGAGGATGCGGCGTAGACACCGCAAATGGAAGATATTGAGCCTTCTTTCTTGCTTAGCATAGGTCGTCCAGGTCTCGCTGCCATATAGGAGTGTGCTGGTGACGCAGGCATTATATACCGCAGCTTTGGTCTTCATTGTGAGTTTAGAGTTTCCCCAAACACGCGATGTGAGGCGGGCAAAGGTAGCTGCAGCTTTGCCAATGCGGCTGTCGATTTCTGTATCCAGTGAGAGTTTGTCATTGATGGTAGACCCTAGGTATGTGAAGTGGTGCACCACTGCCAATTCATAGTTATCGATAGTGATAACTGGTGCAGCACCCACATCCTGACTCAGCACATTCGTTTTCTTTAGACTTATTGTGAGGCCAAAGTCCTTGCATGCTTTAGTGAAGCGATTCATCAAGCTCTGAAGCTCCTGTTGGCTTTGAGTGACGACTGCAGCATCATCAGCAAACAACAAGTCTCTTATAGTGACCCTTCTGATTTTTGTCTTTGCCTTCAGCCTTGAAAGATTAAACAGACGGCCATCTGACCTAGTGTGAAGACATATTCCTTCAGTTGCATCTCTGAATGCATGTTTCAAGAGTAAGGCAAAGAAGATTCCGAAGAGGGTCGGAGCCAGAACACAGCCTTGTTTAACGCCACTTCGTATATCAAAGGGCTGTGACGTGCTTCCAGCATATTGGACTGTTCCCTTCATGCCGTCATGGAATGACTTTATCATTTCCAGCATTTTAGAAGGGCAGCCTATTTTCAGGAGGATTTTAAAGAGTCCTTCCCTACTAACCAGGTCGAATGCTTTTGTGAGGTCTATAAAGGCGATATATAATGGTCTTTTCTGCTCTCTTGATTTTTCCTGAAGCTGGCGGAGAGAGAAGATCAAGTCTGTTGTTGATCTGCCAGCTCGGAATCCACACTGTGACTCTGGATATATGCGCTCAGTTAACTTGTGTAGTCGCATTAAGATGACTTTGGCAAAAACCTTACCAACAATACTAAGAAGAGAGATGCCTCTGTAGTTATTGCAATCACTTCTGTCTCCTTTGTTACAATCTTGGCATCTCGCATGTCTTGAGGAATAGTTGTCTCTTCCCAGCACTGGCACAGCATCCTATGCAGGGGATGTAATAGCGTGCTCTTACAGCATTTGATTAAATCAGGAGGAATCCCATCACTGCCTGGTGCTTTGCCAGAGGCCAAGCTATCAATGGCCTTGCTGAGTTCCTCTAATGTTGGTTCGGCATCCAGCTCCTCCATAGTTGGCAGACTGTTGACACCATCAAGGGCTGCAGGCGTAACGGTATTGTTTCTAGCGTAAAGCTCAGAGTAGTGCTCGACCCACCTCTCCATCTGCTTACCCTTATCGGTTAGCTTCTCTCCGCTGATGGTTTTTAGCGGTGCCGTCTTACTTTTATGGGGGCCAAGTGCTTTCTTTATACCGTCATACATTTGCCTAATGTTGCCTGTTTGCGCTGCGATCTGGATGCTCTCACTGAGCTGGAGCCAGTGGTCATTTGCACAGCGTCGAGCAGTTTGTTGAACTTTGCTTCTCGTAGCCCTCAGGATCTGTAGGGTTCTGGCACTCGGTGAACGTTTGTATTCATTCATAGCACTGCGCTTAGCTTCAATGACAGGTGCCATCACATCTGATGAAGCATCAAACCAGTCATTTGACTTTGCTGTTTTCTTACCAAAGGTGGCAAGTGCAGTACTTTGAATGGTGTTCCGTAGATGCTCCCAGTTCTCTGTAATAGTATCACCATGCTGAGGGCTACTGAGCACTTTCTCGAAGGTCGCAGTGAATTGAGCGATCATGAAAGGGTCTGACATCTTGCTAGTATCAATGCGTGGTTTCCCTTCATGTCTGACACGATAGAGTTTTCTTGGTTGAGCTCTGATTTTGCAGCAAACCAAGGAGTGATCTGTATCACAGTCTGCACTATGGTACGAGCGCGTGGAGAGCACAGACCTGAGGAGTGGCCTTCTGACGAGAATCAGGTCAAGTTGGTGCCAGTGCTTGGATCGTGGGTGTCTCCATGACACCTTATGCTGGGGTTTTGTCTGAAAGTAGGTGTTGGTCACGCAGAGGTCATGGTGGACGCACAACTCTAAGAGCCGTTGTCCATTTTCATTCATCTTGCCAATACCAAACCTGCCCAGACATGAAGGCCATGAAACATTATCGGCACCCACTCTAGCGTTAAAGTCACCAAGGAGAACAAGCTGTTCTTGCCTAGGTATGCTTTTGATAATTGCTGTTAGATTCTCATAGAACTCATCTTTAGCTTCTGAGGCAGAGTACAGAGTAGGAGCATACACACTGACAAGGGTGATGGGACCTGTGCTAGTTTGCAGGCGGAGCGTTAACAGGCGTTCTGATCCATTCTCGCCTGGTTCAACCATTTTAGTTAGCGATTTTTTGACCGCAAAACCTACTCCATGTTCTCTAGCTTTATTAAGATCTTTCCCTTGCCAATAAAATGTGTAGTCCTTCTCGCTCACCATTCCAGAGCCCACCAGGTGCGTTTCCTGAAGTGCAGCTATATCCACCTGAAGTCGTTTAAGCTCATCATTAATTATGGCTGTCTTCCTTACATCGTTTACATCCTGTAGGTTTTCGGATAGTCCAGTCAACATAGTCCGGACGTTCCAGCATCCCAATCTGAGAGTTTGCTTATTTCTATTTTTTCGATAATTGCTTGGTGCAAAATTTTCTGTCCACAGTTCGGGTTTGACCCTAATCCCCATGCACCCAATGGGGAAAGCAGACAGTGGCGGGACAACACCTTATTGACTGGGGGCTGCCCAGCTTGAAGCGGGCGGTAGCTGTCCAGTGAGATCCTAGAACCTCTCCCACTGTCGGAAGTAGCCCCTGGCGCCATGCCCTACGCCAAATGGGCAAAATGCTTATAACCGGTAACTGCTACTTCCCGTGTTTTGCCGACACCTATAGGGTGAAGCTGGAGTGTCCTCTCCAGGGCGCGAGCTTGGGCACAGTTATATGGAGATCAAGCTGTTGCCCAAGCAGCATGTTCCCCCTCTCCACACAGCCGGTAGATCCAAAGGAACGGCAGTAGCCGATACAGTTTGGTACCAGCCATGTCGCAGGAGTTGCCAGAATAATGTCGAATCGACATTAGACTGCCTTAGGGACTCCGACTCCGGATTTATCCTCAGGGTTTACTCCCGAAGCCAATTCCATAAATGGATATTCCCGCAAGGCAGCGGTGGTTTGAATTCAGAGTTCCTTCTCTTAGATAAGCTACCAACCAAGGATCACGAGCCCTATCTGCCCGAATGTGTCAAACTAACTGCCATGGAAATCACGGCTGCTAGGGTGTGTGAATGCTTGGTGTAGGTTTCCTATGGGGAGACCAGCTTCAGTGGTACCTCCATGCTAGGTAGGGAGCGCAAAGGAAAATTATACTGATGATGTATGCTTGCTTCTTGTGGCAAAGTTACTGGAGTGCAGGATCAAAACCTGCTAGCATCATGCTCCAGTCTACCAAGCTGTTAATGGGTACTTGACTGATCACCCCATCTCATAAAAAAGTGGACCTAGTGTAGTGAAGTCTCTAACACTTCACTCCCCTAAGGCAATATCTTCTATGGGACTACCCATACTTTTTTTTAAAATACTGTGCACAATGTCAGGTTCTGGGAAGAACAAGAATTCACACAAAAATGTATGCAGCTTAGTAATACTCCATAAACTATGTCAGCGATTAAAAAGAGTTGTGATTCAGTGGATTCCATCTCATTGCAAGATCCCCTGCAATGAAGAGGTTGACATTTTGGCAAAGGAAGGTGGAAAGCTACCTGAACCTGATAAAAGAATAACTTATGAAGAGGCAAAGTGTTTTATCAGAAGCAGATACAGAAACAAGAGGGAAGCAGTGCATCCAGGCCACTTGAAAAATGCATATTACCAGCTCAACAGAAGTGAACAAGTGGTAATCTTCAAATACAGCATGGGTCACAACAGACTGAAATGTCATCTATTCAACAAGCACTACTGATGAGTGTAACTGTGGCAACGAAAAAATGACTTCTGAACACGTGCTACAAAAGTGCCCAACATACAGCAAACAGAGAAAGCATATTTTTCCGTTACCAGCGCCATTCCTGGACAAACTCTATGGAAATATTAACAACCACTGCTTTCTTTAAACTTATTCAAGTTGACCTTTGAAAGTGCACAGGACCCAAGACGCATCAAAAGTGAGTAAAGCAGTCAGCAACCCATAGCTTGACTGCTTGCGCCAGGGTCAGCGAACCAGAGCTGACCAAGACCCTACTCCACCTCCACGTGGTGGTCCTGGAAACAGGCTGCATTACTGTAGTCTGGCTGAGAGAGTAGGGATCAAAACGAGAAAGCTAACCCAGTCCCAAAAAATGCTGTGCTGAAGTCAGATAGTGCTGAAGTCAGATATGTCGGCCGAAAGGCGCACCGCAATTATCGCAGCTTCGCTATAAGCGGACACAACGCAATCAACGTCCTTTTCATTCTCTATTGCTGCATCTTTTTGTTTAATATGTACTTGAAAAGATCTAACTGGCAAATGCATGAAGTCCATTTTCATCCACCCACATACATATTAACTAACAATCTCTGTTGTATGCACATACAAACACACATCTACATAACCAGTGGATTCCCTAAAACCTACACGAAGATAAATAACACATGATTACTTTCACACTAACCTGAGATAACTAATAGCCACTTTTGTACAAACTTGAGATCCACTTTTGTACAAACTTTAAAATGTGATAAATAATATCTATTTAATACATATATCTTATCACACACTCGTCTTATTGTGTCTGCAGCATAGCAGGGGATAGTTCTGCAGTGCTAACTGTGGGAGACAATCCAAATCTAAGTGTAGGCAAATAATTACATGACATCCCTTGACAACTATCTCTTTATTCCAACTCGCGTGTGGTCGAAGGAAACTTGTGTGGTCGAAGGAAACTTGCGTGTGGTCGAAGGAAACTTGCGTGTGTTCAAAGGAAACTTGCATGTGGTCGAAGGAAGCAGTGACCAAATAAATGATGCACTAATCATTACATTATGATTTTTTTTTAAACACATATTTTGATTATCACAATACTATGGCTCTTTAAGAATGGTTGCAAACATTACATGTTCATTGAACTCGCAGCAGAGGTATCATTTTTTGTTTTTAAATCCAGTATGTTTTTGTTTTGAAGTGTCTGTGTGTGTGTGTTGACAGGCTTACTTGCTTAGGGAAAGGGGAAAGGTGGAAGGAAATGAAGAAACTGAATACAAGGGAAATGGAGATGGAAATCGACATATCATTTTTGTTTGTGTCTTTTCTTGATGGGTTAATTGTGAATTTGATAATCTCTTCCACACATGTTTGATAATTAATAACCTTTCACGCATACATATGATAATTAATAATCTCTTCCACACATATGTTTGATAATTAATAACCTTTCATACATATATATGATAATTAATAATCTCTTCCACACATATGTTTGATAATTAATAACCTTTCATGCATATATATGATAATTAATAATCTCTTCCACACATATGTATGATAATTAATAACCTTTCACACATATATATGATAATTAATAATCTCTTCCACACTTATGTTTGATAATTAATAACCTTTCACGCATATATATGATAATTAATAATCTCTTCCACACATATGTATGATAATTAATAACCTTTCACACATATATATGATAATTAATAATCTCTTCCACACATATGTATGATAATTAATAACCTTTCACATATATATGATAATTAATAATCTCTTCCACACATATGTATGATTAATAACTGTTCACACATATATATGATAATTAATAATCTCTTCCACACATATGCATGATAATAAATAACCTTTCATGTATATATATATGATAATTAATAATCTCTTCCACACATATGCATGATAATAAATAACCTTTCACGAATATATATAATTAATAATCTCTTCCACCCATATGTATGATAATTAATAACCTTTCATATATATATATGATAATTAATAATCTCTTCCACACATATGTATGATAATTAATAACCTTTCACGTATATATATATAATAATTAATAATCTCTTCCACACATATGTATGATAATTAATAACCTTTCACACATATATATGATAATTAATAATCTCTTCCACACATATGTATGATAATTAATAACCTTTCACACATATGTATGAAAATTAATAATCTTCCACACATATGTATGATAATTAATAACCTTTCACGTAAATATATGATAATTAATAATCTCTTCCACACATATGTATGATGATTAATAACCTTTCACACAATATATGATAATTAATAATCTCTTCCACACATATGTATGATAATTAATAACTTTTCACACATATATATGATAATTAATAATCTCTTCCACACATATGCATGAAAATAAATAACTTTCACACATATATATGATAATTAATAATCTCTTCCACACATATGTATGATACTTAATAACCTTCCACGCATATGTATGATAATTAATAAAATTCATACAAATATATGATAATTAATAATCTCTTTCACACATAAATAAGAGGGAAACATGAGGCATGTGATCAGAAAATAAAACAAACATAAAGGTATGTTTCAGGCACTCATAAGAAATAAAGAAGTAGAAAACTAGACATTAGAAAAACAACAGAATTGATAGGCTTACTTGGGACTCAAACCCAGGACCTTGTGAGTGGTACCACCACCTCGCTATGAGAGTGGATTGTGACTAAGCGGAAAAAAAAGGAGGTCCCGTGTGCAAGTTGCGCACGTTAAAAATCCCACGGCAGTTGGAAATCGCAAAGAGTAGGCTGTAAGGCCGCTGCCTTGGCAAAGTTTTAAAGAAATTAGAACCTACCCACCACAAAAATATTTATAGAATGTGTGATATACACACATTGGGAATCTTGCTGGTGCTACGGAGTTCGTGCACTGTGCTGAGATCCTCCTTGTGTAATCTAAGGGAGGAGATCGGAGCACTGATGGATTTGTCCATGTGCAATGAAGATAGTCCTTAAAACCAAACCAATCCAAACTGTGAAAATTAATCTTGTCTTTCACACATATCTATCATAATTAATCTTGTCTTTCACACATATCTATCATAATTAATCTTGTCTTTCACACATATCTATCATAATTAATCTTGTCTTTCACACATATCTATCATAATTAATCTTGTCTTTCACACATATCTATCATAATTAATCTTGTCTTTCACACATATCTATCATAATTAATCTTGTCTTTCACACATATATATCATAATTAATCTTGTCTTTCACACATATCTATCATAATTAATCTTGTCTTTCACACATATCTATCATATTAATCTTGTCTTTCACACATATCTATCAATCTTGTCTTTCACACATATCTATCATAATTAATTGTGTCTTTCACACATATCTATCATAATTAATTTTGTCTTTCACACATATCTATCATAATTAATTTTGTCTTACACACAAATATATCATAATTAATCTTGTCTTTCATACATATCTATGAAAATTAATCATGTCTTTCACACATATCTATGAAAATTAATCTTGTCTTTTACACATATCTATGATAATTAATCATCTATTTCACACATATCTATGATAATTAATCAATCATTTCTTTCACACATATCTATGATAATTAACTAATTATTTCTTTCACACACTAATCTTGTGTTTTCACATATATCTAAGATAATTAATACTGTCAATCACACATACCTATGATAATTAATAATATCTTTCACACAAATCTATGATAATTAATTATATCTTCCACATATTTGTGACAACTAATAATGTCTTCCATTTCAACGTGTATGCAAATTAAATCACTTTCACACACAGTTACATTAACTACACTCTCACACACAGACACATCATAACCCTCCACTCCCAAAGGAGCATAGGCCTTCAAAGAACACATGCCAAGTCCTCCTGTCATGTGCCATCATCTCAAGTTCTTTCCATGTTCTAATTATTTTCACCTCTGTTTCCAGCTCTCTTCTCCATGTGCTTCTTGGTCTACCTCTGCCTCTCTTGCCCAGGGGGTTCCAGAACAAGGACTGCCTTGTTATGCTATCAACAGGTTTCTTCAGTGTGTGTCCTATCCATCGCCATCGTCTTCTTCTCATCTCTTGTTCCACTGGCACTTGTCTAGTTCTTGTCATCAGTTCCACGTTAATAACCTTGTCATACCATTTTAATCCTTCTATTCTACGCAAGCACCCATTTATGAAGGTCTACACACAGACACAGCTACCAATTAAATCTCTTAAATATTCAAATACGACAAGCATGGGAAACAAAGAGCCAGGGATCCAGACCCCCAGGACGACCCAGAGTCCGCTGGGAGGACAACATTAGACAATCTTTGAAGGACCAAGGATTAGAATGGAACCAGGCCAGGAGGAAGACAGCCGATAGGATAGTCTGGCACTCTCTCTTCCAAACCTCTACACCTCACGGTAGAAGGGGAACGACTAAGTAAGTAAATATTCAAATAAATGCTATTATCAATTATCTCTATTTTAAACAAAAAATAAGTTTTGCCTTTTTCTGGAGAGACATTTCCTTCAACCTAGACACAAGGTCCTTCAGTTATATGAGGGTGCATGTTTAATTAAACATAAAAGACCCAGTACTCAATTATCTCTTTCTCTTACACATACACATAAGTGTACAACATGCAATTATGTCTCTAAAACTCAAATATACCACACCTACAACATCCAATTTTGCCTCTCTCTCACTCAAATACACCACCCACATCTACAACACTTAATTTTCTCTCTCTCACACCCAAATATATCATGCACATTTACAACATCCAATTCTGTCTCTCTCTTACACCCAAATATATCATGCACATTTACAACATCCAATTTTGTCTCTCTCACTCAAATACACCACACATCTACAACAGTTAATTTTCTCTCTCTCACACCCAAATATATCATGCACATTTACAACATCCAATTTTGTCTCTCTCTCACACCCAAATATATCATGCACATTTACAACATCCAATTTTTTCTCTCCCACACCCAAATATATCATGCACATTTACAACATCCAATTTTGTCTCTCTCTCACACCCAAATATATCATGCACATTTACAACATCCAATTTTGTCTCTCTCACATCCAAATATACCACGCACATTTACAACATCCAATTTTGTCTCTCACACCCAAACATATCATGCACATTTACAACATCCAATTTTGTCTCTCACACCCAAACATATCATGCACATTTACAACATCCAATTTTGTCTCTCTCTCACTCAAGTACACCACACACATCTACAACACTTAATTTTCTCTCTCTCACACCCAAATATGTCATGCACATTTACAACATCCAATTTTGTCTCTCTCTCACACCCAAATATATCATGCACATTTACAACATCCAATTTTGTCTCTCACGCCCAAATATATCATGCACATTTACAACATCCAATTTTGTCTCTCTCTCACACCCAAATATATCATGCACATTTACAACATCCAATTTTGTCTCTCTCTCACACCCAAATATATCATGCACATTTACAACATCCAATTTTGTCTCTCTCTCACACTCAAATATATCGTGCACATTTACATCCAATTTTGTCTCTCTCTCACTCAAATACACCACACACATCTACAACACTTAATTTTCTCTCTCACACACCCAAATATATCATGCACATTTACAACATCCAATTTTGTCTCTCTCTCACACCCAAATATATCATGCACATTTACAACATCCAATTTTGTCTCTCTCACGCCCAAATATATCAGGCACATTTACAACATCCAATTTTGTGTCTCTCTCTCACACCCAAATATATCATGCACATTTACAACATCCAATTTTGTCTCTCTCTCACACCCAAATATATCATGCACATTTACAACATTCAATTTTGTCTCTCTCTCACACCCAAATATATCATGCACATTTACAACATCCAATTTTGTCTCTCTCACACCCAAATATATCATGCACATTTACAACATCTAATTTTGTCTCTCTCACACCCAAATATATCATGCACATTTACAACATTCAATTTTGTCTCTCTCTCACACCCAAACATATCATGCACATTTACAACATCCAATTTTGTCTCTCTCTCACACCCAAACATATCATGCACATTTACAACATCCAATTTTGTCTCTCTCTCCCACCCAAACATATCATGCACATTTACAACATCCAATTTTGTCTCTCTCTCACACCCAAACATATCATGCACATTTACAACATCCATATTTTGTCTCTCTCTCACACCCAAACATATCATGCACATTTACAACATCCAATTTTGTCTCTCTCTCACACCCAAACATATCATGCACATTTACAACATCCAATTTTCTCTCTCTCACACCCAAACATATCATGCACATTTACAACATCCAATTCTGTCTCTCTCTCACACCCAAACATATCATGCACATTTACAACATCCATATTATGGTTCTGATTCTACACTACCCTAATGTGATCATACTCTAATTATTGTCTGATTTACTATACAGATGTTTTTGATTTTCTTGTTTTTTTTTTTTCTTGTTTTTTGCATTTGTTGTTTTTTTTTTTAATTTTTCATTATGTTCTTGTCTGTTTAAAAAAAAAACATACTTTATTTTGATTATGATTGGGTAATGACCTTGTATACTGTTATATAACCTTTATAATGTTGTATGCCTTTAATTTAATGCTTAAAGTAACATGTGAGAATGAAAGGGTATAGTATGCAAGATAAGTGAGAGTGGAAGGGCAGAATGTTAGACTGCCCTGCCCGCCCAATTCTTAACCCTTTGTAAATAAAGTTCGTTCGTTCTCTCTCACCCAAATATACCACACACATTTACATCATCTAATTCTCTCTCTCTCACCCAAATACACCAAACACATCTACAACATCCAATTATGTCTCCCTCTCACTCTCACACCCTTATATACCACATCTACAACATCCAATTACATCTCTCTCTCTCATCAAAATATACCACACCTACAACATCCAATTATGTATCTCTCACTCTCACACCCAAATACACAACACACATCAATAACATCCAATTGTCTCTCTCTCTCTCTATCTCTCTCTCACACACCCAAATATACCACACACATCCAATTGTGTCTCTCCCTCACCCAAATATACCACAAACATCTACAACATACAATTTTATCTCTCTCAAACACCCCAATATACTACAAACATCTACAACATACAATTTTATCTCTCTCTCACACCCCAATATACCACAAACATCTACAACATACAATTTTATCGTTCGCACACCCCAAAAAAACATACACAACATACAATTTTATCTCTCTCTCACACCCCAAACATCTACAACATATAATTTTGTCTTTCTTTCACACCCAAATATACCACAAACATCTACAACATACAATTTTATCTTTCTTTCACACCCAAATATACCACAAACATCTACAACATACAATTTTGTCCTTCGCACACTCAAATATACTACAAACATCTACAACATACAATTTTGTCTTTCTCACACACCCAAATATGCCACAAACATCTACAACATCCCATTTTGTCATTCGCACACACTCAAATATACTACAAACATCTACAACATACAATTTTGTCTTTCTCTCACACCCAAATATGCCACAAACATCTACAACATACAATTTTGTCTTTCTCTCACATCCAAATATGCCACAAACATCTACAACATCCCATTTTGTCTCTCACACACCCAAATATACCACAAACATCTACAACATACAATTTTGTCTTTCTCACACACCCAAATATGACACAAACATCTACAACATCCCATTTTGTCTCTCACACACCCAAATATACCACAAACATCTACAACATACAATTTTGTCTTTCTCACACACCCAAATATACCACAAACACATATATCTGCAGAAATGAATACTTGGTGGACAAGAACTCTCAAATTCTCAGATCACCACGTGTATACCTTAGGAACACGCTTGGGGATTAGCCCATTTACCTTCCCCTCCTTTTTCTCTCTCTCTACACATACACACACACGCACGCATATGTGTAAACACAAAAGTATGATTACTGCGCCCCTCATGTCTTAAAGAGGTCAATAACCTGAGATTATACGTGGAGCTAAGCAACTTTATCTTACACAGGACATTGCTACAAAAACTACCGTTGTAAGAGCACAGACATGATGGCCCCCCTGCAATGGGGGGAGGGGCGCCAACTGCCGTGGTGGGCCCATGTTCCATAAGGAGCAAAAAAGGACATGAATTAATTAATCAAACATATAATACATGCACGCGGAATACAAAACGCGCGCTCACACAAACACAGCACCTACGCTAACCGACATGTCCAGCCAAAGTCCAGCCGACACACTGTACCACCACCGGCAGCAGTGATACTGCAACTGCAGCTTTAAAAAAAAAGTCAAACTCTAGGAACCAAGTTGGCAGATATCCAAAGCTCGCGTCTGCTGAGACCACCCTCGTGAATGCACGTCGCGTGGTCTATCTACACAACCGATAGAGTAGTTTTGACCACACAGTTTGGACGCCACGTGGTTGGTTTCACACAACAGAGCTTTGCCAGATGATAAATCTTATCTTTAAAATCGTGCAAAACTGTACGCTACAACAACTGGTTTTATCTCCTGGACCGCACTAAGGAATCGATGCTTCCTTATCAGTGTATCTAAAACCAATTACAGATATGAGTCAGTTTCAGGGCTTACATGACGGTTCTCTTCCCAACGTTTCTCATCATATATTATTATTACGACAACAGCAGCATTTCCGCTGGCTTCAGTTCTGACACACAGTCTGTGCAGCACGAGTCGTTGAGAATTAAAATATGCCACTCACTCATGCGTCAAATCACATAGATTGGGAAAGGTCTATGTTCGAATCTGCCAATGGTAGAATAGCTGACAATGTATGTTTCCATTAAAAAAAAAAGCTACAGTAGAACACGTCAATCACTAACTTGCTTGTTCCGTGTAGTACTCGGGGGTCGCGAATAATAATAACACTGTACTCTGAGGTATGCCGTAAGAGGCCGCTAATATTAGGTTGCGCATGTTGGCTGGCAACCTGATCATTAAAAACGAATCGCTAAAGAAACTGCTTTTTCATGAGAACAGAAATACGTTGATGCAGGTTTCCTGCAAGAGGATCAGCTGCAGTAGTAGTCCCTTGTCCCATACGGGACGTAACGGGAAAATAAGAAAACTTCTGTCTTGGGGCATCTCCTCATGTTCATTCCCCGTCTTCTGTATCAGCCTTGTAGAGAGTCTTCTTCAATGTCCTCTACCTACGAATACCAGAACAAGAACTGCCTTGTGATTCTACCAGAAAATCCACTCTATTTCTTCTACCCAAGAATTTCAGAACAAGGACTGCCTTGTGATTCTATCACAAAACTTTCTCAATTTTTTTTTTTTACCCAACAGTTCCAGAACAATAACTGCCTTGTGATTCTAGCACAAAACGTCCTCAATGCGTGGACCTTTCCACCTTCAACGTCGTGTCCTCACCTCTCATTCCAGCACTATTCAATTCTTGTCACTCATTCCGCATGAATTATCCCGTAAACCCTTTCCAATCCTTCCATTATACGTTAGACACATTAGTGGACGTCTAAGGTTGTTGCTGGCAGATTACAGTGTTCGGTCACTGACTTACCACAGAAACCTCTATAGAGAACCAGCAGATGTAATGACCACGTATCTTTATTATGGTGGACTACACAAGCCTCTAAGGCAGACCAGCTGGCGCAACGGCCCCAGATCTTTTCACTAAGAGCTTAACTGAAGCATAACTACCAACCTGTTCCAAATACGATCCCAGGCTTAGTGTCTGGTGACCACATAGTTGTGTTCTTAAACAAAAAGTGTATTAGCTGTATTCGTTAGGCTGCTGCTCGTTATTCTCCCTAGGGTTCTTCACTAAAACCTGAGAGAGAGAGAGAGAGAGAGAGAGAGAGAGAGATAGAGATAGAGAGAACGAGATCGCTATTCTTCCTAGAGTTCACTAAAACCTGAGAGAGAGACAGAGAGAGAGAGAGAGAGAGAGAGAGAGGGGGGGGGGGAAAGAGCGCTATTCTCTCTAGAGTTCTTCACTAAAATTTGAGAGAGAAAGAGAGAGAGAGAGATCGCTATTCCCCTAGTTCTTCACTAAATCCTGAGAGGGAGAGAGAGAGATCGCTATTCTTCCTATAGTTCTTCACTAAAACCTGAGAGAGAGAGAGAGAGAGAGAGAGAGAGAGAGAGAGAGAGAGAGAGAGAGAGAGAGAGAGAGAGAGAGAGAGAGGGAGGGAGAAAGAGCGCTATTCTCTCTAGAGTTCTTCACTAAAATTTGAGAGAGAAAGTGGGAGAGAGATCGCTATTCCCCTAGTTCTTCACTAAATCCTGAGAGGGAGAGAGAGATCGCTATTCTTCCTATAGTTCTTCACTAAATCCTGAGAGAGATAGAGAGAGAGATAGAGAGAGAGAGATCGCTATTCTCCCTAAAATTCTTCACTAAATCCCAGGAGAGAGGGAGAGAAAGAAATCGCTATTCTTCCTATAGTTCTTCACAAAATCCTGAGAGAGAGAGACAGACATAAATCGCTATTCTCACTAGAGTTCTTCACTAAAACCTGAGAGAGAGAGAGAGAGAGAGAGAGAGAGAGAGAGAGAGAGAGAGAGAGAGAGAGAGATCGTTATTCTCCCTGGAGTTCACTAAAATCTGAGAGAAAGAGATATCGCTATTGTCTCTAGATTTCACTAAAACCTGAGAGACACAGAGTGAGAGAGCTATTGTCCCTAGAGTTCTTCACTAAAACCTGAGAGAAAGAGACTCAGAGAGAGAGAGAGAGAGAGAGAGAGAGAGAGAGAGAGAGAGAGAGAGAGAGAGAGAGAGAGAGAGAGAGAGAGAGAGCTATTCTCACTAAAGTTCTACACTAAAATCTGAGAAAGATCGCTACTGTCCCTATAGTTCTTCACTAAAACCTGAGAGAGCGAGAGAGAGTACGTGTAAAAAACGTGAAAGCATCTGTACAAGACAGCGTATGTAAGACAGCAGAAGGGACAGCGTGTGTAATACTACTGTGCAAGGGGAAGCGTGTGTAAGATATTATAAGGGGCAGCGTGTGTAAGACAGTGTAAGGGACAGGGTGTGTTAGACAGTAGAAGGGACAGCGTGTGTTAAGACAGTGTAAGGGGCAGCGTGTGTTAGACAGTGTAAGGGACAGCGTGTGTTAGACAGTGTAAGGGGTAGCGTGTGTTAGACAGTGTAAGGGACAGCGTGTGTAAGACAGTGTAAGGGGCAGCGTGTGTAAGACAGTGTAAGGGACAGCGTGTGTAAGACAGTGTAAGGGACAGCGTGTGTTAGACAGTGTAAGGGACAGCGTGTGTAAGACAGTGTAAGGGGCAGCGTGTGTAAGACAGTGTAAGGGGCAGCGTGTGTAAGACAGAGTAAGGGACAGCGTGTGTAAGATAGTGTAAGGGACAGCGTGTGTTAGACAGTGTAAGGGACAGCGTGTGTAAGACAGTGTAAGGGGCAGCGTGTGTAAGACAGTGTAAGGGGCAGCGTGTGTAAGACAGTGTAAGGGACAGCGTGTGTAAGATAGTGTAAGGGGCAGCGTGTGTAAGACAGTGTAAGGGACAGCGTGTGTTAGACAGTGTAAGGGACAGCGTGTGTAAGACAGTGTAAGGGACAGCGTGTGTTAGACAGTGTAAGGGACAGCGTGTGTTAGACAGTGTAAGGGACAGCGTGTGTTAGACAGTGTAAGGGACAGCGTGTGTTAGACAGTGTAAGGGACAGCGTGTGTTAGACAGTGTAAGGGGCAGCGTGTGTAAGACAGTGTAAGGGACAGCGTGTGTAAGACAGTGTAAGGGACAGCGTGTGTAAGATAGTGTAAGGGACAGCGTGTGTTAGACAGTGTAAGGGACAGCGTGTGTAAGACAGTGTAAGGGGCAGCGTGTGTAAGACAGTGTAAGGGGCAGCGTGTGTAAGACAGTGTAAGGGACAGCGTGTGTAAGATAGTGTAAGGGGCAGCGTGTGTAAGACAGTGTAAGGGACAGCGTGTGTTAGACAGTGTAAGGGACAGCGTGTGTAAGGGACAGCGTGTGTTAGACAGTGTAAGGGACAGCGTGTGTTAGACAGTGTAAGGGACAGCGTGTGTTAGACAGTGTAAGGGACAGCGTGTGTTAGACAGTTTAAGGGACAGCGTGTGTTAGACAGTGTAAGGGACAGCGTGTGTAAGACAGTGTAAGGGACAGCGTGTGTAAGATAGTGTAAGGGACAGCGTGTGTTAGACAGTTTAAGGGACATCGTGTGTTAGACAGTGTAAGGGACAGCGTGTGTAAGACAGTGTAAGGGACAGCGTGTGTAAGACAGTGTAAGGGACAGCGTGTGTTAGACAGTGTAAGGGACAGTGTGTGTAAGACAGTGTAAGGGACAGCGTGTGTTAGACAGTGTAAGGGACAGCGTGTGTTAGACAGTGTAAGGGACAGCGTGTGTTAGACAGTGTAAGGGACAGCGTGTGTTAGACAGTGTAAGGGGCAGCGTGTGTTAGACAGTGTAAGGGGCAGCGTGTGTTAGACAGTGTAAGGGACAGCTTGTGTTAGACAGTGTAAGGGGCAGCGTGTGTTAGACAGTGTAAGGGACAGCGTGTGCTAGACAGTGTAAGGAACAGCGTGTGTTAGACAGTGTAAGGGACAGCGTGTGTTAGACGGTGTAAGGGACAGCGTGTGTAAGACAGTGTAAGGGACAGCGTGTGTTAGACAGTGTAAGGGGCAGCGTGTGTAAGACAGTGTAAGGGACAGCGTGTGTAAGACAGTGTAAGGGACAGCGTGTGTTAGACAGTGTAAGGGACAGCGTGTGTTAGACAGTGTAAGGGACAGCGTGTGTAAGACAGTGTAAGGGACAGCGTGTGTTAGACAGTGTAAGGGACAGCGTGTGTTAGACAGTGTAAGGGGCAGCGTGTGTAAGACAGTGTAAGGGACAGCGTGTGTAAGACAGTGTAAGGGACAGCGTGTGTTAGACAGTGTAAAGGACAGCGTGTGTTAGACAGTGTAAGGGGTAGCTTGTGTAAGACAGTGTAAGGGGCAGCGTGTGTAAGACAGTGTAAGGGACAGCGTGTGTTAGACAGTGTAAGGGACAGGGTGTGTAAGACAGTAGAAGGGACAGGGTGTGTAAGATATTATAAGGGGCAGCGTGTGTAAGACAGTGTAAGGGACAGCGTGTGTTAGACAGTGTAAGGGACAGCGTGTGTTAGACAGTGTAAGGGACAGCGTGTGTTAGACAGTGTAAGGGACAGCGTGTGTTAGACAGTGTAAGGGACAGGGTGTGTAAGACAGTAGAAGGGACAGGGTGTGTAAGACAGTAGAAGGGACAGGGTGTGTAAGACAGTGTAAGGGACAGCGTGTGTAAGACAGTGTAAGGGACAGCGTGTGTTAGACAGTGTAAGGGACAGCGTGTGTTAGACAGTGTAAGGGACAGCGTGTGTTAGACAGTGTAAGGGGCAGCGTGTGTAAGACAGTGTAAGGGACAGCGTGTGTTAGATAGTGTAAGGGACAGCGTGTGTTAGACAGTGTAAGGGACAGCGTGTGTTAGACAGTGTAAGGGACAGCGTGTGTTAGACAGTGTAAGGGACAGCGTGTGTTAGACAGTGTAAGGGACAGCGTGTGTTAGACAGTGTAAGGGGTAGCGTTTGTTAGACAGTAGAAGGGACAGGGTGTGTAAGATATTATAAGGAGCAGCGTATGTGTAACTGTAAGGGACAGCGTGTGTAAGACAGTGTTATGCGACAGCGTGTTTAAGACATAAGGGGAAGTGTGTAAGACAGTATAAGGGGCAGCATATGTAAGACAGCGTATATAAGACAGTGTAAGGGACAGCGTGAGTAAGATAGTGCATACGATATACACACACATATATACTCCTTAGCTAATCAGAACACATAAGGCGGGGGCAAAACTCGGAAACCCCCTGTTTATACTCCACTGGAGTTCGCTTAGGGCGGCTTAGGCCATCAGTAAGAAATTACTTGCAATTCCCAATAAGACTATTCAAGATATCAAAAATGACGCACTCTACAAATCAGACAGCTAGTGTCAAAATTTGGAGCCATCTCCAAAATGAACCTTAATGTGATCAAATTAAGCTCATTCCCGAGTTAACTTTCTCAAAGTGAGCTAAATTAGAAAGTATCAAGTAAAGATGATTCGAGAGTTCACGTCGGCCCAATCTTGAGGGAGTCATCGATAAGATCAAATGTGGCGCAGACTCGAGCTGGGATATCAAACTGGACGGTTTCAAGTCGACGATCAGCATATGCGCTTGCACACGACAGATACGTCAAAAGATTACGTGCCTGAAACGAGAATAAATTTGCATTTCCTGTCTGTATCACTTGACGTCATGCACGGCATCTGGACTCAACCAGGTCTTAATTTCCCTTCGCAGTAGACGCAAACCCTTACCATCCCTCTATCTCTCGAAAGGCTTTTCTTCAATTTTATATTATAAATTCTCACAAATCCACTTGTATCCCGTTCATCCATCTTTCTCTTGGAAGCCCTCCTGAAGATGTATTCTCAACCTGCTCCTCGTGTACTTGCCGTGTCTCCTTGTTACCGTCTATTCTTTCAATAAGCACAAGTAATCTCGGCATGTTCCAATTTAAGACACCAAGTATCAGCTGCCGAGATGTAAGGGAAATGACTGTAGTTTTGATACGATTCACTGTCTAACAATACGGTTGGCCTGTGAACAGTTCATATTTTGTCCTAGGCAATTTTTGCGTGTCTAGAAATTAAATCACTGTTCAGCCCAATTAGTGTCAGAATATGGGTACATAACGTCTACAATTCCTGATAGCATGCTCCGTTTGTTGTGATATCTGTAAACCTACACGGCGTATCTGGACAGTTGTTGAGACCGTGTATTTATGTGACTATAGTGAATATTACGACATGGATTTCTGAAGAGACTGAATGGGACTCCATCAAGCATGTCGTACAAGGTCATTAATATGAGGAGTTTGCATACTGCTAACAAATTCATCATGTCAAGCAAACTGCTACAGAAACCAAGGAAAAAGGAAAACGAAAGAGAGGCCGACCAAAAACAACCTGGCGGAGGACTGTGGAGGCTGAGATGCAAAGAATGAACCAGAGTTGGGGCACTGTACGAAGGATAGCCGCCGACCGAACAGAGTGGAAGCAATTTGTTGCTGCCCTACAAGACGCCACCAGGCGTGATGGCCACTGACTGCTTTGACGGTCGGCGGCTAAGGATCAAAGACGAAGAAGAAAAAAACAGGTAATGAAAGACAACTGCGTAATGAATGAATGGCATTTAGGTAATGCATGAATGACATCTAGGTAATGAATAAATGACACATCGGTAATGAATAAATGACATATCGGTAATGAGTGGTGATTAGGTAATAAATGAATGACATCTAGGTAATTAATGAATGACAACTAGGTAATGAACAAATAACATCTATGTAATGAATAAATGGCATTTAGGTAATGAACGAAAGACAATTAGGTACTGAATGAATGACAACTAGGCGATTAACAAATGAAAACTAGGTAATGAATGAATGACAACTAGGCGATTAACATATGAAAACTAGGTAATGAATGAATGACAACTAGGTAATGAATAAATGAAAACTAGGTAATAATGACAACTAAATCCTGAATGAATGATATCTAAGTAATGAATGAATGACAACTAAATCCTGAATGAATTATATCTAGGTAATGAATGAATGACAACTAAATCCTGAATGAATGATATCCAGGTAATGAATGAATGACTAAGAGATAAACATAAACAAGAACCTTCATCTCAGACGTCAAGGTAGTATAGCTACGAAACCTTCGGTGGAGGGGGGAGGCAGAAAGGGGAAGAGCATACATGTGGTAACAGACTTTCGAAAACGGATGTAAAAGCCGGATGGGATTATTAGGATATGACTAGACCACCAATGTGGAACTGATGGATAGAATCTGACAAGTACCAGTGAAATATGAGGCGGGGGGAAAATACATCGATGGCAGATGGGTAAGCATACGCCAGTGAAACAAGAGGCAAGGGAATATATGCTGACGGTGGATACGCATTTGCTGAGGAAAATACCAGCATCACAAGTCAGTCCTCGTTCTGGAATATCCCAACTAAGATGCGGAAGAGGAAGGGAGCCATACATAATCAGGATACTGTAGACATGGAGAGAACTGGAACAGATGGGGCAAAACAGAAGAGATTAGCATCAACTAACTGAAGGCAATGCTCTATTGGGGGATGACAGGCATGTCAAAGGAAAACTGTGAGGTAGGAGTCGACAAACTGGGACCAGAAACACAAGTCTGAGACAGTCAACATGCGATCAGGAATCAAAATATAGGAACCAAAGACTAAAGACTGAGACAGTAAAATATAGGAACCAAAGACTGAAGACTGAGACTGTAAAATATAGGGGCCAAAGACTGAAGACTGTGACAGTAAAATATACAAGGGCCAAAGACTGAGACAGTAAAACACACAGAGACCAAAGACTGAAGACTGAGAAAGCAAAAATATGTTATAACAATGGACATACGGGGATCGGAAAGTTCAGAATGGATGGCTGCGGCAGGAATGGAAAACATCAATAAAATCCTCAAGCCTTTAAGAACTGGTGTGGATCTACTGACCTGGTCATGCCGGGGTACGTGGCAATGAGAGAGCTGAGAGACTGGCCTCGAGAGCACTCATAGTGGGGACACTGGACATGAATGGATAAGGGAGAGATACTAAGGGCAATTAATGATCGCCTGCTGGATAATGACACTGCAATGGATGAATCAACAAGGCTGAGACTGTTGGAGTTTGGCATCAAACGTGGGACTAGCAGAGATGGACGTGAGAGAGGATGCATCCGTCGTATGTACAACCAGCGTGCTACAGGTACAATTAGCATTCATACTCTTCGACATTTTCTGAGGGAGATTGAGCACCTATGGGTTTGCCCGGAGTGCAGTGAGGTCGATTCTGATTAACAATAATAGTAACATACGGGAATCAAAGAGCCAAGTTTGAGACGGCCAGCTATGGAGACACAAGGAGGGTAAGTATGTGTCATCACCCGTCAGCTCCCCCAAGGAGCACAGGTCCCAACAAACGCATGCCAAGTCTTCTAGCCCCGTGCCATCAACTTAAGGATTTTCCATGTCTTCCTCAATCCTGTCATGTCTGTACCAAGCTCTCTTCTCCATCTGTTTTTTTTTTTTTTTTGCCTCCCTCGACACAAGGAAGTTTAGTCAAATGTTATACCCCATAGAACCACTTTATATATGTCCAATCAACGAACACTATGTTCGCCACATAACTCTTCATAGTACCGACGTTGACAAATAGCCAGCATTATTGTATACCACCACAAACGTGACTCACTCTGCTCTAGTCTTGCCTCCCTTGTAATCACCATTTGCGTGCTCGGCAGATCCATTTTTCAACACAAAAAAGTACCGCGCTCGCGTGCATCAGAAACGTATTAGCTAATTTGCTTCTTGACGTCTGCTTTCTAGGCCTCCCAGTTCTGCTCATGCAATGCTTCGTCTTGCTTAAGGCGCGCTGACCGTCATACGGCACAACAAATGGCAGTCGTTCAATTTTAAGAGAAAATATATCTTTCCGATTTGCTGTCAAGGCACATACTGCAAACAACTCCTTTCCCACCGCATCCCAATTTAGAACCTTCATAAGTAACTACCATTTGCTAACTTACTGTTTATTCTCGCTAGTAAAGCACGCTAGCTTAAATCAAGTACTGATCAAGCACTATTAATCCTTTTCCAGGGCTTAGCGCTTATCAGTGCTGCTCAAGAGTTCTGGAGGTAAGGCTACGTTCAAAACTGTTTTCCCCCAGATATCAACTGCGCTCAAATCTAACCAACAGACTGTTTATGGTTGAACGATCTGTGGTTCGCGAACAGAAGGCACCCCCCCCCCCCCCCCCCCCCTTTTTTAAAAAATTATTATTTTCTTGCGAGTCACAAACGGTATTTACCCAGATATGTGATCTATTGAAATTCCTCATAGGACATTATGGTGTTAACACATATATCAAGCTACATCATCTGTACTGTCCACACCCATGGAATTGTAAACTCTACACAACCACATAATAGATGAACTGTCCATACATGGGAAAAAGAAAATGTTTGCACAAATCCGCACATAACGAACGTACTGTACAAGCATGCGAAACTAAACATTTCTGACAATAATTTTAGCCGAAGGTTCTGCGAATCCACTGCACCGGACAGGATTGGCCAAACACCGAAATTTCTTTTTCGCACTTTACGATTCATGAAGCATCACTGTAGCGCCCCCTTCACCGGCATGAAGCCATCACTACTGCGCCCCCATGACCGGCATGAAGCCATCCCTGCAGCGCCCCCTTCACCGGCATGAAGCCATCACTACAGCGCCCCTTTCAACGGCATGAAGCCATCACTACAGCGCCCCCTTTACCGGCATGAAGCCATCACTACAGCGCCCCCTTTACCGGCATGAAGCCATCACTACAGCGCCCCCTTCACCGGCATGAAGCCATCACTACAGCGCCCCCTTCACCGGCATGAAGCCATCACTACAGCGTCCCCTTCACCGGCATGAAGCAAGCACCAAAGCACATGTCCCGCAGCAGTGGTTTCTGTAACAATTTGTTTGACACGATAACGATCCCCGCCCCATACACAACATCACATGTCTGAGGGTGCAGTAGTGCTTTCTTTGTCTTCTTAGAGACCCCCCGGGTACTAGGCGGAGCAAATACAGGAAATGTCAGCTCAAATGCTTCATTCAGAATGGCATACTCAGCCGGACGAACAAGCGATACTGAAGAAACAGAATCGACAAGGCGAGGACCGGGACGTCTGGGGGGTGATAATGTTCAACAGAGCATGCATAAAACGGCGAATGGGTAAAAACTCAGAAAATAAACGGTCGCGGTGGACAGACAAAATTCGAGAAGTTGATTATCTCAAAGGACTTCCAGCGTACACGAACGAGAACCACCATATCGTTCCAATCCACAACTTCGTTCTAACCTTGCATGACAAGAAACCATTTACTGCGCATGAGAATCAGACGACACGAGCCAGATTGTGGATCATACAATACATGTGAATGCTTAGATACCAAACCGTTACCGGTGTACACAACAATCCTGGAATACACAAAAACACACACACAAAGCATATGTTTGCATAGATAACTAACTGATAGAGCAACTGGTAGACTGCCAAAGCGTGCTTGCTGTCAACAAACATTACGAATCTTGTCTTAGAGCGTTCTGTTGCTGGACAACCAATAAAATTCTCACAACTGACGCCACTCTATATAACCACCGAACAGACGCAAAGCTGATTCTAAAATGATTAAATATGGACATTCTAAACAAATATAGAAGGAATTCCTAAAAACAAATAAATGTACAAAAATGTGGAATTCACCCAGACAGTGCTCTATTGAAACCCAGTTTATTTCTACGTGCAAATCTAGATTAAACGTACAAAGCCCAGTTGTGTAACCAGATAATCGCTCAAGCTAGTGCTCTCAGGTCGAATGAACATAAGAACATTTCCAGGAATAACTGCTTACAGAGCCTTGCACGTGCTATTATAATGTCTCATCATTTGGCTTTTCGCTCCTTATGAAGCACGAAGTCACCACTTGACTGGTCACTTTGCTGGAAGCCTGCATTAACAAATGTGCTCTTGCTGCGGTGGTTTCGGTATCAATCTGTTTTACACGACGATGTCGCCAGTCTCATGCACAACCTCAGATGGCTCATACAACATGCCTCAGATGGCTCATACAACATACCTCAGATGGCTCATACAACATGCCTCAGATAGCTCATACAACATGCCTCGATGGCTCATACATGCCTCGATGGCTCAAACAACATGCCTCAGATGGCTCATACAACATGCCTCAGATGGCTCATACAACATGTCTCATACAACATGCCTCAGGTGGCTCATATAACATGCCTCAGATGGCTCATACAACATGCCTCAGATGCCTCATATAACATGCCTCAGATGGCTCATACAACATGCCTCAGATGGCTCATACAACATGCCTCAGATGGCTCATACATGATGCCTCATACAAAATGCCTCAGATGGCTCATATAACATGCCTCAGATGGCTCATATAACATGCCTCAGATGGCTCATACAACATGCCTCAGATGCCTCATATAACATGCCTCAGATGGCTCATACAACATGCCTCAGATGGTTCATACAACATGCCTCAGATGGCTCATACAACATGCCTCAGAATTTGGTAGTCCTATTCTTGCTTTGTCTTCTCAGAAACCTCCGCCAACTAAACGGGGCCTATATATATATAAATAAAAGGCAGTGTCGCGTTGTTTCTATGTTCTTAATACAAATCCGCATGCCTTATTATTACTTAATGAATTCTGGCAGAATTTCTCTTTAGGTACTGGGGGGTAACGCCGTGAGGTTATTTCATTATTTAATATTGTAATTATGACAGGAGAATTATTTAAAGTTTTCCGATGAATAGTGAACATGCCATAAGTATTTCATGGGTCATAATCAAGGGAAAGAGAAATTTAAGAGAAATCAAGGGACGTAACACAAATGTTTAAACTATTATTTTATGTTTGTAATTAATAATCATTCGTTTGCATATTTTACAAGATAATTTAAAATGTTTAATTACACACTTTTACTTTTATGTAGCACTTCTGTTGTTTTTTTTTTAAACTGTGTAATTTTATTGGAACTGATTTTGCCACGCGGATTCTAATGTAGTTAATTTAACTGTGTGTGAAAGTGATTTAATTTGCATACACGTTGAAATGGAACCCATTATTAATTGTCACAAATATGTGGAAGATATAATTTGATCCTTAGCCGTAGACTGTCAAAGCAGTCAGTGGACATCACGCCTGGTGGCGTCTTGTATGAACTCTATCGATATATATGTTAAAACGCAGTAAATATTCTAAGTAAGTATCATACACTGTGCGTGTTTAATTTGAATGAAAATCTAACAAGATTTAAATTACTGTTTTAAATGTTTACAGCAGTTTTAAAATACTGCGTCATGCGAATTTAAATTATAAAATAACTGTATCCACATTTATAAAAACCAAATTCACTCGACAGCAATTAGTTTTTAAGTCATTTTATAGCAAAAACTTTTGTTTTTGTAGAAAACTAAATTATTAATAATATAATAATTATAATCGTTGAAGGACCGTTTAAAGAGAAGTAATTTTGTCGCACATTGGCAGGTAATGGCACTGATTTTGCCACGCGGATTCTAATTGTAGTAGAATTGTGTCAAAGCAGGGGAGGATCAACATTCAAAGTAAGCACCATCCACTGTGCATGTTTAATTTGAATGAAAATCTAACAAGATTTAGAGTTTTTTTTTATTTTATTGTTACAGCATTTTTACAATACTGCGTCAAGCAAATTTAAATTGTAAAATAATTTGGTTTCTACCGCTTTAGTTTTAAAAAAAGAAATAAGCTGGTGCCATAGATACAAAAGTGAAAATCTGTGAATTCTTGCCTCAAAGGATTACACTCTGGAGACACATTCAGAAAATTTGACTGACCACCAATATGCAACGTAAAGGCTGAATCAAGGGAAATAATCAGAATGATAAAATAATATATATATATATTGCAAATAACTACGCACAACGTTATCATTTATAACCCAATTTAACAAGTTTTAATTACACTTTAAAGTATAATTGAAAATTAAAAGAGAAGTGAAGTTTTATGTAGCGTTTTTGTGGGTTTTTTTTTAATATGTCAATTTAATATAATTAATTTTAAAGGCGGATTTTAATTGTATACTCGGAATAACAAGATATGATATTCATCATTTATGTTATACAATGAAACCGACCGCAAGGTCTTTTCTATTTGGACGTGCGTCTTCATAAAGCTGGCGCCTCGCCAAAAAAAAAAAAAAAAGTCAAAACGAGGCAAATTTAAAAAAAAAAAAACTATCTCAAACCTAAACAATGCTCCAGAACGAAAGGTGTTCTTTATTTGGAAATGTGTCCTAATATAACCGACGTCATCCGTGTCTAGGTTGAATGGGTCGCGTCTCACCAAAAAAGAGAAACTTTTATTTTAAAAATGCAGCTCAACACAATCACTAGGTCTTTTATAATAGAAGTATGTATCACAGAAAATAATAATCGTGTTGTTGGTTTTTTTTTTTTAACAAGTAACAATCTATATATGTTTGAAAAGAACGTGATACGAAAAACAGTAAACATGTTAAAAAAGGATGAGTTGGACTATTCTTTCTTGGTATGCCAGGTCGGAAAGGGAAAATGTGTACTATTAATTTGCTTCTTGCTAAAACTCGGAAGCATAATAAAATTGCTTTTGCGGTTCCATCATAAGAAATAAGAGTATTTTGTGTAGAATACAGCTAAACACATTTACTTGGTCTCTTATGTTAGGACTATTTTAATTTTATACGCGCGTTAAATATAACGGAGGAAATTGTGTCTTGGATGAACAAAATTGCCATGACAAAATGATGCAAACATTAACAGAACCACTTGCTTGTCTTTCCAATAGTTATACTGTAGCAGACTTGCCCAGAAAAATACAGATTGACATAAATAAACCTCCAACCAATATTAAACGCGTGCAAGTATAAACAGAACTTCAGAACAACAAAACAATCTGAATCACAACACATAAATAAAGCATCGAGAGGATTAATACAGTGCAGCAAATAGAATATAAACAATCAAGGAAGATATCAAATAAAATAATAAGCGTGTTGATTCACGAAACAATGTATGTGTTTGAAGGGGGCGTGCTACAAAAATATGTAGTAAACACGTTTAAAATACGAAATGGTGGACTATTCTTTCTTGGTGCGCCAGATCGAACGAGAAAACATGCCTTATTAATTTGCTTCTTGCAAAGACTCGGAAGCAAAATGAAATCACTCTACCGGTGGAACCATAAGGAATAACAGTAGTTGGTGCGGCTTGCATTTGCAATTACTGTAAACAAGGCACAAGGATAGTCACTTAAAGCAGTAGTCATTAATTTAAAAGAAAATTAATTTTCACTCGAATATCAAAATATTATAGTTTGATTTATACATTTCCTAAGTTTCTTAAACAATTACTAGGAAAATCAGGGCAACGCCGGGTACTTACAGCTGGTAAAGGTAGTCCCATAGCAGATACTGCCCTAGGGGTGTGAAGAGCTAGAGACTTCACTATACTAGTTCTAGCATCGAGAGGTGGGGTGAACAGTTCCCTTCCTCGCTGCCTTTTTCTTCCATAAACTCGTGCAAAGTCATTTACCCATTTACAGCTGGATAGGCTTAAACGTGTCGATACCGTGAATCTAACCCGGCATCCCCATCGAGGCCAGCTCCTTGACGTGGAGATGGGGCTCAAGTACAGCCATCAGCGGCTGAAAAACCAAGACTGGCCAGGCCCTCCTACACTCGAGCAAGACCACAGTCTGCCCTAGCAAGTCAAGGTGCTGAAGACGGAGGCAACCAGCCAAGAGGCGCACCACAGCAATCAGGATGCCACGCACATGCGCTATGGAAGTATGCCTATATCTGCAAAACGTTATGGCACTCTCCCTGTGACGGACACCCATGCAGGCGCAGTGCCGGGCCCTCTGCCTCGGAAGGGCCCAACCCCTACTACTGGGGGTCCTTCTCAATTGCCCCGTGGAGCCAGGAGGCATGAGAATAGAGCTACTGGCCAAGCAAAGAAAAGACCATTTAAAATAATGCACTGGAATGCTGAAGGCGTCAATAGTAAAAAAGACGGCTACAGCAAAAAATTAGAGCTCGAAAATATCTTGAATAACTACAAAAGACAGTGAAGTTTATACAAGAAACAACATTGCAGATATAGACAATATAGTTCAAGCGAACGAAAGAAGAAGATAACCCGGCATTTTTGCCGCGAGAGACCAGCGCTCTAACCACTCTGCCAATCGGAAGCTCTATTAGTGTATATTAAGGTTTAATAAAGACATGGCACAGGACAGGGAGGCGTGACAAGTTTTTTTTTTCTTTCTGAGAACATGTGCTCCATGGTAAGCTGAAGTGTACTGATAATGATGACGGACATCCTCCAACCATGCGGACTGCCAACGATAATCAGCCATCATGACACCGCAAAAACTGAGAAGCCTGAAGAAGTCAAATAAATGAAGACGAACATGACGATGGGATGCAGATAAAGTTAGTTTACTTGATGAGAGGCCTCAGCGACTGGGTCTGACATTACACAGAGAAAAGACAAACATTATGAGAAAACACGCAGTAAATGATAGACGGGTTGCACTAAGAGTACCCCTTCAAGAAGTGATTCATGCATATATCCTGACAGCAGTACAAGCAAAGTTGGAGCAACAGCGATATCAAAATTCAAACGTAATAGGCAGTAGGAGCTTTCACTGTACTGGGAAATACAAAGTTGCCGATAGGAACAGACAAATATAAATTTTCAACTCAAACATCAAGCAAGTACGAACGTACGACTATAAAAATAGAAACCAACAAACAAAAAGTTACATACTTTCATAAACAGGTGCTTGTGTTAAGCAGAAATATTGAAACGATATGACTATATAAATAATGTGGAACTAAACAGAAATATTGAAATGATATGACTGGATTAAAAAAATGTGGAACTAAACAGAAAGAACCAGACAAGTGGCAGTGGATAAAGAAGTGAGAAAAGACGCTTTGTTCCACTGGATACATTGAGGAAACCAGCTGAAAGATTTACAAGGTAGTCCTTGCTTAGGAATTCCCAGCGTAAGATAAATCAAGGCGGGGGGGGGCCAAAACACTTGGACACGACAACTGTAGACGGTTATGACAACTATAAATAAGACATGGAACGTCCTTGTACAGTTGGCAGACATCAGGGAGGCATGACGGGAATTTGTTGACGGCCTCAGGTTTACATGACGCGGATGATGGATGAACAGAGATCCGACAAATATATGTGGAGCAAATTCAGTGTAAACGACAATCGGCATGTGCAAGAATAAAATAAGAATGGGTATGAAGAAATGTCAGATTGTAATCCGAGTCAAAGATCGTCACTGGCACAGATAAATAAGAATGTATCATGTTTGCGACAACAAACTTTAAGGGCTTACAAGTTAATACACTCGGTAATATGTCTCTCTGTGGTTAATCATTTTGTTTGCACGGGTTTTCACTTATACTGAACGCGAGATATTTAATACGTCATCGGTAGTTTGTGACGTAATGCGTTCTGCACTAATTTATTCTAACGGTTTAGATTCTTGGCCTTTCGTGATTTGTAGTCTTCAAGGAAGGACGTATTTATGTAAGTTCCTGAGATACTGTGGAAGTTGAGCGATTCGTGCCATATTTTATTATTCGAAGGCCGCCACTATTATGAAGATATTGGATAATGTGATCCAGAACCTAGTGAGAGGTTTGTGACAACCTAAGAAGTAATTTATGATATAATTCCACGTCTGCATTTGTCTGACCCACATTACTTGGGTGATCATCGTTCGTATGCACCTCTAGTACAGCGGCCAGAAATGATGAGCCGTGACGATTGAAGGACAGGAAAAAAGTACTTATATATATATGCCATGCCATTATTCTATAATGTCGTTATCTGCTGTTGTCAATAAACGTCAACCATATTATGTGGACCCATCCACCTCACGGCTTGGATTCGTCTGAACTGATGTCATGTATGTTCTTGCCCGTATCCATTCGTGTCTGTCAGTACGATGCCTATTTTGTCACTGAACTTTGCTATGCTTTCAACTACACACTACAAGAATAATATCACCCGTAGCAACAAATTAATAACTAAAATGGACCGTTCTGTATAGAGACAACTTGTCTAACCGCATAATTTCAGGGGGTGGTATCTGAGGACGAAGAATATGACTACTCTCTCGGGCAGGTAGTGCAAGGGGTTAGTAACCTCATCGTGTAAAACTAAATGAAACAAACCACCCCTGCAATGAGTGTTTTGTGCAGGCTTCCTGCAGGGGGGCGGGGGGGGGGGGGGGGGGGGGGGGCTGCAGTTGGATGAAACATCTATACTGGCATAATAAAGATACTTAATATAAGGACAAGGTTACTACTAGGTCATGGTCACCAAGTTTTCAATCTTTAACTCTTGTACTACATTAAACACAATTAAGGCATTGACATGGACAAGTAAAATACAAAACATCCACGTGGATCATTCAATGGTTAACCTTCATCTTCCTACAGAGCATACACCTTCAACTAATTCACGGCACGCTATCTGTCACGTTGTGGTGAAGTGGGATGTTATAAATATTTATAAGGGACTTAGTGTACTGACTGAGATCAGCTGTGAAGGTATATATATATCTAATAATATATTATATATATAACCTTACTTGCTACCACATATCTATATATCTCAGTCAGAATTATTCTGGAATAGTGTGATGCTACGTTATGTGTCTAGGGTATGTGTATGGTGAAGTGTAAGTCACAACAACAGACAGATAAACAATTTAATTTAATCCACTACTCTTAACAACACTGTGACACTCACATACATATAACACTCTATGAGAATATCTTAAAGAAGTCACTAGTAACGTTTCAAATAACAATATGTATTCATTACTGGCATGAATGAATATGTGTCCTGATTCAACTACAAGGGAACCAGGAATCACAATCAATTTAAATTACAAGTTATGTACAGAATGTATTTAATATGAATATTGTAGTGACATATATTATTACCAATGTTCTATGTGTGTCATTTGTGTAGTGGTAAAATGAGGTAATACTGGTTTTGTTTTGTTCAAGCTCTGTTGGTATTTGTCATCATGACTTCAATAGTTTGTCTTTAGGGACCATTATTGTAGATGTTCACAGTTCCTGATTTTAAGACAATAAATTCCCCTCTGAATAGTATTTTTATAAAGTTATTTCAAGATGAGGGGACATAATGTTGAGCTCAGCTGGCCAATTCGCTTATCTGGCGTGATGGCGGCAGGAAAGGACTCCTCTGCTCGAATTCTCCTCTGGGCTCAGGAGACACCTCCCTGATAGCTAAAAAGACCAAGGAGTATGCTGTCCGACTCTGGATTCAGCAAATCTCTGACCAGGTGCTGCTCACTACCATCAAGACCACTGTCCCTGAAATCAAGAAGGATGTACCTTCTACTTCATAACTAATTTATATTCTCTTTTACACTGATCACAATACAGCACAAACATTGCGTTCAGAGCGTTAGGCCAACAGTCAGCTTCATTTGAAATACTTTATTCCAGTATTACCCTTCTTAATGGTTACTACGCCTCTGCACTTCCAGCATTATTTCTTTCTAGTCCATCATCCAGGTGTCAGTGTACTATTTGGCCATTCCATGCCGTTTTACTTCTCTCCGACACCCTCTGTTCAGGCTGGAGCATTATAGGCTTTACCTCACGTTTGCCACTGAACTACACATATATATACAGGCATAAATCAACAATTCACATTCAATTTTTCATTAAAAGATACTGAATGGTTCAAGCTTACCACAATTTCATGGAAATAAACACAGATACGTTGATTAGCAATGAATTCTGGCACAAACTGGCACAAATTCCGTTCTGCCTATGTTCCAGGCTTTTATTTTAGCAAAAATGTGAGCTAGCTTCAACGTACTGTCGCTTTATCAAGCTTATTTGAATTAGTGGTCTCGAACTAACGCTCCCAAGTGTGTATATCAGCGAGACTGGCCAATGAGCCACGTTTCGACAAGTGTTTGAAAAAAAATGTTATCTTTTCCCGTCTCCCCCAACAACCAAGATAGTATTTATAGCCCGACCAATCGTGGTTAGGCTTTCATTTGTTGCGCTCCAATCAATTTGGAGTTTACATGGTAGGCTATTTATGTAACGTAAGGTTTTTTCAAACACGTTATAAAAAAAATTTTATGAGCAGAAATGATTTTATGCTGTCAGGCACCCCCAATATTTTATTTTGGGTATAATTTATTAATTCCTGGACTATTTGCGTAACGTTTTACATATTATTTGTCAGCAAACCCTAAGGAACCCAAAAATACTAATTTAAAGGAGCTACGTGGCTGCGTTCAAAATATGCAATTTCTTCTATCTCCTGTTTAGAAGATGTGCTGTCTGGGTACTGTTATGTGTTCAAACGTAAACCCATATAATGTTGTCTTTTCTAATAAGAGTCTGTTATGATTTATAAACCTAACTCTGGGAAAGGGTAGTGTATTTTATCACTGTCCGTCTGAAAAAAAATTAGTGCATGTAGACTTACACGCGTGATGGTAGTAATTGTGTATCGCGCGAAGCGGGTTTAGTGTTCGGCTTTCTGCCTCTCCCTTCTCTTTTTATCCCTTTAGTCCATCTGTTCGTTCGTTTTGGTAACGCAGTATAATTAATGTTAGGGTTAATTTAGGTCATTACGCAGTACGTCTCAATGCTTTTCCAAGAAATACAGCACACGTTTCATTGAAGAAGGCGGGTAATAATACAGTAAGCTTTACTATCAACGTGAAAGCGTTACAATTTGCAGACGAAGCAGAAAACAAGGGGGATTTCGAGTACATTCTTTGGGACAGCACTGTCATTTTACCATTGCTCTTCTCTTTATTAATTTTATTTGTTAGGCTTCATATTTACCTAATAATTTATATATGTGGATTAGAATATTTCATGACACTTCCCCTCTTAAAACAGACATTATATGTCAGTCCTTTATTCTATATTCACATAGAGAAATTTATTATTATTTCTGGGGTTTACGGTGATTCTCATCACACGGATGGCGGCTTAAAAAATCCGCTCCCAGATTTGTTTTTCCAGATATATATTCAATGCTAAAATTATATGGAGCCAGAAGCAAAGACCATCGGAGTAACCTAGAGTTCTCATGCTTAGCCTGTGCTAAAAACGATAAAGGTTTGTGGTCAGTTTGCAACTTAAATGCCTTCCCATATAGATAAATATTGAATTTCTTTATTGCCCATATTACTGCAAGACATTCTTTTTCGCTAGTTGAGTAGTTGATTTCAGCTTTATTCAACTTTCTGCTAGCATATGCCACTGGGCTTAATTCCCCATCCAATGCATCTGATTTCTGTAGTAAAGTTGCACCTAGCCCAATATTACTTGCATCCGTCCTTACTATGAATTCTTGACTTAAGTCAGGTAATTTCAAAATGGGTTTACTTGTGAGCTTTTCCTTCAATTCTTGGTAAGTCATTTCACATTGTGGTGTCCATGTAATGCGATCTGGAAGTCCTTTACGTGTCAATTCCGTTAAAGGTGCACATATGGAATTAAAGTTTTTGATATACTTCTGGTAGAAACCACATAATGAGACAAAGGATCTCACGTCCTTCTTGGTTTGTGGTCTCGGGGCTTTCTGTAGTTTCTCTAAATTCTTTGGGTCAGGGGTCATGTTTCCCTGATAAACTGTGTGTCCCAAAAATTCCAATTCTTTACATCCAACGCAACATTTGGTTGGTCGGGCTGTTAAATTTGCCTCCCTAAGTCGATCAAACAGCATGTTCAGAGAGTCAATGTGTTCCTCAAATGTTTCTGTTGCTATAAGGATATCATCCATAAAATTTGTTATACAGGGATTATTCAGAGGATCCAATAATTTTCTCATCATTCTAGAGAAGACACTAGGCGCATTCTTCAATCCAAATGGCAATCTATTAAACTCATAGTGTCCTTCTGAGGTACTAAAAGCTAGGTATGGTCTAACCTCAGGCTTTACTGGAATCTGATAGTATCCTTTACTCAGATCCACTTTTGAGAAATATTTAGCTTTATTTAGTCTGGCAAACAGCTGATTTGTATCCGGCAATGGATCCACCTGTCCTTCTGTAATAGCATTCAGTCTCCTGTAATCTATACAGAGTCTATGTTCTCCAGAGGGCTTCCTTAAGAGTACAACACCGGAACTATACGAAGACTCACTGTGCGAAATAATTCCTTCCTTCAATAGATAGTCTATCTCTTCCTTCAAAGCTTTTTCCTTAGCAAACGGAATCGAATATGGTTTCATACAGACAGGTGTGGAGTCTATGAGTTTCATATCATATTCCAATAGGTTTGTATGTCCTGGTCGGTCTGTTAACACCTCTGCATGATTATTTAGAACCTGTTGCACTCTCTCTTTCTGAGTTTTCGTTAAATGTGTACTGATTTTCACCTGTGCTGCTGTCTCACAGGGGTGTAATGGATATTCAAATGATGAAAGTGGTTCCTTTTTCATCTCCATGGCGATGGACAAGGTCAACAAGTGTGTCTCTTCCTGATGTTCTCTTTCCAAATATTTCTTCAGGAGATTCACATGATAGATTTTTTCTTTCCCCTTCTTATCTATCTTATAATTTGTTCTAGACACCTTCTCTAGAACTGTATATGGACCCTGCCATCCAATTTGTAACTTATTCTGACTCCCGGGCAAAAGAAGCAGTACCTTCTCTCCCACAGCCAAATTTCTGTCTTTCGCCTTCCTGTTATAATAGGCAGCATGTTTCTTCCTGGCTTGTTTCAAATTTTCATTGGCAAGTTTCCAGCCAGTTTTTAACCGAGTGGTCAGCTCATTCACATACTGGTATGAAGATGTAATGTTTTCCTCTGCCTTTTCATCAGTCCACGTTCTTAACATAGCTACATATGGACCTTTAATTGTGTGGACCTATTTGTCCATGCACCGGTATGGTCTCTTCCACTTGAAGCTTTATAGTGATGATTTTTCCTCCCAGAATTATCATTCACAAAACGACCGCTACCAATTTTTCTTTTGGGGCTTTCTCCCCTCTTAAAATTCTTGATGAGAGATTTCCTCTCTACATCTTCTTCCTCCAGTTTGTTTAAGTCCGATTGAGGGATTTTCGGCTTATCCTGGGGTAAGACATCTTTTTGCACTCTCCGCATAGTGGCCATTGTAAAACAGTTAAGTGAAGCTTGTCCGTGAAAAGGGGCTTCCCATTCCATTTGGTCCACTTTATCAAATCTATTTTTCTTTTTTATATCAGGCCTACTTTTGCCCGGGGCGTGTCCAGGTCCTGATCCATGTTCCCACTTGTGGGTGTTCCCTCATGTGCTATGCTACACCTTTCTACAAAATTCTCAATGTCCCATCTTGCTTTGGGCCAATAATAATTGTGAGCCACCTTTTGAATGATGGTACCTATCTTCTCATGGTCCCCATCTGGTTTCACATGTAGGCTCCTTATTAAGTCTGTCCTGTATCTTTTTGGAAGAACCAGCTGTCCGTGACCATGGGATCTAGTTCCGGCCTTCCTATACATCAACTTGTTTTTCATGTAAAAATCTCCCTTGCCTGGAGTTGTATGACAAGTTGACAATTTTCTGAAACAAGGCTTGAGTGTTTTATCTCCAGCCTGTGCCTTCCTCATCTCTTCTGGAGTGGTATCCAACATAATATCCTCCTCCTGTCTTGAGGTCGACCTGACCTGAAGGGTTGCCATATACACAGGTTTCCTTCTGCAACGGTCAGTGTCATGATTGTCCATCTGACAATTTTTACACCACCTTTTTCCTTGGTTGAAAGATTTTCTTTCATCATATTTCCTTTCATCGAATTGTGGGAATTTATTTTTATTGTCATACCGTGGCCTATCAAATTGGTGCTTACCTTTATTTTGATCCTTAGGATCAAATTTATTAAAGTTCTGTGGTGCCCTGAAGTTGTCCACCTGTTTCTTTTTATTACCTGTTACCTCTGCTTGAGCTGCTTGATACCTTTCAGCAACATTTAGCAACTCACCCAGCCTCTCTGCACCTTGTTCCATGAGAAACTTTCTCAGGTCTGGAGCCATGGACTCTCTTAGTTGCTCTATAAGGACCATTTCCTTAAGATCTTGGGTTTTCCCCAGAGAAGTCCATTTCTCCAAGTATGTCTCTATTCGTGCAGAGAACTGGTGATAGGTTTCACCTGACAGTAGTTTAGCATTCCTAAATTTTTTCCTGTAAAACTCTGCATTCTTTTCATACCTTAACAAAAGAGCCTGCTTTAGCATGTCATAATTTTCCTGATCACCTCTGCTCATTTTTGCAAAAACTTCATAAGCTGCCCCACGAAGTCCCTGAGATAACTTTAAGCTCCACCTTTCTCTCTCTAACCCATACGTGGTAGCTAATAGTTCGTACCTATTTATATAGCTCTCAATATCATCGTCTTTCTCAACAAAATGATCTAAATGAAAGTTCATAGCTGAGATTGAGGCTCCTTGAGTAACCGTAGCATCAGAGGCAAAGGGGCTGGCACCATTTTCAGGAGCATGGCCTTGAAACTCAAACTCCCTTAGTCGTAACTCATGTTCCCTTTGTAATCTCTTCTCCTCCTTTTCTGCTTCCCTTTCTGCAGCTTGTCTTCTTTCCTCGGCTTCTCTTTCTGCAGCTAATCTTTTGTCTTCTCTTTCTGCCTCCAATTTCTTAGCCTCAGCCTCAATCTGCAACCTCTTAGTCTCAGCCTCAGCTTGCAACCTCTTAGTCTCAGCCTCAGCTTGCAACCTCTTAGTCTCAGCCTCTAACTTTCTTTCGGCTTCTTTTTCTAATCTTCTTTCTTCGCGTTCAATAAATTTGTCACATTCCGTTGTGACATAGGCAACCATAACTTGCCCATCTAATCCTAACTCTTTTGCAGTCTGAACCGCAGCAGATCGAAATTTGGCCAGGTCCGCCATTGTCTATCAGGTAACTTAATACAATGTCTAACCAACAATTCAATCTCTAATGGACAAAACAGGCACCGTGAGCTCAACCTTATTTAATTCCACCCAAGGATACCTTTTAATTCTTATATTCCCTGAAGTGAATTACCCCCAATATTTTTAATAGTTAAAGATTCAAAATCCCGAGAGCGAGACCCCAATATATGTGGTGAAGTGGGATGTTATAAATATTTATAGGGGACTTAGTGTACTGACTGAGATCAGCTGTGAAGGTATATATATATCTAATAAGAGTAGTGTAATATATATAACCTTACTTGCTACCACATATCTATATATCTCAGTCAGAATTATTCTGGAATAGTGTGATGCTACGTTATGTGTCTAGGGTATGTGTATGGTGAAGTGTAAGTCACAACAACAGACAGATAAACAATTTAATTTAATCCACTACTCTTAACAACACTGTGACACTCACATACATATAACACTCTATGAGAATATCTTAAAGAAGTCACTAGTAACGTTTCAAATAACAATATGTATTCATTACTGGCATGAATGAATATGTGTCCTGATTCAACTACAAGGGAACCAGGAATCACAATCAATTTAAATTACAAGTTATGTACAGAATGTATTTAATATGAATATTGTAGTGACATATATTATTACCAATGTTCTATGTGTGTCATTTGTGTAGTGGTAAAATGAGGTAATACTGGTTTTGTTTTGTTCAAGCTCTGTTGGTATTTGTCATCATGACTTCAATAGTTTGTCTTTAGGGACCATTATTGTAGATGTTCACAGTTCCTGATTTTAAGACAAGTAAATTCCCCTCTGAATAGTATTTTTATAAAGTTATTTCAAGATGAGGGGACATAATGTTGAGCTCAGCTGGCCAATTCGCTTATCTGGCGTGATGGCGGCAGGAAAGGACTCCTCTGCTCGAATTCTCCTCTGGGCTCAGGAGACACCTCCCTGATAGCTAAAAAGACCAAGGAGTATGCTGTCCGACTCTGGATTCAGCAAATCTCTGACCAGGTGCTGCTCACTACCATCAAGACCACTGTCCCTGAAATCAAGAAGGATGTACCTTCTACTTCATAACTAATTTATATTCTCTTTTACACTGATCACAATACAGCACAAACATTGCGTTCAGAGCGTTAGGCCAACAGTCAGCTTCATTTGAAATACTTTATTCCAGTATTACCCTTCTTAATGGTTACTACGCCTCTGCACTTCCAGCATTATTTCTTTCTAGTCCATCATCCAGGTGTCAGTGTACTATTTGGCCATTCCATGCCGTTTTACTTCTCTCCGACACCCTCTGTTCAGGCTGGAGCATTATAGGCTTTACCTCACGTTTGCCACTGAACTACACATATATATACAGGCATAAATCAACAATTCACATTCAATTTTTCATTAAAAGATACTGAATGGTTCAAGCTTACCACAATTTCATGGAAATAAACACAGATACGTTGATTAGCAATGAATTCTGGCACAAATTCCGTTCTGCCTATGTTCCAGGCTTTTATTTTAGCAAAAATGTGAGCTAGCTTCAACGTACTGTCGCTTTATCAAGCTTATTTGAATTAGTGGTCTCGAACTAACGCTCCCAAGTGTGTATATCAGCGAGACTGGCCAATGAGCCACGTTTCGACAAGTGTTTGAAAAAAATGTTATCTTTTCCCGTCTCCCCCAACAACCAAGATAGTATTTATAGCCCGACCAATCGTGGTTAGGCTTTCATTTGTTGCGCTCCAATCAATTTGGAGTTTACATGGTAGGCTATTTATGTAACGTAAGGTTTTTTCAAACACGTTATAAAAAAAATTTTATGAGCAGAAATGATTTTATGCTGTCAGGCACCCCCAATATTTTATTTTGGGTATAATTTATTAATTCCTGGACTATTTGCGTAACGTTTTACATATTATTTGTCAGCAAACCCTAAGGAACCCAAAAATACTAATTTAAAGGAGCTACGTGGCTGCGTTCAAAATATGCAATTTCTTCTATCTCCTGTTTAGAAGATGTGCTGTCTGGGTACTGTTATGTGTTCAAACGTAAACCCATATAATGTTGTCTTTTCTAATAAGAGTCTGTTATGATTTATAAACCTAACTCTGGGAAAGGGTAGTGTATTTTATCACTGTCCGTCTGAAAAAAAATTAGTGCATGTAGACTTACACGCGTGATGGTAGTAATTGTGTATCGCGCGAAGCGGGTTTAGTGTTCGGCTTTCTGCCTCTCCCTTCTCTTTTTATCCCTTTAGTCCATCTGTTCGTTCGTTTTGGTAACGCAGTATAATTAATGTTAGGGTTAATTTAGGTCATTACGCAGTACGTCTCAATGCTTTTCCAAGAAATACAGCACACGTTTCATTGAAGAAGGCGGGTAATAATACAGTAAGCTTTACTATCAACGTGAAAGCGTTACAATTTGCAGACGAAGCAGAAAACAAGGGGGATTTCGAGTACATTCTTTGGGACAGCACTGTCATTTTACCATGGGGATTCCAGAAGAACAACTGCCGTGTAGCGCCATCAACCCATTGTCTTCTCTCACAGGTGTTTTTTGGTTCTTCCTGTTAGTTCCACATTGGTGATCTTGTCACACCATTTCCTGTTAGTTCCACATTGGTCATCTTGTCACACCATTTCCTGTTAGTTCCACATTGGTCATCTTGTCACACCATTTCCTGTTAGTTCCACATTGGTCATCTTGTCACACCATTTCCTGTTAGTTCCACATTGGTCATCTTGTCACACCATTTCCTGTTAGTTCCACATTGGTGATCTTGTCACACCATTTCCTGTTAGTTCCACATTGGTCATCTTGTCACACCATTTCCTGTTAGTTCCACATTGGTCATCTTGTCACAGCATTTCCTGTTAGTTCCACATTGGTCATCTTGTCACACCATTTCCTGTTCCTTCTGTTCTCAGTAAGCACCCGGTCTATAACTTCGTGGATACTGTTTCTCTTCTCCCCCTTTCATGTTCCACAGCCATACAAAAGTTGTCTTGACATTTGCGTTGAAGGCTATTATGTCTGTGATGGACTTCATGCTTTTTTCCCATATACTTCTCAATGCAAGGAAACGCCAAGAAGGTTCATAAAGCATACATCACAGTACCGTACAGGGTTCATAGCAAATTTCTTCAAGCATTTTCCAGGCTTTTCCAGGTCCAGCACGTGATTTTCAAGGATGGGAAACTCTAATATTTTCCTCATCTAATTTTCTCAGATATAATTATCACTTTGCTGACCAGCAGTCTGGAGCATTACCGTCTCCCATTACCAAGGGTGTTTGCAGATTTCTCTAAAAAAAACTGTTTTTTTTTTTTTAAATTCATAAAAGATTGAAAAACAGACATCTTTTCTAAGTTTTTAGTGAATTTGTTCAACATCAGCGCAATAAAATGTTAGTGACATGGATGGTAATGAATAAAATAAGCTTGATTGACGTATTGATTTAACGATTAACCACGTATATCAACATAAAAGGCTAATAAAAATGTGAATAAAATGAAAAAAAAAAAAAAAAAAAAAAACTATTTTTCGTGTTTGTCTTTTTTTAATGTATTCTGCGTCTGTGGCATCTGACAATGAGTGTTTGTGAATGTTTGAGTAGTTAAGTACCTCTAGTTGGAGTCTGAGCTGCTTTTTTCATTAACTGGAGTTGAAGTTGTAGTTGTAGGCCTCTGCAAGAGCCTTTGTCTGGATCGTTGATAATCCCTGACTGTGTGGTATAACTTGAAGCAAGGTATCAGGTATAGAGGTACATTGCAATCTGGGCAGTACATGCAAATCTGGCTTCTGTTCCCTGCAGCCTTACACACTTTACAGTCTGGTTTGTACCTTGCCCTTTCATATTTATCAATGAAGTGGTGCTCAGTAAGTCATTTTGTTGTGACCTGTGGTTTTGAAGGTGTCACATTGCATTGAAGAATAGCAGGTTCAATAAGAGTCATACTGACATCCTGATCTTTGCTTTGATCTTTTTTTGTAGAGTTGGCAGTGTTGTAGGTTATGTGCCCATTGACAAGAGCAGTTTCAACTAAGAAATGATATAAAAATAGGATCTGTGTGGATAGGGGTAGCTTGCACCTAGTTGGCTGAAGTGGTCGACACCTCCCATACTTTTGCTGTATTTTTCTGCAAGCACTGGCTTCTGAATTGTTCTGCCCTAAAGAATTTGTCTTTCTAACTGTCTTGTTTATATTATCATTGGAGTGAACAGTAGATATAAGGTTAAATCTGCTCGTATCATGCCAGGTGACTGTCGGCATGCCATATCTTCTGTCGCACAAAACACAGGATGATTTGTCTTTTTCAATTTGAGTTTTTTCTTCAGTGCTACAGGAAAATGCTTCCTATTTTCAGCTACTGTTCCAAATACACCAATCTGAATTTCAGGTCTTGAAATAAAGCTGAAGGCTGAATAAAAACTACCACAGAAGAGAATATGTCCCTTGTTGCGTATGAAATTTGAATTAAAACTATGGTGACTTTTCACTGAAAAAAAGAGTCCAAATAATCTCAGCTCTGAGAGTTTCTTCCTTGGTCACAAATGATGTCACATCTGTAGGTCTCCTCGTAGTGTTAGACGATTTTGACATGTCCGAGGGAGTAGTGTTAGATGGTTTTGATGTTTCTGAGGGAAAAACTGCTCCTTGGGGTTGACTTCTTTTCTGTTAAAAAAAAAAAAAAATGGAACACACAAATAACTTATGAGTAGGCCTAAGCTATGTATATTTACCAAGTCAAAATTCTAAACGCATACATAATATCGTCAAACAATATTTAACTAGAACAAAAGGTAATATATAGTAATTTGGAGGGTAATACTTATGATAAGTGAAAATCTATTAAATATCTAACTGGAAACAGCAGGCCTTTACACCCCCCCCCCCCCCACATCTTTACTATTTTTGTTGGCTTTTGTTTCGTTTGTTTGTTTAGATTTTTTTTTTAATTTAATTTTTGTTTCTTAAATAACATAGGCCTATGCACAAAATTGGTGATTTTCATTTATCCTAATTACAGTGATTTGACAGATGTGATGCCACTTTCGTGTATCGGCGGTTATTCGTGTTATCTGGAATTGAAAACATGTAGGCCTATCCTAATTAGCCTATAACCCTTCAGAGGTAGAACGGGATAAGTATTTTCATCATTAATATAATAAAAAAGCATTCAAAATATATTTATTTCCCAAAGATGTGGTGAAATGAACAGTGGGACATGGGTCTGATAACAGGGTATGATATAGGATATGGAATCGCCATCAATTTCTATTCCTGACCATCTTAAACTGTGTCAAATATATTCCCGTATGCAGATGTAAACCAAGAAATTTCATTCAAACGCTTGCCTATAGTTATAGGCTAATTTTGGCCATGGTTAAAAATAAAACTGTAAATAGGCCTACATTGTAAGTTACAGACGCAAGTACAGTAGGCCTATCTATAAACTGGACTTATTTAAATAGGTTTTATAAATGAGATAAATGAATTTATTACTTACCTCAGTTGAAATGAACGATTTAATACAACTTGAATGAAGTTCTTGGTGTTTTTCCCAGTAGCATTCGAGTAACAACAGATGTGATGAGCGCTAAAAATAAATCTGCGTTTACGACATTAACGCAAAGCGCCGAAAACGAAACCGCCGAAAACTACTGGAAATGGATTTAGTGTGCAAAGGGAAGTAAAAATTCTACGGTAACTGAAGTTAAACGAAAAATACCATCAACAACCGAAAAATGGACGCAAAGTATCGAACTTTCGATTTCGTATTTTTTTTCCAGGTCCGATGCGGAAAATTCAAGGCTTTTAGCCATTTTTCCAGGCTTTTCAAGGCCTGGAAATTTTTTTTTCATTTTCCAGGTTTTTCAAGGTTTTTCCAGGTCGCTAACCCTGACCGTAGTACTAATAACCTGCGAAATATGTTTGGGTTTTTTTTAAACTTGTAAGCGTCCGATTGGCAGAGTGGTTAGAGCTCTGGTCTCTCGCGGCAAAGGTGCCTGGTTCGATTCATGGTATCGACAAGCTTCAGTCTACCCAGTTGTAAATGGGTACCTGATTTTGCACTTGAGTTAGGGAAAGAAAAGGCAGCAAGGAAGGGAACTGGTCACCCTCACCTAGTATAGTGAAGTCTCTAACACTTTACTCCCCTACGGTAGTATCTGCTATGGGACAACCTTGACCTTTTATATGTATTTAAAATGTGCTAAAAACTGTCATAGCCGGAAGTAGAGCTGGGGATAAGTAACTCCGATAAATGTACCTAAGATGTGCGCGGCATATTCAAGATCAATTTTCCACAGCAAAACATCAAATCAAACCAACAAACGATCGGTGGCGGCGAGGAAGAGAATATTTACAACGTGACGCTACAAAGTAACCATACAGGAAATACACGGCAGACAACAGAGATAGTGCTCCTAAGACGGATAGAACGGATATCATGGATAGATAGAAAACTTAGGACGTACTAAAAGAAACAGATAGCTAAAAAAGCTCTTTGGAAACGACAGAGAAGAGATAAATTAGATAATGTGGTAACAACTGGTAAATTCAATTCAAACAGACGCAGAGGAAGATAACGAGAGAAATACTGTGACAAAACGTATATGGTGTGGGTCGAGATTGTTACCGTGCGTTACTGGAGCCCGAAAGGGGAGCTAAGAATAGTAACACTGTACCCTATCACGCATTAGTTAAAAGCGGGAAAGGGGGGTTGGGCATTGGGCTGGTTACCCCCATTGTAGTAAAAAAAATATATAAAATACCAAAAAAAAAAAAAAAAAACTATCAACAAACAATATGGATAAGTCAAATACAAAATATGTCAATTCAGCCGCCCACGACAGAAGAAGGTCCTCTAGAAAGGTGGGTGTATAAAGCAACCCAGAGAAAGCTGAAAGGAGTTTGGGTGGCCGACTAACCTTTTTTCACGTAGGAAAAACACCAGGATTGGCACCTGGAACATTCGTACTCTAAACAAGCACGGGAGTCCTTAGGGAAAGAAGGGCCAAGGGTAGTCCAAACAAAAACACACGGAGAGGAGCACTGGAGACAAGTGAACAATGATGAGCAAGACATGGAAAGAACTTGCGCTGATGGCACATGACAGGAAGATTTGACATGTGTTTGTTGAAAGCCTATGCTCCTTGCTGTGCTGATTGATGGGAGGAGATTGAAAACCGGTGATTGAAGAAAGGCATTCAATGAATGAATTTTAACGCTAATTATAAATCGCTGTAATTAATGATTATTTGCAATGTCAACTTACAGTCACCAACATACAGGACTCAGAGATATGATCCAGAGATAACAGTCTTTCATGTTTGACGTGTGGTAGTCCTTCTATTCTTTCTTTCTTTTTTTTTGTCACAAGTTTATCTTTTTTTTTTTCATTTACGGTATATCTTTAACAAGTTTCTTATCTTTTTTTGTTCATTTACGGTATATCTTTAAGTTTCGTATCTTTTTCTCATTTACGGTATATCTTTAACAAGTTTCTTATCTTTTTTTTTCATTTACGGTATATCTTTAACAAGTTTGTTATCTTTTTTTTTCCATTTACGGTATATCTTTAACAAAGTTTCTTATGACAACAAAGTATCTTTAGCATTTTCATGTGCTGTAAAATTATTTTAAACTGCCAGCTGCTAAAAACAGATTTAAAACATACATTTAAAAAACAAAGTTACCGGGCTCAAACCTGGTACCGCGATACGCTCCAGTCTACCCAGTTGTAAACGGATACCTGACTCTGTTCTTGAGTTAGGGAAGGCAAAGGCGGTGAGGAAGGAAACTGGTCACCCCACCACATAAACATGGGCCTAATATAGTCAATATCTAACATATCACTCCACTACGGCAGTATCTGCCATGAGACTACCTTTAATTTTGTTTAAGCACCTTAGTGTATCAGGAGAATAGTTCCCGCGATAACACGAGTGCTACGCGAACGACTAGAAGCTGTCAGCGCTACAGGAAAGGAAAACCGCCTGCCTAGTCATACTTTTAATGGACTACAGTTTAATGTCTGCTCCTTTCAAGAGCGTTAGCCGCCACTATGTCAATAAACCAATTTCAATGTGCCTGCCTGGCCCTCCTGGCAGATAAGCGTCATGTTTTACGACTTCCACCCTGTATCGTTAGGCAGATATTTGCTAGATAAAATTACGACCTACAAGTTACCAGAGCTAGTAAGTTTAACCATTGTATGTCCCTCCTACAAGTTACCAGAGCTAGTAAGTTTAACCATTCTATGTCCCTCCATTTACAAAACATGTGCATTTTCTGCTGCACGAGTTCAAAACCTGGGGTACATGTACCGTCCGGGGTGTGAGTGGAGGTGGAGGAAGAGACGAATCGCTTGTCATAAGGAAATCGGCGAATATTTGGTACATAATAGTATCCTACATGCAAACCCATAAGACATAGTAAACTCAGAAAATGAAGGATACAACCCACTGAATGAGTCCCTTTTTGCAGATGATCAAAGTCTAATGTATAAAGACGAAAACAAATGGCAAAAGCACGCAAATATCTTAATTCGACTTGTGGAGGATACAACATGAAGATGAGCACTCAAAGACAGAAACTATGAAGATCGGCAGATCATGAGGCCCAGTTAACATACGTCAACATCATGGAGCTTAAACAGGTTCCAAAGTTCAAATAGGAAGCATTTTTACAGAAAATTGTAGACTTGAAACAGAAATTAAAACATAATGCCAGCGCAATGACTTACCAACTGTCATAACTACTCAAAACATTCAAATATCAGTAAGGAAACTAAACGACAGCTGATAGATGGTACATTCTTACCAACTCTTTGCTTTCCGTGTCAAACACGGATTCTGGCAAAACTACAGGTGATGAAAATCTCATCTTGTGAGATGAAATGCCACTAATGTTACCAGGAGAGGCAGCATGATAAATGACACTATCAGAAAAACTACACATCGAGTATATACAAACAGGCAGAGAATAAAGTGGGTCGGCCATTTCACGAGAATGGGACCCCCCGATAGTTTACCACAACGCGCCTACGACAGCAGATCTGGTTTCAGGGCACGCGGAAGTCCAAGAGACAGATGGACAGGCAACACTACAGAAGTCCTACAACAACATGGGTTACCAGCAGACAATGGCTCAAGAACGCACACTTCAATTCCCACTGCGCCTCACTGCAACAGTGCATTGAAAAAGTAAAAAAAAAAAAAAGTTAAATCAATCAAGTCAGTTCTTGTGAGATGCTAACAACAAACTTGCAGAGAAAGGTTTGTCCTATTTACATCAATCAATACCCTTTAGCTCCACAAAGGAGCATATACCTTAAAAAAAACATATGTCAAGTCCTGTCACGTGCCATCAGCTCTTTCCATGTCTGTCTCCAGTACTCTTCTCCGTGTTTTTCTGGTCTAGCTCTGCCTCGTAGTAGAGTGGAAGGGCAGAATGTTAGACGTGTCTGCGCGCCCAATTCTTAACCCTTCGAAAATAAAGTTCGTTCGTTCGTTCTTACCCTGGAGATCCCACAACAAAAGTTGCCTTGTAATGCTATCAACGGGTTTCCTCAAACTGTGTCCTATTTATTGTCAGCGTCCTGTTCTCGTCTCCTGTTCCACTGACTGGTTTATCCTATGGATATATTCCTAAAGTAGTAGCGTCTGTGACTTGGAGACAGAACGGCAAGTCATGTTCTCAATCAAATCTAAAGCAAGAAACAATCTGGATACTTCTTCTTCGTTCCATCACAAATAATGACATCTATCTATCTGATCAAGTTGGCAGCCCGTCTCAGGCTTCTCTCGTTACCATATAGTTTCTACCTCAACTATGTTGGTGGTCACGCTGCCACCTTGCTCCTCTCAGTGAGCCGACAGTTTTGGAGTACATGTTCTACTGTCTGTTTGTCGTTCCCCCCCCCCCACCCCCCCCCCACCCCCCCCCCCCCCCCCCCCCCACCCCTGTTGGGTTTTCAGTTTGTCGAACAGATGGTATCAAAGTCTGCAATGACCGTTTCTTAGATTGAAAATTACTAAACATGATATGCAGCTCCCTCTTAAACAAAAAACCCGTACCAAAAATAAATCTATTGTTTTCTATTGACAAGAAACAGGATCAATGGTCTCAGTAATTTATTTGTCTGTGTTCCAAGAAACATTGAACAGCTTTATGACGCAGCATAAATATTTAAAAATATTTAAGTACCGAAACAAGTTTTCTTTATGAAAAATTAACGAACGTTATTACTTTATTAGGTGCCATGCATGGTAAACTCTAGAATGTATTTCCTCTCATACTGAATAGGGGGTACTGAAAGGTTTATTAAAGGCAAGGGGGTACGGAGGCCGAAAAAGTTACCTCATGTTACAGTGTATGAAGACAAGTATTACAAGCAGTGACTCAGATGAGTTGTTCGGTCCAGTTCACAGCGGTGCAAGTCAAAACAATGTTGCAATATTCAAGGATCTAAATGACTACACAAGAACTAAACTAATAAATACAGCATTTTAGTAAAAATATTCTAGCTATATGAAACCTAATAACTAACGAAAGAAGCAGACAGAAACACAAAGGAATTCGACATATATTTGCTTGAAAAGTTCACCCCTTATACACGAACTGTCTTATTGAATGGTCGTTGACCAGCAGTGAAAAAACCCCGCCAGCTTTACAGGAAAATATGGCAAAGGCGTGCATTGATAGCACCGTTAAAAGTAAACATTTTCGGGAAAATACAGAAGCGGTGCGCGTTGTACCAAAGAAAGCTGAATTCAACACTCATTAAAAGATTACTCACGCAGGCAGTCCAACTTTGTCATGGTGCACTGACCATAAGCCATGACAACATTGTCATGGTGCACTGACCATAAGTCATGACAACTTTGTCATGGTGCACTGACCATAAGTCATGACAACTTTGTCATGGTGCACTGACCATATGTCATGACAACATTGTCATGGTGCACTGACCATATGTCATGACAACATTGTCATGGTGCACTGACCATATGTCATGACAACTGTGTCATGGTGCACTGACCATAAGCCATGACAACATTGTCATGGTGCACTGACCATAAAGTCATGACAACATTGTCATGGTGCACTGACCATATGTCATGACAACTTTGTCATGGTGCACTGACCATATGTCATGACAACTGTGTCATGGTGCACTGACCATGTCATGACAACTTTGTCATGGTGCACTGACCATAAAGTCATGACAACTGTGTCATGGTGCACTGACCATATGTCATGACAACTGTGTCATGGTGCACTGACCATGTCATGACAACATTGTCATGGTGCACTGACCATATGTCATGACAACTGTGTCATGGTGCACTGACCATGTCATGACAACATTGTCATGGTGCACTGACCATAAAGTCATGACAACTGTGTCATGGTGCACTGACCATATGTCATGACAACTGTGTCATGGTGCACTGACCATAAGTCATGACAACTTTGTCATGGTGCACTGACCATAAGTCATGACAACTTTGTCATGGTGCACTGACCATATGTCATGACAACATTGTCATGGTGCACTGACCATATGTCATGACAACATTGTCATGGTGCACTGACCATATGTCATGACAACTGTGTCATGGTGCACTGACCATAAGCCATGACAACATTGTCATGGTGCACTGACCATAAAGTCATGACAACATTGTCATGGTGCACTGACCATATGTCATGACAACTTTGTCATGGTGCACTGACCATATGTCATGACAACTGTGTCATGGTGCACTGACCATGTCATGACAACTTTGTCATGGTGCACTGACCATAAAGTCATGACAACTGTGTCATGGTGCACTGACCATATGTCATGACAACTGTGTCATGGTGCACTGACCATGTCATGACAACATTGTCATGGTGCACTGACCATATGTCATGACAACTGTGTCATGGTGCACTGACCATGTCATGACAACATTGTCATGGTGCACTGACCATAAAGTCATGACAACTGTGTCATGGTGCACTGACCATATGTCATGACAACTGTGTCATGGTGCACTGACCATGTCATGACAACTTTGTCATGGTGCACTGACCATAAAGTCATGACAACTTTGTCATGGTGCACTGACCATATGTCATGACAACTGTGTCATGGTGCACTGACCATGTCATGACAACTTTGTCATGGTGCACTGACCATAAGCCATGACAACATTGTCATGGTGCACTGACCATAAGTCATGACAACTTTGTCATGGTGCACTGACCATAAGTCATGACAACTTTGTCATGGTGCACTGACCATATGTCATGACAACATTGTCATGGTGCACTGACCATATGTCATGACAACATTGTCATGGTGCACTGACCATATGTCATGACAACTGTGTCATGGTGCACTGACCATAAGCCATGACAACATTGTCATGGTGCACTGACCATAAAGTCATGACAACATTGTCATGGTGCACTGACCATATGTCATGACAACTTTGTCATGGTGCACTGACCATATGTCATGACAACTGTGTCATGGTGCACTGACCATGTCATGACAACTTTGTCATGGTGCACTGACCATAAAGTCATGACAACTGTGTCATGGTGCACTGACCATATGTCATGACAACTGTGTCATGGTGCACTGACCATGTCATGACAACATTGTCATGGTGCACTGACCATATGTCATGACAACTGTGTCATGGTGCACTGACCATGTCATGACAACATTGTCATGGTGCACTGACCATAAAGTCATGACAACTGTGTCATGGTGCACTGACCATATGTCATGACAACTGTGTCATGGTGCACTGACCATGTCATGACAACTTTGTCATGGTGCACTGACCATAAAGTCATGACAACTTTGTCATGGTGCACTGACCATATGTCATGACAACTGTGTCATGGTGCACTGACCATGTCATGACAACTTTGTCATGGTGCACTGACCATAAAGTCATGACAACATTGTCATGGTGCACTGACCATAAAGTCATGACAACTTTGTCATGGTGCACTGACCATATGTCATGACAACATTGTCATGGTGCACTGACCATGTCATGACAACTTTGTCATGGTGCACTGACCATAAAGTCATGCCAACTTTGTCATGGTGCACTGACCATATGTCATGACAACTTTGTCATGGTGCACTGACCATAAAGTCATGACAACATTGTCATGGTGCACTGACCATAAAGTCATGACAACATTGTCATGGTGCACTGACCATAAAGTCATGACAACTTTGTCATGGTGCACTGACCATATGTCATGACAACTGTGTCATGGTGCACTGACCATGTCATGACAACTTTGTCATGGTGCACTGACCATAAAGACATGACAACTTTGTCATGGTGCACTGACCATGTCATGACAACTTTGTCATGGTGCACTGACCATAAAGTCATGGACAACTTTGTCATGGTGCACTGACCATATGTCATGACAACTGTGTCATGGTGCACTGACCATGTCATGACAACTTTGTCATGGTGCACTGACCATGTGTCATGACAACTGTGTCATGGTGCACTGACCATGTCATGACAACTTTGTCATGGTGCACTGACCATATGTCATGACAACTGTGTCATGGTGCACTGACCATGTCATGACAACTTTGTCATGGTGCACTGACCATAAAGTCATGACAACTTTGTCATGGTGCACTGACCATGTCATGACAACTTTGTCATGGTGCACTGACCATAAGCCATGACAACTTTGTCATGGTGCACTGACCATATGTCATCACAACTGTGTTATGGTGCACTGACCATGTCATGACAACTTTGTCATGGTGCACTGACCATGTCATGACAACTTTGTCATGGTGCACTGACCATGTCATGACAACTGTCATGGTGCACTGACCATAAGTCATGACAACATTGTCATGGTCCTCTATTAAGTAAGTTCACGAAGCAGCACAGAGAAAGCCGAAAGGCTGTCTAGGCTGCTGACTCACTTTTTCTTCTTCTAGGACAATCTCCAGGTCTGGAACTTGCAATGTTAGTATGGTATCAATGTGGAACTGATGACAAATCAGACAGGTGCCAGTGGAATGTGAGTTGAGAAGAAGACGCTGGTGACAGATGGGACAACACGGTGGGGAAACCTGCTGGTGACAGATGGGACAACACGGTGGGGAAACCTGCTGGTGACAGATGGGACAACACGGTGGGGAAACCTGCTGGTGACAGATGGGACAACACGGTGGGGAAACCTGCTGGTGACAGATGGGACAACACGGTGGGGAAACCTGCTGGTGACAGATGGGACAACACGGTGGGGAAACCTGCTGGTGACAGATGGGACAACACGGTGGGGAAACCTGCTGGTGACAGATGGGACAACACGGTGGGGAAACCTGCTGGTGACAGATGGGACAACACGGTGGGGAAACCTGCTGGTGACAGATGGGACAACACGGTGGGGAAACCTGCTGGTGACAGATGGGACAACTTACTTACTTACTTAGTCGTTCCCCTTCTACCGTGAGGTGTAGAGGTTTGGAAGAGAGAGCGCCAGACCATTCTATCAGCTGTCTTCTTCCTGGCCTGGTTCCATTCTAGTCCTCGGTCCTTCAAGATTGTCTAATGTTGTCCTCCCAGCGGACTCTGGGTCGTCCTGGAGGTCTGGATCCCTGGCTCTTTGTTTCCCATGCTTGTCGTCGTAGCCGATCTTCTCCCATTCTGCAGACATGGCCAAACCATCTTAGTTGGGACTGTTCTATTTGGGTCTGCAGCGGATGGGATTTTAGGCCTTGACGGATCGTCTGGTTGCGGACCATGTCTCTTCTTGTTACTTCAACCACTTTCCTCAGATACCTCATTTCTAAGGTTTGGGTCTGGCTTTTGTGGGTTCTAGTCATTGCCCACGACTCGCATCCATATGTCAAGACTGGGACATAGGTGGAGCGGTATACAGCCATCTTCGTTTTCTTACCAACCTCTTTCTTGCTGAGGAATCCACGATTTATGGCCTGAAAAAGTCTCCCAGCCGCTGCTTTTCGAGTGGCCAACTCTTCTTTGATGCCTCCCTTTCGGTCTATAATAGCTCCGAGATATTTAAAGTGGTCGACCTGCTCCAGGACCTGTTCTCCCAACTTAATCTGATGTTTTTTCTTTCTTCTCGTGATATCACCATGGATTTTGTTTTAGAGCTGCTTATGACCATCCCTCTCTTCTCCAGCTCTTCCTTCCAGACTTGCAGGTTGGATTGGAGATGTGCCTCTGATTTAGCAATCAGGGCAACATCATCAGGAAATGCCAGCTCCGAAATATAGACCTGTCTCATCTTCCAGTACCCCACTGAATACTTTCTTGTTCTCTCCTTACATGCCTTGATGACATCGTCCATAAGGAGTATGAAGAGGTAAGGTGATAGGATATCACCTTGTCTTACACCAGTGGTGGTTCTGAACTCTTCTGACTTATGGTTTGCTGTCCTCACATAATTTCTGCAAGACTTGTAGAAGCTCTGTATAGCATGAATCAGAGGTGCTGGAATATTCTTCCTTGCCAAACAGTCCCAAAGTTTGCTCCAGGGGACCCTGTCAAACGCCTTTTCCAGATCTATGAAACAAAGATGGATCTCACTCTTCTACTCAAGGGCCTTTTCACTCAGCTGTCTGAGTGTGAAGATTAGGTCTTGAGTACTTCGGTTTGCTCGGAATCCGCACTGGACCTCATCCAATTGTGGCTCAGCTAGGCGTCGGAGTCTCTGCTCTAGGATTCTAGAGTAGATTTTACCAGGGACACTGAGAAGGGATATGCCTCTATGGTTTCCACATTGTCGATTGTCACCCTTTTTGAAAATTGGTGTTATGATGGCAATCTCCCAATCCTTTGGTATGGTCTTGTTGCACCATGCTGCCTGTAGGACCTTTAAGAGTAATAGGTCGCCTGATGCTCCCATGTACTTAACCATTTCTGGTGTTATACCATCATGCCCTGCTGCTTTGCCCATCTTGATTTTCTCTAGTGCTGCCCTCAGTTCTTCCATCTTTATGTCATCTTCACCATCATTAGTTTTCTCTTCTGTGCTAGTGGTTATCATTTCTGATGCTTCATCATGCTCACCATCCAGGAGTTCTGAGAAATATTCTTTCCATCTTTCCATTACTTCCTTCGGGGCAGTAAGCAACTTGCCTTGCTTGTCCTTTATAAATTTGAGAGGGCATTGTTTTTCTTTCCTCATGTTCTTTAGGGTCTTATAGAACAATTTCTCTGCCATCAATGGTACCTATACCTTGTAGCGGTATGGCAGCTTGCGTACCCTGACAATCCCCAGAGCTATGCCAGTGGGAGTTTTACTCCTGGTAGGTTCAACCAAGCTGGACTGGTCTGTGTGGGTAGGGGTCAGACAAAAGCTGGTACCCTGGTCCTCCAGGTTGGGGGTTTTAGCATAGGGCTGACACCCCTGTCTATGTAAAAAAAATAATGAAGTTACGGAAACAACATCAAATGAACAAACTTTGCTGCGGGATGGACATTCGGAGTCTGTGGCTCGTATGACTGTCAGTGGTGAAAGCCGAAAGGAAGCCACTGACATGAAAACGGATGTCCTGACCGCAAAACAGGATACAAGAATAGGATTTTGGAATGTCAGGACAATGTACGAGACAGGTAAACTAAGACAGGTCACAGCAGAAATGAGAAACTATAGGTTACACATCCTGGGGATAAGTGAGAGCAGATGGACAGGGGCAGGAAAAGTTAAAACAGCAACAGGAGAAACAGTACTTTACTCTGGAAGAGAGGATGGACAGCACAGTGAAGGCGTAGCCATTATTCTACAGAAAGGGATAGAAAGGACATTACTGGAATGGAAACCCATCAACAACAGACTGATACGATTGAGATTGAGAGGGAGATTCACCAACACTACAATAATACAATGCTACGCCAACGAATGATAGCGATGAGGAGGTCAAGGATGAATTCTATCAACAACTGCAGAAAGAAATGGAAGACACCCCTAGATATGATCTTGTTATAGTAATGGGAGACCTCAATGCGAAAGTTGGTACACACAATACATATAATGAAAGAACAATGGGGAAATGCGGCAGCGGAACAGCAAACGAAAATGGGGATAAGCTAATAAGTTTCTGTAGCATTAACAACCTGGTCATTGGAGGAACACTTTTCCCACATAAGGAAATTCACAAGTTAACATGGGAATCACCAAATGGTCGGGACAGAAACCAGATAGACCACATCATGGTTAACGGCAGATGGAGACATGCATTACAAGATGTGAAGGTAAGAAGAGGTGCAGATGTGGGAAGTGATCACCATTTAGTAGTAGCAAAACTGAAAGTGAAACTAAGAAGGGCTGGACCAACTGTAACTACACAGAAAAGGTTTGACGTCAGCAAATTGAAGGACCCCCTTACCAGAAAAGCTTTTGCAACCGACATTAAGAAACGATATCAATTTGCCAAAAGCCAGGAAAAGACATTGACTGATGATATAGACCAGAATTTCAACACCATTTCAACAATATATAAGGAAAGTAGCAAATCATGCTTAGGATTCCAGGAAAGGAAGAAGCAAGACTGGATAACACCAGAAACACTAAACACCATAAAGATGAGAAAGGAAATGAAAAGAAAGAAAACAGAAGCGAAGTCCCCCAGGTTAAAGCAACTATATAGCGAACAGTACAGCCAGCTGGACAGGGAAGTTAAATGCCAAACCCGAGCCAACAAAAGGAATTTCCTAGACGATCTTGCAAAACAGGCAGAAGAGGCAGCACTGAGAAATGAACAAAGCACAGTATACAAAATAACTAAATTCATCAGCGGAAAACAAGGTGCAAACAATATTACATTAGTAAGAGATAAGCAAGGAAATCTCATCAAGACAGCAGAGGGACAGGAAACAAGATGGGCAGAGCACTTCAGAGAAACGCTGAACAAGGAAATACCAGAGACACAATTGAATGTTCCTGAGGCTGAAAACGATCTAGATGTAAATACAGACATTCCACGAAAAGAAGAAATCATCACAGCAATCAAAGGGTTAAAGAACGGTAAAGCTCCGGGCCATGATAACTTAAATGCAGAGCTATTTAAGACAGACCCTGAGCTAGCAGCAGAACTATTAGAACCACTATTTGCACAAGTGTGGAAAACGGGGACAACACCATCAGAGTGGAAGAAAGGAATAATTGTCAAATTGCCCAAGAAGGGAGATCTTGCAGACTGCAATAATTGGAGAGGAATCACTCTTCTCTCAGTTCCCAGCAAAATACTAGGCAGGATAATTATACAGAGAATTTCAAAGGCAGTAGACTACAAACTGAGGAAAGAACAAGCAGGATTTAGAAAGAACAGAAGATGTGTAGACCATATATTCACTCTCAGGAACATTATAGAGCAGTGCTCAGAATGGCAAAGACAGCTTTACATAAATTTTGTTGATTTTGAAAAGGCTTTTGACAGCATACATAGGGACAGTTTATGGAAAATACTGAGGGCTTATGGAATCCCAAGCTGCATAGTGTCAATCATAAAAAGCCTCTATGCCAACTTTACGTGTAGTGTTGGGCAGAGCAACCTAACCTTCGAGGTGAAGACAGGAGTACGACAGGGATGCCCCTTATCAACCACTCTATTTTTAACAGTCATAGACTGGGTGATGCGCCAGACAACAGAGGGCAGTCCAAGAGGAATAAGATGGACTACATTCTCTACATTGGAAGATCTGGAATATGCAGATGACATTGCACTGCTGGCACATTCACATCAACACATCCAGGAAAAAACGGATAGACTTAATAAAATTAGCCAGCAAGGGGGCTTGAACATCAATCTAAAGAAGTCTGAGGTCATGACGCTCAATGTGAGCAACCCTGAGCCCATATCAGTAAGGAATCAGCAACTGGTACAGACAGATACCTTCACATACCTAGGAAGCATAGTAACACCAGACGGTGGGGCAGGCAAAGACATCAACATCAGAATGAATAAGGCAAGAACAGCCTTCTTTAGCCTAAATAACATCTGGAAGTCCTCCCAATACAGCACAAGCACAAAATTAAGATTATACCAGAGTTGCGTGCTTTCTGTGCTTCTCTATGGTGCGGAATGCTGGAGAGTCACAGAGAAGGAAATGTCAAAATTGTCCTCTTTTCACACAACATGCCTAAGAAAAATTCACCGCATCTTTTGGCCGAATACCATCACCAACCAAGATCTGCTTACTCGTAGCAAGCAAGAGGACATGCACACCATCATAGCTGGCAGACGCTGGAGCTGGGTTGGTCATGTCCTCAGAAGAGACCCCGATGCCATCACAAGAACAGCTATGTTTTGGACCCCTGAAGGAAAGCGAAAGAGAGGCCGACCAAAAACAACTTGGCGGAGGACTGTGGAGGCTGAGATGCAAAGAATGAACCAGAGTTGGGGCACTGTACGAAGGATGGCCACCGACCGTGCAAAGTGGAATCAATTTGTTGTTGCCCTACAAGACGCCACTAGGCGTGATGGCCACTGACTGCTTTGACGGTCGGTGGTTAAGGATCGAAGAAGAAGAAGAACAATTTCTGGTTTTCTTGTGCATCTTTTTCTAGCTTTTCTCCAAATTCTTCCCAGGACTTCTGTTTTGCTGCTAGCACTTTGTTCTTTGCTTCTGTTCTGAGTGTCACATATTCTCTATATTTTTCCATTTGTCCTGTTGTGTTTTTAGCTCCTAAGTATTGTTTCCATGCCATTTTCTTCTCCCTTATTTTCTCTTTGACTTCCTCTGTCCACCAAGGTGTCCTCTTTCTCTGGTTCCCAAGTCGGACTTCACCGCATGCTTCTGCAGCAGCTGTCTTTATGATATCCTTGAATTTATTCCAGAGGGTTTCCAAGTCATCAGGTCGTTCTTCTGTGTTGCTCACTGCTGTAGCAATAAGCCCCTGATATCTGGTCTTAATTTCTGGCTCTCTCAGCTTGTAGGTCCTAATGCTCATTTCTCCTGCTCGTTTACTTGGTTTCTTGCGTGATGTTGGGCAGTTCCTAGGCTGAGCAACTCTTTCAGTTGTTCGTTTGATTGTTAGCAGGTAGTGATCACTTCCAATCTCTGGCCCTCTCCAGACTCTTGCATCTCGGACATATCTGAATGAGCTTCTCCGAACAATGGCATAGTCGATCACTGACTTCTCATTCTTGGTTGGTTCACATCTAGTGTATGCATGTATGCGCTTATGGGGGAACTTTGTGTTTGTAATGATCAGATTCTGCTCACTGCAGAATCTAAGGAGTCGCTTTCCATTGTCATTGAGAGTATCTTCTCCATATCTTCCGATAACTCCACCCCATCTAGCATGGTCATTTCCAACTCTGGCATTAAAATCTCCGAGCATAATAACTTCATCTAGGCAGTCATCCACTGTCCTTTGAAGCAGCTCGAAGAATTCCTCCTTGACCTCTGCTCTCTCATCCTCATTTGGCCCATACACTATGACCAGGTTGACTATGGTTTCTCCTTCTTTTAGTTTTACAACCATAATGCGCTCCGAGACAAAGTTCCATCCCTTGATACTATCTTTTTGATTTTGGGCCACAATGCAACCCACGCCCCCTTTAGCTCTTTCAGATATGGGTACACCACTGTAGAGCAACGTGTTGCCATCGAGATCCATGACTCCTTGTCCTTTTTTCTTCGTTTCCGTTATAGCCAGGATTTCTAGTTTTGCTTTCCTCATCTCTTCCACCAGCTCCTCTTCCTTCCCATTTATACTTCTTGTGTTCCAAGTTCCATAAGTCGTAGTCCGTAGTCCGTTCCAGTTCGTCGCCCTTAGAATCAGTCCGGTTTTCTCTCTTGTAGTTCGCGTAATCATGATTTAAAGCAAACAGGTGATTGGCCTGTTGTGCCTTTGCATGGTGGAGGGGCTGCCTCCTTACGGCCTCCATGCAGGCCGCCCTCCTCCTTTTTCATCCGGGCTTGGGACCGGCATTGGCGGAGTTAGATGGGACAACACGGTGGGGAAACCTGCTGGTGACAGATGGGACAACACGGTGGGGAAACCTGCTGGTGACAGATGGGACAACACGGTGGGGAAACCTGCTGGTGACAGATGGGACAACACGGTGGGGAAACCTGCTGGTGACAGATGGGACAACACGGTGGGAAAACCTGCTGGTGACAGATGGGACAACACGGTGAAGAAACCTGCTGGTGGCAGATGGGATAACACGGTGGGGAAACCTGCTGGTGACAGATGGGACAACACGGTGGGGAAACCTGCTGGTGACAGATGGGACAACACGGTGGGGAAACCTGCTGGTGACAGATGGGACAACACGGTGGGGAAACCTGCTGGTTGCAGATGGGACAACACGGTGGGAAAACCTGCTTGTGACAGATGACACAACACGGTGGGGAAACCTGCTGGTGACAGATGGGACAACACGGTGGGGAAACCTGCTGGCGACAGATGGGACAACACGGTGGGGAAACCTGCTGGTGGCAGATGGGACAACACAGTGGGGAAACCTGCTGGGGTGCAGAGTAGTACTTATTTTGGAGTCTCTATGAGGGAAACCGGAAGGCACGTGGAGGAGAGAATAGTAGACACAAATTTAAGAGATAAAGAAGAAATGGGATGACATAGAGCGGAGGCATAGGAGGGTTTGAAGGCATTTGTTAAAGGCACTTGCTCCATGGGGAACCGAAGGATAATGATGATGATCTAAGGTGCTTGAGAAAGCGACCAAAACATGAAGAGATATTGTAAAGGGCAATTTTTACTATCTTGCAATATAATACATTTATATTCTTATTATGTTCGCAAATATTTTGGAAGCAAAGTATTTCCTTTTTAAGTGCTTAAGGAGAAGTCATTTTTGGGTTGCTTCCCTTGAAAATAGTTCTGTCATCTTCGATCAGACTCCGCAGACGACTCTAGGCCTACTGCGATTTATTCTGTGGCTGGGTAGGAATAGATTGTTCTTGCTTCAGTATATCTATGGCCTGGATTTATACGTAGTGTTTGTATGAGTAGGACGAGTCTGTCTTATATATGGATATCTTTGCATTTCTAAGTCGAACTAATTTGGTTGTCGCTAGAAAAGGTCAAAGGCTATGCAGCGGAAGTATCGCTAGCAAAGGGTGTGATCCATGGCTGTCATTCTGTGAGGATGCCGAGTTTTGTTGTAGCAGGCTTTTTGCCGAAATAGTGATCTATATATGGATGGGGAAAAGTGATAATCATTTAGACATGTTGTATGTACTTTACCCCAGTGTTTATTCTCTTTTGCCAAGGAATGGCAAAGTTATATTTCGCATAAAAAGGTAAAACCACAATTTATTATGAACTTGGGCTTCGCCATCGTTGTTGATAAGCAGATGCACAGTGGTACTTTTAAAAAGAATATCCATTCAAAGGAAGAAGACATTCCTATGTATCAGCACTGGATTGTATGATATTATTCAATTACCTCTATGAGAGAACCTATGAAGAAATGAGGACATTTAATGAATGACTAATTTTGGTCTATATTCTATAGTGAGTGAAGCTCACGAGAGAGAGAACAGCCATGTTGAAATTCATATACTTTGTATTTATCGAGTGAGAAAAAGGGATGCCTGTACTATCGCTCGATGAACCAAGAGATCACTGCTACATGTGAGAACCCATGTCTGGGATTCCTATATTATGAAATATATATATATTGAACTTTACGTGAAGGAATATTCGCTAGACGAGGTTAGGTCTAGGAGCCTTCCTATGTAGGCCTATTGGTTATGGTCTGACGTGCCCAGTCAGTAAAGCCAGATGATTTACATGATGGAACGCTGAATGCTTATTTACGAATGCTCCATTATGATATTTGCCAAGCATGAATGCTAACTTAAGATGATATTCCTGTGATCAACATTATGCTGTCTATGTCGACATTTGTTCCTGTAATCATACACGTACTGTCCAAGTGTGCGTCCCATTAAATGTTATAAAAAGACCACCGTAGTTCCAGTACTTCTTGAATTCGAACAGTGTGAGTATGAGTGATGTACTACCAACCTGTCAACTCTATCGAATCATTCTACCATTCGCGTACTGACATTCAGATACACACTCATTGTTTACACTCACATTCTTGCCGGAGCCTCATCATGTTCCAGGACAAGATGACCTGTATGACCAAAACTGTGCTGGGTTTGATGAGTTGACAATCGTTACACTTTACTACACCAGTCCCAACATCTACATTTATCCACTGATGGACATTCACATCATTTAGCAAATAAAGCATGATTCAACAACTAGTAGCCAGTATGAGTTAACAACTACACAAAGAAAGAGTATTAACAACTGGTGTGCCAGCTTCCTGGGTCAACCTGCACAGTGACCATATTGAGAAGTAAACTACTGAGACCAGACGTTCCTTGGGGTCTGTTACGACACACAAATACATCAGCAGTACAACTCTACAGTGATGTCAGCGTGACCTGTCCTGTCGAGAGTATGCAGTAACTAGGTCAGGGTTTGTTGACATTTGGTTCATTGGACATTTGCCATACAACTGACAGTGTTACACAGCGAGCTTGGTTGAAACATAGAACATTACACATCAGGACTGGAGAATATTTGACAGTGTTTGCGAAAGAAAATGTTATTGAACTGAGAAGTCCTACATTGATTGTTATCATTCAAATCAACGATGGAGCTTCTATTTCTGTGTTGAATTTAAAATAATTAGACCAGAAGTATTTGTTTAATAAAGTACCACAGTACTGTACTATTAGGCAGTGTAACTGAGCCTTCATTCCAACACATTCTTTCTGCAACACTCTATTTACATCATATTGCCATACTATTTATGCATTTATGTATTTATGTTTAACTATTTATATGTGATATTTGTTTGTATCCAGCGGGTTGTTGTTTCGGTTGGGCGGTGTCACACAGCAGAGTATCCCACGTAATAGAGGGTCTGATGTGTGCGTTTCTATAGGTGCAATTTTCTTCATTGGAAATTTGCTGCGACAGCTGTTGCTATTAGTGTTAGCTGTGAAGTCTGTACTCATTGTTGTTTTTGTAATATTCCTCTGTTCTTTAGTTTGTTTTGATTTGTTTGTAATTTGTTGGTCTACCCTATTCTATCTTTCAGTTCTATTCTCAATTTATATTTATATACTGTGGCGTTATTTGTATTTGTTATCCTCTTGCGGTTTATCTTTTATTGTTTTTTCCAATTTTATTTATTTCATTTCCGCAAATGTTTTCATGTTTTTCTGTATAACTGTTTTGTTTTGTGCCTGATCGACATACACTATTTAAAATATAGTTGATCATATAAATTGATGTACAAGAATCAACTCATAGTTAATTGCTATTACTAAAGGTACACAGTTGATGATATAAAACACTATTTCTGGTGCACTGCACTTATATTATAGAGTGAACCAGCAACTTATAGCTGTTATTATATAAGGATTTATACAAGACCTTTGTAAGGCTTGTTTCCCACAGTGATTGGGATAGTTAAGTACTATTTTTCACAGGTTACAAAGTTATCATACAAAGTCTTTGATTAAGACTAAGAAAGTAAATTTATTTACTTTTGCAAATTACTGATCTTATTAGACAAGATGTCTACCTTGGATTATTTTATCACACAAGGCAGGGCTCTTGATAAGACTGGTCAGCAGTTAGAAGAATGGGCAGTTGCTCAATATGACAAAGCATTAGCTGCAGAAGAGAGAAAACTTGCTGCTGCTGCTGAAGAAAGAAAAGCATTGATTGAAGAAAAGAAATTAGCAGCTGAGGAGAAAAGATTGGAAGCTGAGGAAAGAAAATTACAAAGAGAGGATGAACAAAAGAAATTGCAGATACAGACTGATGAAAAAAGATTCCAGATGGAAATGGAAAAAGAGAAAAGAAAAGATGAAGCTGCTGCTGAAGAGAAAAAATTACAGGCTGCTGCAGAAGAGAGAAAATTACAAGCTGAAGCTCAAGAAAAAAAAGCAATAAGAGAACATGAACACCAAAAAGAACTTTTAGCATTTGAGTTAGAAAAGTTAAAGTTAACAAACATAAGTAATGTTAATCAAGCATCTAGTGGTAATGGTAAACCCTTTACTTACAAGGTCAAGGTACCAGCGTTCAACCCTTCCAGTGATGACATAACATTCTGGCTAAACAGATTTGAACGCTCGTGTCGAGCACATAATGTGGACAAATCACAATATGCTAACCAGTTATCAGAAAATCTGAAAGGTGATTCTCTGACTAGTTTAAGTTTGGTTGAAGAGGCTGACAAAGATAACTATGATGTTATTAGGGCAGCCTTATTAAAGAAGTATCAGTTGTCTGAAGAGGGTTATCGGAAGTTGTTTAAGACAATGGTGCCTGAGGCAGGTGTAGAATTCTCAGAATTCATTGCAAGGACACGACTTACATTTGATCGTTGGATTGAGCTATCCAAAACAGAAAAGACTTATGAAGCCCTTATGGACTTGATACTCAGAGACAAGATTATGTCAAGTATAAATAAACCTTTCCTCGAATTCTTACATGAGCGTAAACCTAAGTCTCTAAAAGAAATGGAACAGTATTGTACCCAATACGTCACTGCACATCCGGACGTAGCCATTAGCAACAGTAAGGTTAAAGAAGGTATGCCAGTTGCTTCTGCAACACCATACAACCCTAATCACTCTCACAAATTCCAAGGACCTCAAAATAGGTTTAATAAAAAAGGTAACTATTACAGTTATCAGAACCAAGGTAACCAATCATTTCAGGGTTCTTCTTCGAATACCTGGAGAAGAGCTGACAGCCCTCGATTCAGGGGTGGTCATAATTACAGGAACTTTCGCAAAGGAAGTCATTCTAGAAACTATCCAAGTTTTCCTTCATGGAGACAACAGGATCATAATTACCGAGATACTCATTATAATGAATATGATGATAGTAACCAAAGGAGCTATGATTCAAACCCGAGTAGAGGTTATAATAGTGGAAACAATGATAAGTACAGAGGCAATAATAACAGAGGTAGAGCACAATTCAAAAAACATAAAGCTCATTACCAGGCGAACTCTGCACAGCAAGAGTCCCACGAAGCCTATAAACAAAATAAAGATAATGATGACTCTAATAATATGGCATGTGCCGCTTTTGATTTTGGGAGAGCATCTCAGTGCCCCCAATGCAAAACATTATTTGAGCCAACCACAGTGTCTACTTTAAGCTGTGGCCATCCTCTTCCCGCTCTTCCTGCGTCAATCGCGCATGATGGGAGAGGTTCTCTTGTCTTACACAAAGGTTTAGTAAATGACAATCCAGTCTCAGTACTTTTTGATTCTGGATGCACAACTATTGGGGTTAGGCAGTCACTCATAGATCCTTCTCATTCTACAGGCAAAGTAGTCAAATGCGTAACATTTGGCGGCACCATAGAGAAATACTCTACCGCTATCATTAGGATTGCTACTCCTTTCTTCACAGGAGATGTACACGCATGTCTTTTGCCGGATCCGATCGCTGATCTTATCATCGGTCGCATTCACGGAGTCAAAGAATGTACTCCGGAGCAAATTTCCGTTTGGGAAAATCAAAATATGCAATCTGCTAATGCAGTAGTCACTAGAGCTCAAGCTCTCAATATGCCTGAAACTTCATCTGTTGAAGATAATGAAGTGCATAACCAAGATGATCCCTTGGTAATTTCTCGTGACTCGTTTATAAAACAACAAGAAGAAGATCCGACTCTTAAGAAATTCTTCACTCTTGTAACAAAAGGTGATCCGAATAAAGATTCAAATTGTAAATCTTGGATTACAATGAAGAATGGCGTACTTGTACGTATGGTGCAAGACTCCACTAAGTCAAGTCATTCTCAGATTCTTGTACCCAAGAATTTGAGAGTTAAGATCTTACAACATGCACACGACTCTCAGTGTGCTGGTCACATGGGTTTTTCCCGTACTAAGTCAAGAGTTCTTGCGGCTTTCTTTTGGCCTTTTGTGAACAAGGACATACGGATCTATTGTCGATCCTGTAAAGTATGTCAAGAAGTCAAATCCAAAGGTCCTCGTCATGCTGCGCCTATTCAGGCTGCAGATATTCCTATTCGTCCATTCCAGAAAATGGCGATAGACATCATTGGTCCATTCAAGATCAAATCTGCTAGAGGACATCAGTTTATCTTAACGTGTGTAGACATGTGCACACGTTGGCCAGAGGCTATCCCTCTAAAGAGCATTACTACCGCTGACATTGCAGATGCTCTTTGGCTTATATTTTCTCGGCTGGGATTCCCCGGAGAAAATATTATCAGATCATGGCACCCAACTGATATCGGATACCATGTCTCAAGTAATGTCTACTCTACAGATAGAGAGATCTTTGAGTAGCATCTATCATCCTATGTCCAATGGGATGGTCGAGCGACTAAATAGAACACTTAAGAACTTATTAGGGAAGATAACTGAGGATCATCCTCAAGATTGGGATAGGGTTTTACCCGCGGCCCTCTTCGCGTACAGAGAGGTCCCCAATGAACATACAGGGTTTTCGCCCTTTGAACTTGTCTTTGGCGCGCGGCCCAATGTCTTTGCTGCATGATCTTATAACAGCTGACAATATTGACGATGACACAAAATCTTCTTACGAGTATGTCATCGCGCTGAGACAAAAGATTATCGAAGCATGCAAATTGGCAACGTCCTCTTCTGAGTTTGCTAAGCAGAAGGCAAGACAATTTGCTAATAAGAAGAGAACTTTACGACAACTTTGTCCTGGTGACAAAGCATTTGTTTTGCTACCTTGTCGTGAAAATAGACTCCTTATTAGTTGGAAAGGTCCGTACGATATAATATCGAAAATTTCAGATGTTGACTACATCGTCGATATTAACGGGAAGCATAAAACCTTCCACATCAATATGCTTACGGAGTTCCATGAACGTCCTGACTATCTACAGCCTATTTTCCAGGCAACGGACGATTCTCATGTCAAACATGGTCATTACTCATCACTGTCTGTAATAGAGGATGAGAAAACAAGTTTTTCGGATGTTAATCTCCCGCTTCCAATGATCCCACTTCATTCTAGTGAATCATGGAAAGACGTTACTGTTTCTCCTGATTTGTCTCTAGGAGAACGGCGACAAGTTTCGTCTATGTTACAAACATTTCAGGATGTCCTCACTGACATCCCTGGACAAACTCATGTCATTGAACATGACATTGTTCTAACTGAACATACTCCAATTAGGGTTAGGCCTTATCCTATCCCTATACATTTCCAAACACAGGTTGAAAAGGAGTTGGATGAAATGATAGATTTACAAATAATCGAACCATCCACTTCTGCATATTCTTCGCCGATGGTTATTGTTCGAAAAAAAGACAATAACATACGTCTTTGCGTTGACTATCGCAAATTGAATCAAGTTACGAAGTTCGATGCTGAACCTATGCCTTTACTAGAAGAGTTACTTACTCGTCTTTCTAAATCGCATTTTTTTCACTAAACTTGATTTGTCTAAAGGATATTGGCAAGTTCCATTATCCGAACGCGCCAAACCTCTTACCGCTTTCTCTACTCCCAGAGGCCTTTTCCAATGGAATTTTATGCCTTTCGGCCTTATGAACGCACCAGCTACATTTGTACGCATGATGCGTCGAATCCTATCGTATCGGTCAGATGTCATTGCTTATCTAGACGACATCTGTCTTTTCAGCGATACTTGGGAAGATCACTATTCAGGATTAGTTGAATTATTATCAACTCTGCGTGAGTATAACCTGACAGCAAAACCATCTAAAGCTTGTATTGGCTTTAGCGAAATTGCTTTCTTAGGCCATCGAGTAGGTCACGGTTTCTTGAAGACAGAAGACCATAATATCACTAAGATACTTAACATCTCTATCCCTAGGACTAAAAAGCAAGTGCGAAGTCTTTTAGGTCTCATACAATTTTATGGACGTTTCATTCCGAATCTGTCCTCTATCATGGCACCTCTCTCTACACTATTAAAGAAAGTATCGCCTAACATGGTTCACTGGTCTCATGAATGCCAATCTTCACTAGAGAAGATCAAAACTATGTTTTCATCACCACCTATTTTAGTGTTGCCTACAACAGATAAGACATTTGTTCTTCGTAGTGACGCTTCATCCACTGGGATTGGAGCGGCACTAATGCAAGAGTACTCTGGAACTCTGCATCCTGTAATGTATATATCCAGAAAACTTAATGCTGCAGAAAGAAATTACTCGGTTTTAGACCGTGAATTATTGGCAATGGTTTGGTCAATTCTCAAACTCCAAAGATTCCTTCTGGGCGCGCATTTCGTAGTGGAAACTGACCAAAAAGCTCTTACGGCTATCCAAAGTAAGAACTTGAAGAGCTCGAGATCAACTCGATACGCAATCGCTCTTCAACCTTTTCATTTTTCGGTACGAGCTATCCGTGGTTCAGAAAATGTGATGGCGGACATTCTGTCCAGATGCCCACATGATGCCACTTAACTGTTAAATATTGGATCTTTTTAATATGTATAACTTTACAACAGTTATTTTTTTGTTTCTTTACTAAGATACACATTTGTAATTTAATAATAGAATGATGGTATCGCTACTTAGCGGTTTATTGATGTTAATTCACCGCTGTTCTTTGATGATTGTTTCTTCATAAATCATAAATTTAAGATTGTAGTGTGAATTTTTGGTATGCATTGTATAATTACCAGAATTGTATATACGTACATCACACCTTCCTGGAAACATTTATTCGTAGGGAAACAATTTCTCTCAGATTTTGAGATATATATTCTCACCAGTCATATTAGGAATTATAGTTATTCCTGATATTTTCATCTGCGCAGTATTCTTGCGTTGTGAGCCTATTCTACGGTGCTCCTAGATGTATTTAAAAAAAAAATTTTATTTTTTTTTTCCCGGGAGGTGTGGTAAGACTGTAAAGGGCAATTTTTACTATCTTGCAATATAATACATTTATATTCTTATTATGTTCGCAAATATTTTGTAGATGCCGAGTTTTGTTGTAGCAGGCTTTTTGCCGAAATAGTGATCTATATATGGATGGGGAAAAGTGATAATCATTTAGACATGTTGTATGTACTTTACCCCAGTGTTTATTCTCTTTTGCCAAGGAATGGCAAAGTTATATTTCGCATAAAAAGGTAAAACCACAATTTATTATGAACTTGGGCTTCGCCATCGTTGTTGATAAGCAGATGCACAGTGGTACTTTTAAAAAGAATATCCATTCAAAGGAAGAAGACATTCCTATGTATCAGCACTGGATTGTATGATATTATTCAATTACCTCTATGAGAGAACCTATGAAGAAATGAGGACATTTAATGAATGACTAATTTTGGTCTATATTCTATAGTGAGTGAAGCTCACGAGAGAGAGAACAGCCATGTTGAAATTCATATACTTTGTATTTATCGAGTGAGAAAAAGGGATGCCTGTACTATCGCTCGATGAACCAAGAGATCACTGCTACATGTGAGAACCCATGTCTGGGATTCCTATATTATGAAATATATATATATTGAACTTTACGTGAAGGAATATTCGCTAGACGAGGTTAGGTCTAGGAGCCTTCCTATGTAGGCCTATTGGTTATGGTCTGACGTGCCCAGTCAGTAAAGCCAGATGATTTACATGATGGAACGCTGAATGCTTATTTACGAATGCTCCATTATGATATTTGCCAAGCATGAATGCTAACTTAAGATGATATTCCTGTGATCAACATTATGCTGTCTATGTCGACATTTGTTCCTGTAATCATACACGTACTGTCCAAGTGTGCGTCCCATTAAATGTTATAAAAAGACCACCGTAGTTCCAGTACTTCTTGAATTCGAACAGTGTGAGTATGAGTGATGTACTACCAACCTGTCACTCTATCGAATCATTCTACCATTCGCGTACTGACATTCAGATACACACTCATTGTTTACACTCACATTCTTGCCGGAGCCTCATCATGTTCCAGGACAAGATGACCTGTATGACCAAAACTGTGCTGGGTTTGATGAGTTGACAATCGTTACACTTTACTACACCAGTCTCAACATCTACATTTATCCACTGGTGGACATTCACATCATTTAGCAAATAAAGCATGATTCAACAACTAGTAGCCAGTATGAGTTAACAACTACACAAAGAAAGAGTATTAACAGATATATAATCAGTAGAAGGAAGGGTGGAAACTAAATCACGGGTTGAATCTACTTTCATAACCGCTTCAGGGTGCCATAATGGGTAATACCAGGAGTGAAGGGCCAGTTCCGTAATCGTGAAGCAGGTGGAATGGGTTCAATTCCCAGTGGGGGGGGGGGGAGAGAATAGAGAAAATAGGAGTATGGCACTTGGGAGTCACGAGCAAAGTGCCTCTCACACACACTAGAGCGTCAAAAAAGATAAAAGGGCCAAAAGCTTGTCTGACTGGGGTATTTATTCTGACGATCAGATTACCTCTTGTTGATTTGCTCTGTATTACTATTTTCCTATTACTACTCGAGAAATGAAACGACAGCTGGTGACCAGCAATATAAACATATACAATCATAAATAAGACAGCAGGAGAAACGTAATCCTGGCTTGAATATCATGAAGAATAAAACTGTCTCAACAGCTGGGACATCAACAACATCATCTACCATCACACGCCTGAACGCTACACCAGTGTTTCCCAACCTTTTTTACCAAGCCTAAACCTCCTTAAATAATTCTCTACAACCAGTGGAGCCCCTACGAAGTAATTCTATTATTACACCATTTAAATAAAGGGGAGGAGTGTTTCCGGTCATATAAAGGTAATGTTTACATTTTTATATGCGTATGGCAGCTACCATTACGATATGAACACAACTAAATATAACCCTAAATAAGAACCGATATTTGAACATTTTCGCGGCATTTCAACATTTTCATTTATTTATTCCACAATATCTTGTGGCACCCCTGAACATGTACTGCGGAGCTAGGGCTGAGATTCACAGCACTAGACCTACGATGTTCAGCCGTCTCTCCTGGCGTGCCTCTGAAAACAAAGACAACTACACGTACTACACAATACAATCAATATATCTTCAAGTACCACTATATACAGACTAAACTTACATACTATAAAATACAGACAGTACACTTATACATTTTACAAAATACAGACAATACGCCTACGTGTACAAAAAAAACACAGACAATGCACCTACGTGTACAACTAAACACAGACAATACACACATACGTGTACAACTAAATACAAGCAATACATCTACACGTACAACTAAATACAAGCAATACATCAACATGTACAACTAAATACAGACACTACACCTACACGTACAACTAAATACAGACAATACACCTTGTGACAGAATGGGGCGACCCCTCTCGATCTATGTTTCACTACGGCAGTATTAGTTAAATTTTTGTACTGATTTTTATTGCGTGCTTTCAATTGTCGCACTTTCTTTCTTTCTCTGCTATGTGTAGCAGATATTGGTATGTCATTCTTACACGCCTCTCAGCGATAGTCGTCATGTCTATGTGTTTACCTGTCTTTCCCTGCGGATAGATTAGACGGTGATGCAAGGTTGATCGAAAGAAATCCTATTGTACCACAAAGGTGCGACTGTTTTCGCGCGTAAATGGCCAAGCGAGTTTACTTAGCGCTGTTATGGATCGTGTGACTCGACTAATTATTGTCGTGATAAGACACAGCACAGATGGTCAAACAGGAGTTTGTGTTTGCATATGGAGCGCCGGTCAAGAATCGACCTGGTGGGATGACATACACACCTGAGCGGAAACGGTGTAATATTTCCGGGTAGATGTAAAAAGTTATATGTAATCATTGACGAGAATATTTGAATGTCACGATTGCCATGTATGGGAAACGTGACCTCTGCATTTCGTTCAAAATATTTTGAACTTACCCACGGGACATGTATGTTTTAAAACGATTGGCTTTTTACTTAGCTTCGTAACAAACAGAGCGGGGTAGGTGAGGGCTTAACGAGCTAAAATTAATCATTGCTCAATTCTTCACAAAAGTTGTCAGCAGATTCTAGAATTAATGTGCTCAGCCAAAGCAGCATTGTTTTCACTTATGTGAATATCTTGTGACGACTCCATTTGTGATAGAAGTGTCATTACCCTTCTGTCTTCATCTCTGCCAAGAGTAATCTTGGGCGAAGGTAGACACCTTTGAAGGCGCATAGTAAATACTCTTGAGTTTTGGCCAATGTTGGACCACTACTGCAAAGCAGGGGAGGCAATACCGTCACACACCTTCACGTACAACTAAACACAGACAATACATCTACATGTACAACTAAATACTGACAATACACCTATATGTACAACTAAATACAGACAATACACCTACACGTACAACTAAATACAGACAATACACCTACAAATACAACTAAATACAGACAATACACCTACAACTAAATACAGACAATACATCTACATGTACAACTAAATACAGACAATATACCTACATGTACAAATAAATGCAGGCAATACACCTACATGTACAACTAAATACAGACAATACACCTACACTTACAACTAAATACAGGCAAGACACCTACATGTACAACTAAATACAGACAATACACCTACACTTACAACTAAATACAGACAATACACCTATATGTACAACTAAATACAGATAATACACCTACGTGTACAACTAAATACAGACAATACACCTACGTGTACAACTAAATACAGACAATACACCTACATGTACACATAAATACAGACAATACACCTACATGTACACATAAATACAGACAATACACCTACATATACACATAAATACAGACAATACGCCTACACGTACAACTTAATACAGATATTACACCTGCATATAAAACTAAATACACCTACACATACTACAAAATACAGATAGTACGCTTACACCTATCACCAAGTACCAGTAATGTACTTACATATACTACAAAATACTGACATTGCACCTACACATATTACAACAGACAGACAATCCATTTGTAGGCATCGCTAAACCAAAACAATACACCAGCATGTTCCACATAATACAAACAAAATAGCCATATATAACACCATAAAATAAACGTACTAAGAACACGCCTATCATTCTAATTACAATGATTTAAAAAAGCAAACCACACATTAGCACCAGGAGATGGAATCATTTCGTTTAATCCGGCTTAATGTTTCTCCAACTATTTGAACAAGCTAGAGCCAGACTTTCAGACTTCTGAAAGCATTTTTGACCTGCAATTGATTTGTTTGTTTGTCTGTTTTTGTTTGGTTTTTTATCAGAATATTGAAGAAAAAAATTGTTTAAAACTAGATTTTAAATGCATTTTTTTTTATAACTCAGCAAGGTCGATAGGGCGCCTTATGAATCTAAGATCATGGAAGGGCCCGAAATCTAGGGCAAGCTAAAATAATAAAAAGAAAAACCCCAATTACTTAAGTTCAGGAACACGGAAAAATCATTATGAGAGCCGATCGCCTTTAAGATGGCTCTGGTACATCTCTGAATACTGTCAGAAGATCTATCTCATTCCACCGACTCAAAACCATTGTGCCAAATCATAAAGAAATAATTGGCGAGGAAGACTGTGAGGAAGATTTTTGCTTAAAAAGGACTGATGTATTGAAACGTTTATAACGAAAAAATGTACAACCACGCGGATCCCGCCATATGCTGAGGAAAGAGCCAATTTATTTTCCCCAAGACTGAAAATTATCAACTGAAGAATGTCACTAAAAAAAAAAAAAACTGGCACGTTATGTCTGCTTTTCTGACGTTTTAAAACTGCTGTCAGCTGCTTGCCCGCGGAAGAATCAACAAGACAGAAGGTTCTCACTCACAAAAAAAAATGAAGGAAGGGTTACAACTTCTAATATACTGCGGTTGTTATCCCCTTGGCTTTACGACGCTCAGCACTTGCTCGCAAAGTTTTAGTGCGGTCTCCAATGGTGCGTGTTTAAAAAAAAAAAAAAAAAGAAGTCTGCTCCTGTATACTTTTTCCGCCAAATGGCGAAAACGTGGATCCACTCTCCAGAAAACAGCACTGCCTGCTGACAGGCTCGGTCACATCGTGGCATCTTCCATCTTTTTAAATTTCCGCTCTCTGTGCCAGGTTAAGGAACCCACCACAACTGTTGCCCTGCATGTTGTGACAGTACAATACAGCATTTCCGGCCTACATGACCTTTAGCCCCTTCACCTCCCCATTGTAGTACTCGTTCAATGTTTCTTCTGTGCACAATTTTCACACGACTACTTTTAACATAACTCACTTCTCCCGTACTACTTTATATCTCCACACACACGCAGACAACCATGGCTTGTAACGAAAAAAAAAAACCTCAAGAAAATTGTCCCCACCCCCCCCCCCCCCCCCCCCCCATATTTTCTCACACAATCACCTTCCATTACGCATTAACAATCACTTTCTCTAAAGAACGAACTTTATTTTCAAAGGGTTGAGAATTAGGCACACAGGCCCGTCTAACATTCTGCCCTTCCTTTCGCTCACCTTTCATACTGAATTCATTTATTCTCATATGCATTTTACATATCAATTTCAAGGAATTCAACGTCGTAAAGTAAAATAATAATATAGCACACTCATATTAACATTAATTACTTATAAGCATGACATAACATTTGTTGAAAAGTACAAACATCGTCATTAGAACCTAATAACACATAAGGAAGGGAAACCCGAGGCCTGTAAACAGTAAATTAATATTAGACAAACATAAAGGTATGTTTTCAGGCACTCGTAAGAAATAAAGAAGTAGAACACTTAGACAACAGAAAAACAACAGACGTGAGTGGCTTACCCAGGGTTCGAACCCCGTACCTTCCGTACGACAACACCGCCTAGCTATACAAGCGAATCACACTAACCTCACGGCCAGCTAGGCATCCCCAGCTGGCCGTGAGGTTAGTGTGATTCGCTTGTATAGCTAGGCGGTGTTGTCGTACGGAAGGTACGGGGTTCGAACCCTGGGTAAGCCACTCACGTCTGTTGTTTTTCTGTTGTCTAAGTGTTCTACTTCTTTATTTCTTACGAGTGCCTGAAAACATACCTTTATGTTTGTCTAATATTAATTTACTCATTAGAACCTACAGTTGATGTTATAAGAAAAGATAATCCGATTAGGGGGGCATGTAATCAGAATTCAGAAAGTATTCAAAAAGTCTATGATCGGATGAATAGGGACTGAGGTTGTTTCTTAGGTTATGTGGAAGACAATTCCAAAGATGAGCAGCAGAGTACGCTAAGCTTTTCTTGGATAAGTCAAGCCTAGGCTTGGGCACTTGCAATCTGTTAAAGCGTTGACTGCGTCTTTCATTGTAATTGAACATTGGCCACAGATGTGCTGGAGCATTGTGTGACAGGATTTAGTGAACAACTTAAGCTTTGTTAAACACAAGGCGCTTTCTTAAGGGCAGTACTTGGAGATTTTTATAGAAATCTACACAATGAGTTAGGCAGTTGTCAGAGACTAGACGCACTGCACGCTTTTGTAGTGAACGGAGTCTCTTTGTGTTGGACATTGAGCAACCATCCCAGATTGTGGAGCAATAGTCAAGGTTTGCTTGTACCGTATGTGAGATATATAGAACAGTTTTCGTGCATCTTCATCTAGGAAATGTTTGATTTTAGCTAACTGGTAAACTTTCTGTGCCGTTTGCTTGGTCAGTGCATGTACATGTGAGGTCCAATTTAGATGCTGGTCAACGATTATACCTAGAGTTTTATGTTCATTAGCGTTTTCAATTTGTGAGGTACAAATGTAGATCTGAAGTGTTGTTTTCTCTGAATTTTTTAATTTTTGTCTAGTTGATATTAACATGCATTTTGTTTTAATGATATTTATTAGCTTGAGATTACCATTGCTCCACTTAATCAGATTATCTGTATCCTTTTGTAACGATAGTTCGAGTGTTTTACAACTTTTATCACTCTTGTAGACAGTACAGTCGTCCGCAAAAAGATCACAGGATGAGTGCTCGATGTGAAGTTGAAGGTCATTAATGTATATGGTAAAAAGTAGAGAACCAAGTATAGAACCCTGAGGAACGCCAGTATTTATTACTGCTGGGCTAGAATAGGAGTTATTGTAAGACACTACATGTTTTCTGTCTGACATGAATGATGTAATTATTGTCATCAGTTGAAAGTTTACTTTTGATGTTTCTAGTTTTCTAATTAAAATAGCGTGATCTATCATATCAAATGCTTTTTTAAAGTCTACAAAGACTGCCCCACACATGTTATCGTTGTTAATATTTAGGTGCCAGTTGTCTATCATCTTAGAGCAGTGTGACATGAATGTTTAGGCCTAAATCCCGATTGACTATCAATTAGCAAGTCGTTGTTAACCAGGTGTTGTAGTGTTATTTTATGAATGTGTTTTTTCCAGTGGTTTGGATAGCGATGATATTAGAGAGATTGGCCTATAGTTACCAAGGTTACGAGTATCAGAGGAACCAGGTTTGAAAAGAGGATATACCTTAGAGACTTTAAAGTGCAACGGAAAGTAACTCTTTGCGATACATAGATTGTTTATGTATGTTAGTGAATCACTAATAACTGGCGCAGCATAGTGCAGTATTAGATTACTGATTCCATCAAGTCCTGATGAGTTATTCTCTTTAAGGCCTAGAAGATAGTTATACACTTCATTAACTGTCATATACGGAATGTCGGATGGGACTGTGTTCGTGCATTTGTTCTCACAGAATGCTGACAGTTGGCCTAGGTCACAAGGGGAATCTGGTATCGTAGATTTAAGACTGGTTATTTCTGCCTGAAAGTAATTGCTAAAGTCAGTACGAGTAAATGAGGTATTGGGGATTAATGAGTCTGGCGAATTTCGTTTGTTTGCTAGAGTGTTGATTGCTTTCCACATATCTTTACTGCTTGTTTTGTTTTGAATTGTTTTTTTTCCTAACCAGCGGCACTCGAGCTTTTCAGCTCTTTTGGCCCAATGACATGTCATTGCAAGGCTGGGGGGTCAGTGGACTTTCCTTCCAGCCCGGTCAGGAGCTTCGCTCCTTCCCATCCACACGGGATTTATGTGCAGGAGCCGGGATTTATGTGCAGGAGCCGTTCAGGTTATTCAGTCAAATTTCCGGTCGTTAATATTCCTTCAAACGCTGACGCCCGGGTTTGAACCATGAAAACCTGGTCGCCAGTACAACGCCTAAGCCATTACACCAGCGCGGGAATTAAGTTTTTAAAGTATGTTTTTTTTTCTCTACGTATTAAATATTGTACCTTGTTTCTTTGTGCTCTGTATATGTTAAAGTCCTTATTTCTGTGAGCTCGATCTCGCTGCCTCGTGGCTTCTAGCACTGCTTGTGTGATCCAAGGAGATTTGATTTGTCGTTTCACACGAATTTCTTTAGCTGGTGCATGGTTATCAAACACACAATGAAAAATACGTGTCCAATGAGCTATGGCGTCATCGGGATCAGAAAGCTGGTAAACATTGGCCAGAGGTGCAGCTCGCAAATCATGTAAAAACAGTTCATGGTTGAAATTTTTGAAACTTCTAAATTTTATACTTATATGTTTATTTCTGGGAGCTTTATATTTATTCTTTGACCACGTGCAACATATTGGATAGTGGTCACTCATTGCTACAATAGGAACACAGCATTCTAGAATGTTTTCTGTACAGGTGACGTAGATGTGGTCAATTGTTGTGGATGATGTTGTTGTTACCCTGGTAGGCTGGTTGACTATTTGTTTTAAGTTGTAAGATCGTATGATGTTTTCCCACGTTTGGTTTGTGTTATGCATGTCAATGTTGAAGTCACGGAAACACATAGCTTTCTATAACGAAACACATAACAGCTTTCTCTAACACACGCACACAACAGCTTTCTCTAACACACACACACACATAATCACTTTCTCCAACGCACACCCAATCGCTTTCCACATCAAACATAATTGAACATCTGCCTTTTCTTGCTCTGACTTTCAAATACTGGCTTTCTTAAGTACACACTCACACACTGAATGTCCATCTGTGAAACACCAATATTTTTTTCCCTCTAAAGCACGCGGTTTTGCTTTCTCTGTAAGACGTGCAAACACACACACACACACCGTGTTCTCTTTCTCTCCCCAACACACACACACATTTGCTTGATCTATGTCAAACACGCGTGAATACTTGTTTTCATTCTTGAACACACACACAAACTTTTGCTTTAACTCCCTAAAACATACACATAAATGCTTTCTCTTTCCAAAACACACACACATCCATTAGCTTTCTCTCTACAACGCGCAAACACAAAGTTCTCCCCCTAAAACTCATCTACACAATTACTTCCGCTCCCTCTAAAACGCGCAAACATATACTTTCTGTCAAGCATAAACAGTTGCTGTCTTCCTCCAAACCACCAACAAACATTTGCTGTCTCTAAAACACACACATATCTGCTCTCCCTCTAAACCACACACATATCTGCTCTCCCTCTAAACCACACATATCTGCTCTCCCTCTAAACCACACACATATCTGCTCTCCCTCTAAACCACACACATATCTGCTCTCCCTCTAAAACAGAGATATCTGCTCTTCCCCTAAAACACACACATATCTGCTCTCCCTCTAAAACACACACATATCTGCTCTTCCTCTAAAACACATAAGAAAGGAGGCTTTTTTTTTTAAATTTACAGCACATAAACCTTTGCTTCCTCTCTCTCTCTCTCTAAAGCACATATGCACATCTGCTTTATCTCCTTAAAATATACACAAATTTATGTTTTCTTTAAAACATAAACACATTTACTTTCTCTATCTCTCTAAAAACACATACATACTTTCTAAAGGACACACACACACACACACATATGTGCACACACATTTTCTACCCATCACGATCATTGCTACTTATTCCGATGAAAGATTGATGACCTGTCAATAATTTCTTTAGACAGGGCAACAGCTGTCTCTGATTCCCATGAACGGGATCACTGGACTGCTAACATGTCTGCTACACAAGCATCACTTCTACCACAAGTATTTTCTTTATGGCTTCCCTGTAACGTCAATGCACATACAGGACAGTTAAACAAATGCAGAGATGAAGCCGATAGCTATGGAACACAACAGTAATATGTACCCACCATCGAATCAATCAATCAAAACCCTGGTCCTCAACAACAACATGCCAAAGCTCTCCTGTCCTATGTCATCCGTCAATTGTTTTTCCAAGTCTTATTTATCCATTTCATGTCTTGTCTCCAGTTCCCTTCTCCATGTCTCCAGTTCCCTTCTCCGTGTCTCCAGTTCCCTTCTCCATGTCTCCAGTTCCCTTCTCCGTGTCTCCGGTTCCCTTCTCAGTGTCTCAGGTTCCCTTCTCCATGTCTCCAGTTCCCTTCTCCATGTCTCCTGTTCCCTTCTCCATCTCTCTGGTTCTCTTCTCCGTGTCTCCGGTTCCCTTCTCCATGTCTATAGTTCCCTTCCCCTTGTCTCCAGTTCCCTTCTCCATGTCTCCAGTTCCCTTCTCCATGTCTCCAGTTCCCTTCTCCATGTCTCCAGTTCCCTTCTCCATGTCTATAGTTCCCTTCCCCTTGTCTCCAGTTCCCTTCTCCATGTCTCCAGTTCCCTTCCCCTTGTCTCCAGTTCCCTTCTCCATGTCTATAGTTCCCTTCCCCTTGTCTCCAGTTCCCTTCTCCATGTCTCCAGTTCCCTTCTCCATGTGTGTGTGTGTTTTTTTGGTCTCCCCGTATGTCTCTTACCATGAGGATTCCACAACAGAGACTGCACTGTAATGCTATCAACTAGTTTACCTTAATGTGTGTCCTATCAACTAGTTTACCTTAATGTGTGTCCTATCAACTAGTTTACCTTAATGTGTGTCCTATCAACTAATTTACCTTAATGTATGTCCTATCAACTAGTTTACCTTAATGTGTGTCCTATCAACTAGTTTACCTTAATGTGTGTCCTATCAACTAGTTTACCTTAATGTGTATCCTATCAACTAGTTTACCTTAATGTGTGTCCTATCAACTAGTTTACCTTAATGTGTGTCCTATCAACTAGTTTACCTTAATGTGTGTCCTATCAACTAGTTTACCTTAATGTGTGTCCTATCAACTAGTTTACCTTAATGTGTGTCCTATCAACTAGTTTACCTTAATGTGTGTCCTATCAACTAGTTTACTTTAATGTGTGTCCTATCAACAACTGAGTCCTCTCCTGACCAGTTCCACTGGCGTCTGTCAGATCCTTTCCATCAGTTCCACATTAGTGATCGCGTAATACCATTTCGGTCCTTCTGTTCTGGGCAAGCACCCATTTACGAAAGTAACCACAGAATGGATCCATATATATATATATACAGACGGATCAGTAACATAGGGTAACAAAAATGGGGCGGAAGTGTATACAAAATATTAAAGAACGGATAGGAAATAGATATCTCAGTGGCAACTGGAAAACTCTTCAAGATAGATATCTCAGTGGCTACTGGAAAACTCTTCAAGACAGATATCTCAGTGGTTGGTGATGGTATTCGGCCAAAAAATTCGGAGAATTTTTCTTAGGGATGTTGTGTGAAAAGAGGACAATTTCAACATTTCCTTCTCTGTAACTCGCCAGCTCTCCGCGCCATAGAGAAGCACAAAAAGCACACAGCTCTGATATAATCCTAATTTTGTGCTTGTGCTGTACTGAGAGGACTTCCAGATGTTTAGACTAAAAAAGGCTGTTCTTGCTTTGTTCATTCTGTTGTTGATGTCTTTGCTTGCTCCGCCGTCTGGTGTTACTATGCATCCTAGGTATGTGAAGGCATCTGTCTGTTCCAGTTGCTGATTCCTTACTGATATGGGCTCAGGGTTGCTCACATTGAGCGTCATGACCTCTGTCTTCTTTAAGTTGATGTTCAAGCCCACCTGCTGGCTATACTTATTAAGTCTATCCGTTTTTTCCTGGATGTGTTGATGTGAATGTGCTAGCAGTGCAATGTCATCTGCATATTCTAGATCTTCCAATGTAGAAAATGTAGTCCATCTTATTCCTCTTGGACTGCCCTCTGTTGTCTGGCGCATCACTCAGTCTATGACTGAGGTTGCTCTGCCCAATGCTACACGTAAAGTTGGCATAAAGGCTTTTTATAATTGACACTATGCAGCTTGGAATTCCATAAGCCCTCAGTATTTTCCATAAACTGTCCCATGTATGCTGTCAAAAGCCTTTTCAAAATCAACTAAATTAATGTACAGCTGTCTTTGCCATTCTGAGCACTGCTCTATAATGTTCCTGAGGGTAAATGTATGGTCTACACATCTTCTGTTCTTTCTAAATCCTGCTTGTCCTTTCCTCAGTTTGTGGTCTACTGCTTTTGAGACTCTCTGTATAATTATCCTGCCTAGTATTTTGCTGGGAACTGAGAGAAGAGTTATTTCTCTCCAATTATTGCAGTCTGCAAGATCTCCCTTCTTGGGCAATTTGACAATTATTCCTTTTCTCCACTCTGTTGGTGTTGTCCCTGTTTTCCAGACTTGTGCAAGTAGTGGTTCTAATAGTTCTGCTGCTAGCTCTGGGTCTGTCTTAAATAGCTCTGCATTTAAGTTATCATGACCAGGAGCTTTTCCATTCTTTAACCCTTTGATTCCTTTAAAACAACTTGGCGGAGGACTGTGGAGGCTGAGATGCAAAGAATGAACCAGAGCTGGGGCACTGTACGAAGGATGGCCACCGACCATGCAAAGTGGAATCAATTTGTTGTTGCCCTACAAGACGCCACTAGGCGTGATGGCCACTGACTGCTTTGACGGTCAGTGGTTAAGGATCGAAGAAGAAGAACCCTTTGATTGCTGTGATGATTTCTTCTTTTTGTGGGATGTCTGTATTAACATCTAGATCATTTTCAGCCTCAGGAACATTCAATTGTGTCTCTGGTGATTCCTTATTCAGAGTTTCTCTGAAATGCTCTGCCCATCTTGTTTCCTGTCCCTCTACTGTCGTGATGAGATTTCCGTGCTTATCTCTTACTAATGTAATATTGTTTGCACCTCGTTTTCCACTGATGATTTTAGTTATTTTGTATACTGTGCTTTGTTCATTTCTCAGTGCTGCCTCTTCTGCTTGTCTTGCAAGGTCATCTAGAAATGTCCTTTTGTTAGCACGGGTTTGACGTTTAACTTCCTTGTCCAGCTGACTGTACTGTTCACTATATATTGCCTTTAACCTGGGAGACTTAGCTTCTGTTTTCTTTCTTTTCATTTCCTTTCTCTTCGCTATGGTGTTTAGCGTATCTGGTGTTATCCAGTCTTGGCTCTTTCTTTCCTGGAATCCCAAGCATGACTTGCTGCTTTCCTTGTATATTGTTGAGATGGTGTTGAATCTCTGGTCAACATCATCAGTCTCTGTTCTTTCCTGGCTTTTGATAATCTCATATCTTCTCTTTACGTCGACCACGAAAGCTTTTCTGGTGAGGAGGTCCTTCAGTTTCGTGATGTTGTATCTTTTCTGTTTGACTGCAGCTGGTCCAGCAGCTCTGAGTTTCACTTTCAGTCTTGCTACTACTAGGTGGTGATCACTTCCCACATCTGCGCCTCTTCTTACTTTCACGTCTTGTAGTGCATGTCTCCATCTGCCATTGATCATTATGTGATCTATCTGGTTTCTGTCTCGTCCGTTTGGTGATTCCCATGTTAACTTGTGTACTTCCTTGTGTGGAAAAAGTGTTCCTCCAATGACCAGGTTGTTAATACTGCAGAAGCTTATTAATTTATCCCCATTCTCATTTGCTGTTCCACTGCCGCATTTCCCCATTACTCTTTCGTTATAATTATTGTGTGCTCCCACTTTCGCATTTAGGTCTCCCATTACTATAATGAGATCGTACCTGGGTGTAGTTTCCATTTCTTTTTGTACCTGTTGATAGAACTCGTCCTTGATCTCTTCACTGCTGTCGTTTGTTGGTGCATAGCACTGTATAATTGTGGTGTTGGTGAACCTCCCTCTCAGTCTTGCTCTTATCAGTCTGTTGTTGATGGGTTTCCATCTTATCAGTCTGTTGTTGATGGGTTTCCATTCCAATAAAGACCTTTCCATTCCTTTCTTCAGGATAATGGCTACGCCTTCATTGTGCTGACCATCCTCTCTGCCAGAATAAAGTACTGTTTCCCCTGTAGCTGTTTTTATTCTCCCCTTACCTGTCCATCTGCTCTCGCTTATTCCCATGATATGTATCTTGTAGTTCCTCATCTCTGCTGTGATTTGTCTCAGCTTTCCTGCCTCATTCATAGTTCTGACATTCCAAAAACCAATTCTGGTATCATGTTTTGCGGTCGGGGCATCCGTTTTCATGCCAGTGGCTTCCTTTCGGCTTTCACCACTGTCAGTCATACGAGCCTGAGACTCCGGATGTCCGTCCCGCCGCAAAGCTTTTCCATTTACTGTTGTTTCCGTAACATGTGCGATTTTTTACATAGACAGGGGTGTCGGCCCTCTGCTAAAACCCCCAACCTGGAGGACCAGAGTACCAGCTTTTGTCTGACCCCTACCCACGCAAATCAGTCCAGCTTGGTTGAACCTACCAGGAGTAAATCTCCCACTGGCATAGCTCTGGGGATTGTCAGGGTACACAAGCTGCCATACCGCTACAAGGTATAGGTACCATTGATGGCAGAGATATCTCAGTGGCAACTGGAAAACTCTTCAAAGCTGAGGTAGAGACGCTAAAAACTGCAGCAATAATCATCACAGAATGTTATAACTGCCCTACGGAATCATCAAAAACAACCTGGCGGAGGACTGGAGGCTGAGATGCAAAGAATGAACCAGAGTTGGGGCACTGTACGAAGGATGGCCGCCGACCGAGCAAAGTGGAATCAATTTGTTGTTGCCCTACAAGACGCCACTAGGCGTGATGGCCACTTACTGCTTTGACGGTCGGCGGCTAAGGATCAAAGAAGAAGACGGAATCATAGAAACAAAAAAATCAGAAAACCTCTCATAAGCCACCAATGGAAACCAGCCATAAATTCAAGAAAGTGAAAATACAGGGGATTTCTGCTCTGTGAAAGATCTAAAGAAATGAGAAGACAAACAGACTTGCCTAAGAAGGAGTAAGCAAAGTTCAAACTGAAGAGAGAAACAAACAAAGAAATAAAAGCAGTAATTGTAAAGAACAAATAACGTCAAAGAAAAATGGCAGAGAGAACACTGTCTGACATAAGCATTCTACTCCTTACCAAAAAAAGATCTAGTCATCATTGTCAGACTCAAATATCATGTGTTCAACAAGTGGGCTGACAAACAGTACAATGTTTTTTCTAAGACTGCTTGCTCCACATGAGGTGCAGACTGACAGCTCGGTCTTCATCAACCAATTTGAAAAAGAAGCTGCATGGCACTGAGAAAGCCTGAGACAGACAGTGAACATTATGAGATAAATATGTGATTATATGAGTATTACATAAGAAGTGTTAATATAAAACATGCAAAGTCCTGATTTATTCTAAGTACTGTCAGTCATGTAAAGTTATGCTACACATAGGCACTAGTCATACCATCTACTGTGAACCAAAATCTCAGCACCTGGGAATGAGTGGTACATTGTTACCATGAAGAAGAATAATGTCCCTGACATTCATTGTCATCTTTCTTCCTTCTTTACACAACATGGAGCCACCTTTGCAGGTGCCCCTTGAGGACGCCTAGAAAAACACATCATAAACTCTTGCAGTGGTGGTTGTAGCAATCTGTTGAGATGATGAAGTTGCAGCCCTATACAAAACCTCTCATTAGTCAACTTTTATGATATGCCAACAGCTACCATCCTATTTTTTCTTTCTCTTCTCGAAGACCGCCAGGAGCTACGTAGGGTTGGTTACCTAACATTGTTTAACGGTACACCAGAGGTAATGATACGGGGCAGCTAAACAGATGCTGAGGGGAAACATAGCAATGGAAGGCATAACAAATATGTACCAAGCTGCAGATTGAACCTGCACACATACACACTCACTCAGAATGGTAAAGACAGCTGTACATTAATTTCGTTGATTTTGAAAAGGCTTTTGACAGTATACATAAGGACAGTTTATGGAAAATACTGAGGGCTTATGGAATTCCAAGCTGCATAGTGTCCACAATCATAAAACGTCTCTATGCCAACTTTACGTGTAGCGTTGGGCAGAGCAACCTAACCTTTGAGGTGAAATCAGGAGTACGATAGGGATGCCCCTTATCAACCACTCTATTTTTAACAGTCATAGACTGGGTAATGCGCCAGACAACAGAGGACAGTCCAAGAGGAATAAGATGGACTACATTTTCTACATTGGAAGATCTGGAATATGCAGATGACATTGCACTACTAGCACATTCACATCAACACATCCAGGAAAAAACGGATAGACTTAATAAGTATAGCCAGCAGGTGGGCTTGAACATCAATCTATAAATAAAGAAGACAGAGGTCATGACGCTCAATGTGAGCAACCCCGAGCCCATAACAGTAAGGAATCAGCAACTGGAACAGACACACCTTCACATACCTAGGATGCATAGTAACACCAGACGGTGGAGCAAGCAAAGACGACATCAACAACAGAATGAACAAAGCAAGAACAGCCTTTTTTAGTCTAAACAACATCTGGAAGTCCTCTCAGTACAGCACAAGCACTAAATTAAGATTATATCAGAGCTGTGTGCTTTCTGTGCTTCTCTATGGTGCAGAATGCTGGAGAGTTACAGAGAAGGAAATGTCGAAATTGTCCTCTTTTCCCACAACATGCTAAGAAAAATTATCCGAATCTTTTGGCCGAATACCATCACCAATAAAGATCTGCTTACTCTGAGCAAGCAAGAGGACATGCACACCATCATAGCTGGCAGACGCTGGAGCTGGGTTGGCCATGTCCTCAGAAAAGACCCCGATGCCATCACAAGAACAGCTATGCTATGGACCCCTGAAGGAAAACGAAAGAGAGGCCGACCAAAAACAACTTGGCGGAGGACTGTGGAGGCTGAGATGCAAAGAATGAACCAGAGCTTGAGCACTGTATGAAAGATGGCCACCGACCGAGCAAAGTGGTATGAATTTGTTGTTGCCCTACAAGACGCCACCAGGCGTGATGGCCACTGACTGCTTTGACGGTCGGTGGCTAAGGATAAAAAAAAAAGACATACACAATCACAGAGATATGAAACTGATGAATTAGCAACCTCAGCTACAAAAAAAAATGGGAATACACAAATCTATTCCAATGAAAGAATGAACAGTAAATTCACACTTTCGTGGCCCCTAGAAAGTTTCAAATAGCTTGAAGGGTGAGACAGAAACACAAAAACAGGTGTAAAAACTATAACTAAAAATGAGAAAATGCAGTAGCCCTCATGGTGTTTCTCACAGACACACTATACTAGAAGCTTATTAGAATCATAAATACAGAAACATGCTAGAAATTCAATATGGTGAAAGAGTACAGTGAATTCCTGCTCACATCGAGCAAAACTGAAAGAAGAGGGCAGAGAGACTTGCCAAAGAAGAAACAGTACAGCCAAAACAACATGCAAAGGTTTTAAAGTGCTTAATTAAAAGCAGTGTAAAAAAAAAAACTGGCACAGAGAACGCCCACCATCAGATAAAACTGAAGCATATATGATTTACCTAGTGACCAGATGATAATTTTCATACACACACCTGAACACAACAGACTGCTACACTATTCTGATAAACGAGCTGCTAAAAATAGGATAAACAGACATGTGTCCACATAGAAAATAAACTCAAACAGTAGAACATGTCCCCTATGAATGTCGGTCATATAAGACATGCTAACTGACAGCCTGGCTTTTACCAATCCACTGAGGGAGATTCAGTAAGGCAATGACAGAAGCCTGAGATACACTGCCCATGCTATCAGAAAACAAACAATATCTTTTATTTCATCAGAGTAAATTAAAGTTGAAGCTGTAACATTTAAGTAAAAACTCATGAAAACATTGTGTGAACTAAAATTGAGATTTGTCATTTAGGAGAATGTCAAGTTGCAGTGATATTGACATGTGAATGAAGATTTCTTCTGAATGTGCTGTAGTTTTTAGTCCATGTCAGAAAATGTGAGGAAAAAAAAATATAATAAATAAACAAAGAATATAATTTATTATAAAGAATACAAGTCGCAACATACTTTCACATGCACAAGTAGACCAAATGTCCATAAAGGGCAAGGTTGCCAGTCTTTAAAATATTTTTTAAAAACCCACAAAATTTGACTGACACTAGTTATAGGGGCTCAATCTCTCTCTCTCCCCCACCCCCTTCCCTCGCCAAATCAGGTTACAGGAGTGCTTAAAACTGCCTGTGTGAAGACTAGCTTATCAAAGTTGTCCTTGATGTTAGTATGAGTATATGTATGATGTTAGTACAGTACTCAAAGCAAAATGTTGACATTTCCAGTATGATGTCAAAGTTCTGAAGATGAACCTCCTTAAATTACAGACACATCTGTCTGAAGTAACATTATTGTTATTTCAGTGAATGTAGACATGTGCCTGCTCAGGAAGCCTGCACGAAGCATTCAAATGGTCTTGCTGTAGTACTTTTGGTGGCAATTTGTTTTACATGATTGCTATCATCTTAACTCCTAGTTTGTTCTGTCTATTATAGTGAATTCTGCAGTGTTATCGAGACATCTAATCTTCTTCACTTAAACTTTAAACATTGACTATGTCTGACACAGATAGCGAAGTGTTGGTTGTAGCATTGACTCTATGAAGATATGTGGCTGCCTGAGCTGTAGGGTCAATGGATAAACCACAGCATTTTTCTTTTTCGAATCTTATATTCAATTCTGTGTCTACTCACTCATCATCTAGTGTGAATATTCTTCCTAGGTATTATACTCTTTAACTTGTCTGATCAATGTATTGCTGCCATGGATGTTAAGTCTACTTGTTCATTGATCTTCTGGGGGCTTGTTTACTGATGCTGTGCTGGCTTGCAGTTCATGGGTGCTGAGTGGGCTTGTAATTTGTGAATGTTGAGTGGGCTTGTGGTGCACTGATGCTGAGGGGGCTTGCAGTCCGTGGATGTTGAAGGGGCTTGTAGTTCTACTAACTACACTGCTTCTGAATTAGAAATGCTGATTTATATATTGTGACTAACATGTTGTTCTGGAGCACGTTTATGTGCTTTTCGAGTCATTTCATGTGTGTAGTAAGGTGTGCTTGGCTCTGAAGTGACCTTATCCATACAGATGTTAGACAGCATGAATGATAGTGCTAACTAAAGCTACACTCACGTGACCTCCACAGACATGCTACAATTTTGAGCCAATGTAAAACAACATCCTGTAGTCCACCTTTTCCTAGCTACAATTCAGTGGCTGTAATTTGTTTTAAATGATCAGGTTGCCAGCCCCAGGCATAATAATCGTGTTTTTAATGTACCATTCTTTATTTGTCTTATCCAGATCTAAATGGGGCCTTGTACTCTAGTCTTCTAAAACAAGCTAGTGTCTGGCCATGTTCACCTAGATGAAGGCTTTTTAACAAATTCAGCTTTTGTCCTGTGCCATTCATTCAAGGTTTTTCTGTCTTATCTTCTCTCCCCCCCCCCCCCCCCCCCCCCACCCCATGTATATCTCTAAGTACTTTCGCTGTGTATTTGCCTCCCTCTATTTCTCTCACCTTGCAACTCCAGAATGCCTTGACATGCTGCTAACTGGTTTTCTAAGTTATGTCTTATCAATCGACTGTCTCTACTGTGACCTCTTATTCTACCGGCATCTGTCTAGTTCTTTCCACCAGTCGGTGATCTCATCATTCCAATTCAATCCTTCTATTCTGCACATGCACCCATTAATGAAAGCCTCTAACTTTTTGGTTGCTGTTTTTGCTGTTCCCCAAACACGTCAGAGCTGTACAGCTGGATTGGCTTGACACCGAAGTTGAAAATTTTCTTATGTGCGTTTGTTATATTTCTTTTGATTTTTATACATTTCCTAATGTGATGGAGCTTCTCTTGCTTCACGTATTCTTATTTTAATATCATTACCCATTTGTCCAACTTCTATATTGCTGCCAAGATATATGTATAAATTGTGTGTAGGGATGTTTCTCCAACAGCATTATGGCTATCGTCTGCCACATTTATTGTCATAGTCCTTGTCCTTTCTCTCTGTAGTTTCAGACCAAACTGCTGTTTAATTAAATTCATCATTCTATCTTGCACATGGCTACTGTTATGGAACAGAAAAGTCATGTCTCTGGCAAAATCTAATTTGTCAAACTGTTTTGCAGACATCTACTGAATTGTTTCTTCTCTTCTGTTTCCTATTACCGCCACGGAAAACCTTCCTCATGCTTCCTATGAATAAGATAGACTAGTTTCTCCAGTCACCTTACTATAATTACCTGATACACCTCTTTCTCTAGACAAGTTTCAAGGAACAAAAACTTTAAATTTCACTATTACTGTTTATCATGAATGTATGTCTGTCCATATCTCAGTGACCCAAATTCTCTGCCTGGCTACAGTATTTGAACATTTGCTATATCTAATGACACCTATGTTATATTCTAGCCACTTAGGCCTCAGATAACTCAAACCACCGCTTAACAAAACTAACCTGATTTTCTGATGTCACTTTTGAGATGGGTCACAGGCTTACATTCAAAAGTAAGCCATTTTTAGGAACTGTCAGCATCAATTACTTCGTTTTACTACAAGAGTAGCAAATCTCACATAAAAATACTTTTTTTAAATTTCTTTTATCACTGACCAAATGTTCTGCATTTAATTCTTCATATGAAACTAACGACAAATGAAATAAACCACTTTGTTCGGTATAGTCAGCTATGGTTGTAAAATTGACACTTAACATTTCTTCAGGTCTCTGCTTTTCAGAGATGAAATTTACAAGTGAAAAGAACTGAGACCCGGGGTTAAAGTCGGGTAACACAGTGTGAACAACACACCACAGCGCTGCCTGGGTCAAGTTACCAACGAATGCTGCTTGGCCTCCCACAATGACCAATGTTGAGGACAGAAATGGTGCAGGTGTTTCGTCTTGTTGCCTGGCTCCACCGTCGGCCAATGCCCGTAACCACCCTTCAATGTCCTGACAGAGGACATAGTCTAGGTCACTCAGATGTGACGGGACAGCCTTAGGCTGGTTGGCGCCCCTATCGTTCAGTACCTTCAGTTACTAAGTCCGCTAGTAAACATTGCTCTAGTGAGAAAAGCCTTACGTTTCAGGTTTTATAGACTAGGCTAAGTTAGATTTATTTAGATCATCGTCGCGGTTTAACGTTTGGTTAAACAATTAACACACGTATTATTTACCTTTTTTTTTTTTTTGTTTAATGATTGCGATGTGTTTAGTTCCCAACATTTAGTTCCCAAACTTTCTTGTCACGCCAGCTGTTCCACCGAATGTTCGTTATCTTTATGTTTAATTCTGAATTATGAGAGACTACAATTTTGGAACTGCATAATATAATCAAACAGTATTTACCAAGAACAAAAGTTTATATATATATATATATATATATATATATATATATATGTATATATATATATATATATATATATATATATATATATATATATATATATATATATAGTGATTGGTTGGTATGTGACAGGGAGGGTGAAGGTCTAGTATATTTTTATAAAACATTTGTAAATGAAAATCAATTAAATTACAAACTAAACACCCGAGGCCTTTACATCCCTCCACCTACTTCTTGTTTTGGTGGTTTTATTTTATTTTTTGTTTGTTTGGTTATTTCCTTGTTTTTGTTTTGTTTCTCTTTTGTGTGTATGTGTTTTTGACATACACACACAATTTGGAAATTTTGATTCACCCTATTTACATTGATTGGACAGAAGATATGATGCCACTTTCACATATCGGCAATAGTACGTATTATTTGGACTTTAAAACACCATATGCCCTAATTATAATCCTTCAGAGGTTGAACGGGATATTTCTCATCATCAATTTTTTTTAAAATTACCATCTTAGGCAAAAGGCAGCTAGGACAGGAACTAAATTCTGTGACAAGAGACTACCGCTTTTTTCCACGGATTCTTTGCATCGAGCTAAGCTAACTTTAACTAGTTCCACAGTTTTGTTTATTCTTCTTTTTTTCGTTTCGTTGGATTATTTACTTTCTTGTTTCAGTATTTCTTTTAGATTTTACGGTTTTCTTGTATTGTTATTGTTCTTTTTTTCTCTCATCACTGTTGTTGTTTACTTTTTCCATCTGCTTGTATCGCCCATTTGTTGTATGTTTCTCATCATCGTATAGTTTTGTAGTACCTATATGTAATTTTTGTCTTTGTCACCTGTTTGTGGCTGACGAGGGTAAAACCCGAAACGTCCCTTGTCTCATGTGAACTGTTATTTGTAAAACTGATTCAATACCGTTTTATAAGTTTATAAACTTATAGGACAGGAACTGCTGGCCATCCCACCTCATTTTAGAAAAAAGCTGGACCTAATATGACGCTATCTCTAACACTTCACTCCCCTGTGACACTCTCTGCTTTGGGACTACATTTACCTACCATTTTGGGACAAAGTAAAACACAGCAAATCTACAAAATTTGACACTTTTAATTTACTCAATGTACACTAACTTGAAAGGCGAAGTGATGACATGATCAGGAATCGGCAATCAAAAATATTATCTGGAATTAGTGGCACTATACATCCTAATTATAACCCATCAGAGGCTGAACCTATGTTAAGCAAGAAAGAAGGATCAATACCTTCCATCTACGATGTCTACGTCACATCCTTGGTATTTCGTGAAAAAACGAAGTGACAAATGTCGAGGTGCTGTCACGTGCTGGCCTTCAAAGCATGTATACACTGCTTAGAAAACGTAGACTACGCTGGTTTGGCTATGTCCGCCTCATTGAAAATGGTCGCATCCCGAAAAATATCTTCTGCGGACAGCTGGCAGATGGCAAAAGAACAGTTGGGCGACTGCAGCTGAGATTCAAAGATGTGTGCAAGAGAGACATGAGGGCACTGGACATAAATCCAGCAACCTGGGAGGATGAAGCTGCCGATCGCACCAAGCGGCGATGCTCTCTACGTCGCCACCTCACATTGGGAGAAAAGAAGCTCTCATGGCAAGCAGAAGAGAGGATAAAACGTCGAAAGGAACACCAGGAAAATAAGCAGCTGAGGGCTGTCACCTCAAGGGCGCATTCCAATATTCAGTTACGACTGAAGGGGCTATTATTATAATTGGAGGTTGAACGGGATATTTTTTTTTCTTAATTTAAAAAAAAAATGAACACAAGAAACAGGGTTCTGAAGTATTTCATCGAGACAATATTATTATATGGACGTGGGCCATGGACAATGAGCAGTAAATATGCAACAATCATTGGAAGCAATGGCAATGTAGCACCTCAGAAAAATTTTAAGAATACCAAGGACCGTTAAGGTGAATAGCGAGGAGTGTTTGAGAAGGGCTATTGAACAAAGAAATATAATAAATACAATGAACAACAAATCAACCTTGATTGGACTATGATAGATGAGCGAACACTCGGAAACATCGTGACCACAGAAAGCATAGAGCGGGGAGAAGGAGTGGAGGAAAACAGAGATTTAAGATAATAGATAATTTGACACAATGGTATGGGAAGCAATCAATAATGATGAGTATGAAAAATCGAAATCTGTGGAAAGACAGGATCGCCTACGCCTAAATGCACGGCATCTGACATAACCTGGCTGCTTTTGACCGTTATTATTTGCCAACAAATCAATGACATTTTAAAACACAATTCTGAAGTTTAGCTAACTAACAAAAGAAAAAAAATATGACTGGAAAGGCTAAGGAGACGCAATGGGGGGGGATGGAGGAAAGTAAAAATTCACGTCCCCCAAATTGACACGAGGTACGGAATTGGACGTTTTGCGATACCAAGCCTTGATTTGAATTGAGCGGCAGAACGCGGATGGTAGGAAAATTACAAAAATTTAAAAAGTAATTTTTCTTAATATTAATGTTAGGAATATAAAAATTAGCTGGCCGGATGGCCTATTCTGAGCAATGAAATAATATGATCTTAATTTTACAAACGGATAGATAATATTGAAGATAATGACAAAAGACAGTGTAGTTTACATCATCGACAGACTGCCTTGAATAAAAAGTGTCGTTATTTGCACACAAAACACGACCTTGGGGACGCAGGTGTTCAAAGTTACTTATTATGGAGGAGAGGGTTTTTGAGCGGTAGCTGTGTCTAAATATAACTTTTTTACGACAAAATTTTAAGGGGAGAGAAAGGTTGCTTCAAAAATCAAGCACATTTTTTTTAGAAACACAAGTAGAGACGGACAGACTAACAGATAACCATCCATACTTGACTGAAGCATGACTGAAATGACTTTAGTGTAGAAATTTGAAATTTAAAGTACAACTAGGCAGTGATTGGCCACAGACAATCATATCATTAGCGCTCAGACGCGAAAGTGGGGTCATTCTTCAATCAATAATTGTTCAGTGTTAGACACAGATTTTAAAGTGTGGTGTTTTCCCATATGAAAGACAGTGAATAAATTTAGGGACGCCATACTATAGCCAGCAGCTCAGCTGAGTTTTGCTAGCACTTCTGTGTTAATTATTCATAATCTGGTAAGATTGAAATTATTTCTTTATATATTTTGAATATTGTTTCATGTTCGAGTGATTTGATACTGCCATATCAAAATCTAGCCTTACAAACAAGTAGGGATTTTGCTCTAGACCCCCCGCCCAAGTCAGGGTCTAGGGACCAACAAGGTACATAAACTACAGCAAGGATTATGCAAGATAGATCAAGCGTTGAAACAGGTTACCTATCTTCTTTTAGGGCCGACAACTAATAAATATTTTTCAGAATCTATGGTCTGGGAGGATCTGTCTGATGTAGGCCCACCATGGTAACTGTGCTGTTTGGTCAGAGAGATCTGACCTGTCTGTATGATGTGGTTGTTGTGTCAGTGTTGTGTCCAGACGTGGGTAGAGAATAGATTTTGACACATGGCCCATACTTTGATTGCAGAGCTGTGAGTTTCTATCGACAACAAAGCAGAGTCTATTCGGTGGGTGACTGTACTCGAGTGTATCTGTGCAGTTCTTGTGACAGAGACCACCATTATTGCCCGCCAGCACGGAGAGGTGGGACCGCAAGTTTTCAGCACCAGAGCTACAAAAAGATGAGTGAGCCTCTGGTCTGCTGGACATTCACCAACTATTGGTAGTGACTAATATCCCCGTAAAAATTCCCACCATTTTCTGGACATTGTGTAGTCAATATAGACAGGTGTGATGAGGCCACCCCAACAGCACAAACAGTAAATATCCTCCCAAAGAGATGACTACTCGAACTTTTTTTAATAAAACTAACTAGTCTAGTACTTAAATAGGTACGCTCTTGCATTTATTATGTAACATTCCATGCATTTTTTTTCATAAATTTTCAATCCTTCTTTTAAAACAAGTTCTGGTCACATAAAACTTGATCCAGAACCAATAAATGTAATATAATTATATCAAAAACTTTATACACGTGAGTTAGTTCAGTGTATTTTAACACTTGTTAATCTTATTAGTCTTCTTAAATGTCTGTGGGTGTATTTATAACTAACACACCACATTACACATCATTACCCTAGACACTTTACGTAGCCACATTCATTAAGAAAAAAAAAATTAAGTGTGAGGTCGTAGTGGTAGCAAGAAAGGCCTTCTGATAATTCTCAACTACATTTTATCTCAGGAGCCTTCACAGCTGGCCTCATACAATTTACATGTAGTACCATCATCATCATACAATACCATCAATACCACTACATAAATTGGGGTCTTGTCCAGGGATAATTAGCCCAACAGTAAAATTAGGATCTCCTGGTGGGAGAAATAAAAGTAGGGAAATAAATTGTAAAATTTCCTTTAAAATTAAAAGTGTCCCTGCAGATAAAAGTTGGTGAATCTTCACAGCCAGTAATAATTAATTAGTTAACTGGTTAGTTAGAATTAGTTAGACTATAGTCATATAGTAATTAGAAGTACTTAGTGTATTTACTGGTTAGAGATTTATCTTGTATATTATTATATTGTCCAAAAAGTATGGCAGAGCTAGCAAAGTTTAGATCAGCTGCTGTGCTCACTGCGAAGGAGATGGGGATGGATGGTCAAATTTTAATTCAATACGTAACGACTGAATGTGATAAATATATTGAAAGGGAAGATAGAAAGGTAGCTGAAGAGAAGAGGTTACAAATTGAGGCTGATAGAGAAATTAAGAGGCTGCAGATTGAGGCAGAAGAAAAAAGGCTGACTGCCGAAAGGGAGGCAGAAGAAAAACGACAGCAAAGGGAGGCAGAAGAAAAACGACAGCAAAGGGAGGCAGAAGAAAAACGACAGCAAAGGGAGGCAGAAGAAAAACGACAGCAAAGGGAGGCAGAAGAAAAAAGGTTGACTGCCGAAAGGGAGGCAGAAGATAGAAGGTTGCAGAGGGAGCACGAATTACGACTAAGGGAGCTGGAATTACAAGGCCCGGCCCCTGAAAATGGTGCCAGCCCTTTTGCCTCAGATGCTACGCCCAGTATGGGAGCCTCAAACTCAGCTATGGGGTTTCATTTAGACCATTTTGTTGAAAAAGACGATGACATAGAGGGGTACCTAGGACGTTTTGAGTTATTAGCTACTACATATGGGTTAGAGAGAGAGAGGTGGAGCTTAAAGCTATCACAGGGATTGAGGGGTACTTCTTACGAAGTATTTGCCAAAATGAACAGGGAAGACCAAGACAATTATGACATGTTAAAGCAGGCTTTGTTATTAAGGTACGAAAAGAATGGTGAATTTTATCGTAAGAAATTCAGAAATGCCAAACTGTTGTCTGGGGAGACATACCACCAATTTTCTGCCAGAATAGAAACCTATTTGGAGAAATGGACGGCTCTGGGGAAGACCCAAGATCTTAAAGAAATGATCATGATTGAGCAATTGAGAGAGTCCATGGCTCCAGACATGAGAAAATTTCTCATGGAACAGGGTGCAGAGAAGTTGGGGGAAATTTTAAATGTTGCTGAGAGGTATCAGGCAGCTCAGGCAGAGGTAAGTGGTGCTAAGAAGAAGCACATAGACAATTTTAAAGCTCCACAGCAATTTAATAAATTTGATAATAGAGAGCAGGGAAATAAGGGTAGGACAAACTTTGAGCGGCAAAGAAATGACTATCGCGACAGAAACTCACAGTTCAATGACCAAAAGTTCAATGAAAGAAAACCGTTGAACCAAGGAAAAAGATGGTGCAAATGGTGCAAGAAGGATAACCATAACACCGAATTTTGTAGAAGGAAACCTTCAAACATTGCTGCAATGAAGTCGGGGACGCAAAGAGTAAAGGTTAATCCTAAGGGACAACAGGAACCTTATCACCCCCCAGTTTGTGAGGATGTTATTTGTAATGGGGTCACCATAAGGTGCCTTTATGATACAGGTTTGGATTATGATTCAGTTGTGAAGTCTAGCCTAGTGGACCCAAGTCAGTATACCACAGAAACAGTGGAAATACAAGGGGCGACTAAGGACATACCACTCATGACACTTCCCATCGCAAGGATAACGGTGAAAACTCGCTATGTGGAAGGAGAAATCAGAGCAGCAGTGATAGATGAACCAATCTACCCTCTGATATTGGGGTGTAGATACGTCTTCTTGGGGAATCCCGAGAAACCTGTGATCATGGCGACAGTGCAGACCAGGTCACAGAAGAAGGAGGAAGAAGGTGAACCTATAAATGCTCATCCAGAGGAGATGAGGAAGGCGCAGGCTGAGGATAGGACACTCCAGCCATGTTTTAAAAAATTACCCAAATGCCACACACCTCCGAGCAAGGGGGAATATTTCATGAAGAACAAACTCTTATACAGGAAGGCCGGAACTGGAACAAATGGTCACAACCAGCTGGTTCTTCCCATTTCATATAGAGATAAAGTGATGGAACTCGGACATGCGATTCCCTTCAGTGGTCACATGGGGATCAGCGCCACCGGACAGCGTATAGCTTGTCATTACTTCTGGCCAGGGATAACGGAGGATATAAAAAGATATGTCAAATCCTGCCCAGAATGTCAAAGGGTAGCTCCAAAGCACTGGACTGCTCCTGCAACTCTAGGGGAAATGCCCATAGTGGGAACACCTTTTGAGAGGGTTGCAGTGGATATTGTAGGACCTCTCACTCGGACCAAGAGGAGGAACAGTTACATCCTTACTCTGGTGGACACTTGTTCTATGTGGGGAGAGGCGGTAGCCCTGCCATCAATTGATTCAAAACATGTAGCAGAGGCACTACTTACAATATTTACCCGATTAGGATTCCCGCATCAAATCTTGACGGATAATGGTTCTCAGTTCACGGGAAAACTAACGGAAGAAGTTTTTAAGCTATTTCAAGCCAGGCACTTTCATTGTAGTCCGTACCATCCACAAGGGAACGGCCAAGTAGAGAGGTTCAATGGGACTCTCATTTCTATCCTGAGAAAGCTGGCACACGAAAAACCGGATCTGTGGGATCAATTCCTGCCCGCCGCATTGTTTGCGTACCGGGAGGTACCACATAGTTCAACCGGGATGGCTCCCGCAACTCTGCTATTTGGGAGGCCAATAAAAGGGCCTTTAGAAGCTCTATTAAGGACCTGGACAGATGAGAAGGCGGAAGAGACTGTTACCTCATCGTATCAATACGTGAACGAACTGACCACTCGTTTGAAAGCTGGATGGAAACTGGCAAATGATAATTTGAAACAAGCCAGGAAGAAACATGCAGCATACTTTAATAGGAAGGCAAAGGACAGGGAACTGGCAGTCGGAGAGAAGGTGCTGCTTTTACTACCCGGAAGCCAGAATAAATTACAAATTGGTTGGCAAGGTCCATATACGGTTCTAGAGAAGGTGTCTAGAACAAACTATAAAATTGACAAAAAGGGGAAGGAAAAAGTTTATCATGTAAACCTGTTAAAGAAGTATCTGGACAGACCACTCCAGGAAAGCACCCCCTTATTGACCTTAGCTATTGCAACCCAGATGCAAAAGGAACCACTCACCTCACATGAATACCCATTACATCCTTGTGAAACAGCAGCACAGGTAAAAGTCAGTAAGCACCTGACTAAAAACCAGAGGGAGAGAGTTCAAAAGGTTCTGGAGGAACATACAGATGTATTAACAGATAAACCAGGCCATACAAATTTGCTACAGTATGACATGAAACTGGTAGACTCAAACCCAATCTGTATGAGAGCCTATTCTATTCCGTTCGCGAAGGAGAAGGCATTAAAGGAAGAAATAGATTATTTATTGAAGGAGGGGATTATTTCGCACAGTGAATCATCTTTTAGTTCTAGTGTCGTTTTGTTGAGAAACCGTCTGGGGAACACAGACTGTGCATAGATTACAGGAAACTGAATGCTGTCACAGAAGGACAAGTGGATCCATTACCAGACACAAAACAGCTATTTGCCAGACTGAACAAGGCAAAATACTTTTCAAAGGTGGATCTTAGTAAAGGCTATTACCAGATCCCAGTGAAGCCTGAAGTGAGACCTTATTTGGCTTTTAGCACTTCGGATGGACATTATGAATTCAATATGCTACCATTCGGACTGAAAAATGCTCCGAGTGTGTTTTCAAGGATGATGCGAAAATTGTTGGACCCCCTGAATAACCCATGTATCACAAATTTCATGGATGATATTCTCGTCGCCACCGAGACCTTTGAAGAACACATTGAAGCTCTGGAGATGTTGTTTGATAGACTTCGGGAGGCGAACTTAACTGCTAGGCCAACAAAATGTTGTATTGGATGCAAAGAGTTGGAATTCTTGGGACACACTGTATATCAGGGTAATATGACCCCTGATCCTAAGAACTTGGAAAAACTGCAGAGAGCACCTAGGCCGCAAACAAAAAAAGACGTGCGATCATTTGTGTCGTTATGCGGATTTTATCAGAAATACATCAAGAATTTTAACGCTATTTGTGCTCCTCTGACTGATCTGACTCGCAAGGGACTTCCAGATAAAATTATTTGGACTGCACAATGTGAACTAGCGTTCCAAGAGTTAAAGGAAAAACTCACTAGCAAGCCTATTCTCAAACTGCCTGATTTGACACAGGACTTTGTCTTAAGAACCGATGCAAGTAATGTGGGACTCGGAGGGGCTTTGTTGCAAAGATCATCTTCACCTGATGGGGAACTGAAACCAGTCGCTTATGCAAGCCGTAAATTGAATAAGGCGGAACAAGGATACTCCACAAGCGAAAAAGAATGTTTAGCATTAATCTGGGCAATAAAGAAGTTTCAAATCTATCTGTATGGTAGGACTTTTGTGGTGGAGACGGATCATCAGCCTCTCGTGTTCTTGTCTCAGGCTAAGCATGAAAACGCAAGATTGCTGAGGTGGTCTTTATTGCTTCAACCTTATCAGTTCAGTATCCAATATATCCCAGGCAAATTGAATGTCGGTGCAGATTTCCTCAGTCGGCACCCCTGTGATCAAAATTAGAGTAGTGGCAGACGTGAGGAGTAATTTTACCTATGTGTATCGCTGGTTTTGGAACTTGCCATAGGCATGTTTTCAAGTGGGGAGATGTGTAGTGAAATTGACAGAGATACAACGGTAAAATACTCAAAAGATAACATTTAAGGAAAAAAAACATAATGCGTAGGCTGCTGATGTACATGATCGCCTAGACCGCGGGTCATCACCCTCCATAAAATTGACTTGCTAGACAGGAGGGGAACGGCGGATCAAAAGAAAAAAAAATATGACTGGAAAGGCTAAGGAGACGCAATGGGGGGGGGGATGGAGGAAAGTAAAAATTCACGTCCCCCAAATTGACACGAGGTACGGAATTGGACGTTTTGCGATACCAAGCCTTGATTTGAATTGAGCGGCAGAACGCGGATGGTAGGAAAATTACAAAAATTTAAAAAGTAATTTTTCTTAATATTAATGTTAGGAATATAAAAATTAGCTGGCCGGATGGCCTATTCTGAGCAATGAAATAATATGATCTTAATTTTACAAACGGATAGATAATATTGAAGATAATGACAAAAGACAGTGTAGTTTACATCATCGACAGACTGCCTTGAATAAAAAGTGTCGTTATTTGCACACAAAACACGACCTTGGGGACGCAGGTGTTCAAAGTTACTTATTATGGAGGAGAGGGTTTTTGAGCGGTAGCTGTGTCTAAATATAACTTTTTACGACAAAATTTTAAGGGGAGAGAAAGGTTGCTTCAAAAATCAAGCACATTTTTTTTAGAAACACAAGTAGAGACGGACAGACTAACAGATAACCATCCATACTTGACTGAAGCATGACTGAAATGACTTTAGTGTAGAAATTTGAAATTTAAAGTACAACTAGGCAGTGATTGGCCACAGACAATCATATCATTAGCGCTCAGACGCGAAAGTGGGGTCATTCTTCAATAATTGTTCAGTGTTAGACACAGATTTTAAAGTGTGGTGTTTTCCCATATGAAAGACAGTGAATAAATTTAGGGACGCCATACTATAGCCAGCAGCTCAGCTGAGTTTTGCTAGCACTTCTGTGTTAATTATTCATAATCTGGTAAGATTGAAATTATTTCTTTATATATTTTGAATATTGTTTCATGTTCGAGTGATTTGATACTGCCATATCAAAATCTAGCCTTACAAACAAGTAGGGATTTTGCTCTAGACCCCCCGCCCAAGTCAGGGTCTAGGGACCAACAAGGTACATAAACTACAGCAAGGATTATGCAAGATAGATCAAGCGTTGAAACAGGTTACCTATCTTCTTTTAGGGCCGACAACTAATAAATATTTTTCAGAATCTATGGTCTGGGAGGATCTGTCTGATGTAGGCCCACCATGGTAACTGTGCTGTTTGGTCAGAGAGATCTGACCTGTCTGTATGATGTGGTTGTTGTGTCAGTGTTGTGTCCAGACGTGGGTAGAGAATAGATTTTGACACATGGCCCATACTTTGATTGCAGAGCTGTGAGTTTCTATCGACAACAAAGCAGAGTCTATTCGGTGGGTGACTGTACTCGAGTGTATCTGTGCAGTTCTTGTGACAGAGACCACCATTATTGCCCGCCAGCACGGAGAGGTGGGACCGCAAGTTTTCAGCACCAGAGCTACAAAAAGATGAGTGAGCCTCTGGTCTGCTGGACATTCACCAACTATTGGTAGTGACTAATATCCCCGTAAAAATTCCCACCATTTTCTGGACATTGTGTAGTCAATATAGACAGGTGTGATGAGGCCACCCCAACAGCACAAACAGTAAATATCCTCCCAAAGAGATGACTACTCGAACTTTTTTTAATAAAACTAACTAGTCTAGTACTTAAATAGGTACGCTCTTGCATTTATTATGTAACATTCCATGCATTTTTTTTCATAAATTTTCAATCCTTCTTTTTAAAACAAGTTCTGGTCACATAAAACTTGATCCAGAACCAATAAATGTAATATAATTATATCAAAAACTTTATACACGTGAGTTAGTTCAGTGTATTTTAACACTTGTTAATCTTATTAGTCTTCTTAAATGTCTGTGGGTGTATTTATAACTAACACACCACATTACACATCATTACCCTAGACACTTTACGTAGCCACATTCATTAAGAAAAAAAAAAATTAAGTGTGAGGTCGTAGTGGTAGCAAGAAAGGCCTTCTGATAATTCTCAACTACATTTTATCTCAGGAGCCTTCACAGCTGGCCTCATACAATTTACATGTAGTACCATCATCATCATACAATACCATCAATACCACTACAGGGAGGAAATGGAATTGGTCACCCCATCTCATAAACAGCTGGACCTTGTATAATGAGTCTCTAACACGTCATCCCTCTACCGCTTTGGTACTAACGTTATCTGTAACTATTTCACTAGCTATAATAACCGCTTGTTTGACAATATGAATGAAGTTCTCAATCTGTGAGTTCAAATTACTGAGAAGTGCATTGCAAGCAGACATCGATAAATAGAAAACGTCTTTATCATCCTGTTGACTCTAAACGAACCATATCATTTGAACAACTAATCGGTCTTAAGCCTAACTGAGACTAGGCCACCTGCTATCTTCGCATCGTAGGTCGGCTGCTTTGGATCTCTGACGTATGCTGTCTCTTGTCTTGGATGATACAGTCGCATAGACCTCGTCATGTCCATTTCTTGATCTTATCTTGCCAAATCTTATCTTGTTGTCTTTCTCTTGTTAGTTTGCCTTCAACTTTTCCGTTTCACAATGGTTTTCTGCAAAGTATTATGTCATTTCATATTATCAAAATATTTTATATGTCTACGTTTGATCTCATTTGTTAGTTGTTTTTATTTTTATTTTTATTCTTAGCATTTCTATGACCTGATTTTGTGTTGTTTTATTTCACTTTTTATTTATTTGTTTTTGTAAAGCCTAAAACATTGAACGTTAAATATTAAAGAAGGACAGATTTCAAAAAATGTATATGAAATTCTAAAGTTATATCTGAGTTTATAAACTTTATATTTATATGAACTTTATATTTATATGAACTCCGCCCATGCCGGTCCCAAGCCCGGATGAAAAAGGAGGAGGGCGGCCTGCATGGAGGCCGTAAGGAGGCAGCCCCTCCACCATGCAAAGGCACAACAGGCCAATCACCTGTTTGTCTTAAACTATGATTACGAGAAATACAAGAGAGAAAACCGGACTGATTCTAAAGGCGACGAACTGGAACGGACTACGGACTACGACTTATGGAACTTGGAACACAAGAAGTATAAATGGGAAGGAAGAGGAGCTGGTGGAAGAGATGAGGAAAGCAAAACTAGAAATCCTGGCTATAACGGAAACGAAGAAAAAAGGACAAGGAGTCATGGATCTCGATGGCAACACGTTGCTCTACAGTGGTGTACCCATATCTGAAAGAGCTAAAGGGGGCGTGGGTTGCATTGTGGCCCAAAATCAAAAAGATAGTATCAAGGGATGGAACTTTGTCTCGGAGCGCATTATGGTTGTAAAACTAAAAGAAGGAGAAACCATAGTCAACCTGGTCATAGTGTATGGGCCAAATGAGGATGAGAGAGCAGAGGTCAAGGAGGAATTCTTCGAGCTGCTTCAAAGGACAGTGGATGACTGCCTAGATGAAGTTATTATGCTCGGAGATTTTAATGCCAGAGTTGGAAATGACCATGCTAGATGGGGTGGAGTTATCGGAAGATATGGAGAAGATACTCTCAATGACAATGGAAAGCGACTCCTTAGATTCTGCAGTGAGCAGAATCTGATCATTACAAACACAAAGTTCCCCCATAAGCGCATACATGCATACACTAGATGTGAACCAACCAAGAATGAGAAGTCAGTGATCGACTATGCCATTGTTCGGAGAAGCTCATTCAGATATGTCCGAGATGCAAGATTGTCACCTTATCTTTTCATACTCCTCATGGACGATGTCATCAAGGCATGTAAGGAGAGAACAAGAAAGTATTCAGTGGGGTACTGGAAGATGAGACAGGTCTATATTTCGGAGCTGGCATTTGCTGATGATGTTGCCCTGATTGCTAAATCAGAGGCACATCTCCAATCCAACCTGCAAGTCTGGAAGGAAGAGCTGGAGAAGAGAGGGATGGTCATAAGCAGCTCTAAAACAAAATCCATGGTGATATCACGAGAAGAAAGAAAACATCAGATTAAGTTGGGAGAACAGGTCCTGGAGCAGGTCGACCACTTTAAATATCTCGGAGCTATTATAGACCGAAAGGGAGGTATCAAAGAAGAGTTGGCCACTCGAAAAGCAGCGGCTGGGAGACTTTTTCAGGCCATAAATCGTGGATTCCTCAGCAAGAAAGAGGTTGGTAAGAAAACGAAGATGGCTGTATACCGCTCCACCTATGTCCCAGTTTTGACATATGGATGCGAGTCGTGGGCAATGACTACAACCCACAAAAGCCAGATCCAAACCTCAGAAATGAGGTATCTGAGGAAAGTGGTTGAAGTAACAAGAAGAGACATGGTCCGCAACCAGACGATACGTCAAGGCCTGAAATCCCATCCGCTGCAGACCCAAATAGAACAGTCCCAACTAAGATGGTTTGGCCATGTCTGCAGAATGGGAGAAGATCGGCTACCACGACAAGCATGGGAAACAAAGAGCCAGGGATCCAGACCTCCAGGACGACCCAGAGTTCGCTGGGAGGACAACATTAGACAATCTTTGAAGGACCGAGGACTAGAATGGAACCAGGCCAGGAAGAAGACAGCTGATAGAATGGTCTGGCGCTCTCTCTTCCAAACCTCTACACCTCACGGTAGAAGGGGAACGACTAAGTAAGTAAGTAAGTAAGTATATTTATATGATCATCGAACTCTAATTAATAGAGTTATCATCATCATCATCATTCTCCCTTGGCCATTGACTGACATGACTAAGCAGTCTCCGGCCATCACACCTTGCGGCGTCATAGGGCAACAAGAAATTATCCGTTGTTCCGTTACACCTAACGGCGTTTATTGGTACAACAGATTATTAATTGTTGTTTCTTTGACCAGTGACAAGCAAGCGGATGATCAGTCCACTGTGCCCCGAACTTGCCCTCGAGTGTACAATAGAGTTATACATGGAGCTAAATCATGCCCAGAATAATTTCCTAAAACACAATATGTTTTAAAACTGCTGGTAAAATTATATACTATTGAGTTTAGTTTTTTGTTATTGTTTTTTATTGGAAGAGTGTACATTCATAATTATCAATGTAGCCTACAAAGTAAGTCACCCGCCAAAATAGGCGGCAAATAGCTACGTTGTGCTCTATCTGCTGCATGCCGTGATGGCGGAATTCTCTTGTGGACGTTTCATTCATTTCCGTTTTTCTTCAGAAGTACGGAAACAGTGGCACGAAAGAATAGAAGCTTCATCTATTATGAGCAGTGATGCCTCGCTGGCTAAATATATAAATATATGGTGGAGACACTAATTCTTACTTACTCGAACTGCTTGATATAAATTGGGAAAATTCCGGAAATGTTGTCACCGAAACGCAAGAGGCAGGAAAATTTCTTTAAAAAAAAAAAAAATAAAACATGAAATATACTGGAAAGAAATGCGCGTTATTTCAAAAAGCGTGCAGTTTAGTTTCCATGCTGGAACGCGCATGAAAAAGAATGCAACTCCGGTGGGAAAATATAGTAGTTAATAAATTACTGTGATTTTTATTAGTCCATGACGCATACTCACTTTTCAGTGAGTTTGTTTTTTCTACCTGGAATCTGTTGCCGTAAAAGTAGACAGTTGGACAACATTTAACGGTGCAGCAGACAGATGATTATGTGAGTGTCATGATTAGTAATCTTTAAACTGAGCGAACTCCATTTCATTTCAGACACTTGAGTATTCAGACTGGACTGGGGCCACAGCGCTCTGTGTATTCGCAAGAGTTAATAAGATAGTTACAACAACAACCAAGAAATTACAGACTTTCATAAATTGGTGCTTACGTAAAATAGTAGGACTGAAATGGTGCTACAAGGTTACCAATGTCCAGCTGATTACAAGAACCAGACAAATGCCAGTGGAACAAAAGATGAGCAGATGTTGGAGATTGATAGGAAACACACTGGGGAAATCTGTAGATGGCAATACTAGACAGTCTTTGTTCTGGAATCCACAGAGTAAGAGAAGCAGACGTAGATGTAAAAAAAAAACCATGGAGAAGAGAGCTGAAGACAGAAACGAAAATGATAAGGAAGACATGAAAAAATTATGAGCTAGTGGCACGTGACAGGAAGACTTGCATACATTTGTTGTAGGTCTATGCTCGTGGGCAGCTGAATTGTAATGGTGATGAATGAGATAGTTTTTATTCATACTAGCAGTCAAATAACGTGTGTGTTATTTATACTAGCGGTCAAATAACGTGTAGGTATTCTCCAAATTGATAACTTACTTTGTTTATACATTTTCATCCCAGTGAATTACATCAACGGCCATGCACGTTCGGATTTTCATTAATTTGGAATTATCTAACTTTCATTAAGGATTGTATATAGCTGTAAATAGGAAAGAACTTTTTTACAGGACTGTGTTACTTAGTATGCATTTCACCACCTGTTACAACAGTAGCTCGCAGTCTGCACACCAAAGTAAGTTATGCTACTTATTACTACACTATCAACATATTACAAAACTCTTTACATCCACAAATAACCTCATAACAATTTAGCTACAAGGATTTTGAAAAGAATTCCATATATCAGTGAGTCGCATCATAACAATTAAACGGCATTTCACATTTAGCGTACGTTTTTTTTAAGAGACTATTTTAACTTGACACCGCCTGCCGCCAAACTAGGCCAGGGTGATTTTGACCCCAGAAGCGGGCATTGGCCAAGAGGATTCAAGAGAACGAGGGAGGATGACACGATAGCAGGATCGGGAGCCCGACGGAGGAGGACACGAGAGCAGAAAACGTCTCAGGCGAGTCGTGAGGCTGGAACTCCCAGATGATCCACGTCATTTTCTATAGAGCTGTCTCATTTCCGTCCAGTGCCATTCACGAAATGTGCAGCTTACAGACGGGCGTTAAGAGTCAAAGGTTACGCTAGATCATTTACAAGTAGTCCCAAAACACCACGCACAATAATATCAAGACTTGATTAAAAAAAAGCTATGGGATATATCTGATGATATAGCAGGTACAACATTTATCTAGAAGCAACTACAGCTAGATCTAACCAGCTACAAAACTGCGATGCCTGTATCGTCTGCATTTGACTACGTATTAAACTTTCTCTACAAGACATGCATGCGAGAGCAGCTAGATTATCTTTAAGAGCAGTTGTGATATAAAGGAAAGACTGGTTTTTAACGGGTTCGTTCTGTGTTTCGCTGTCGTATTCCGTTTTCATTCGAATTTAAATCGGGAATAGATGCACCCCACCCCCTCTTTTTTCCTTCTATTTCAGTAGCAGTCAACTAGGGGTGATTGCATTTTTTTCAAAGGATCAAGGTATCAGTGGGGTGCTTAGAAACGTGCATGGCATAAATATTGTACATACGGGTGCGCAAACACATTTTTATGAGAAAAAATATAATTATGAAGTAATAAATGCATTGACAATCAAAGACGTGCATGCTTAATTAACTTGACCTTTCGTGAGCAGGTTCTAACAACATAACTGCCAGAGAAAGGTTTTTCTGATTTCAATGAACCAATATACTTTAGCTCCCACAGGAGTATGAGCCTTCAACAAGCAGAAGCCAAGTCCTCCTGTCGTCTGCTATCAGCTCAAGGTCTTTCCATGTCTTCCTCATTATTTGCATTTGTCTCCAGTTCTCTTCTCTGTGTATTCGTGGGTATGCCTTTATGTCACGTGTGTCCTGAGGATTGCATAACAAGGACTGCCTGGTAATGCTACTTCGCGGTATGCCTTTATGTCACGTGTGTCCTGAGGATTACATAACAAGGACTGCCTGGTAATGCTACTTCGCGGTATGCCTTTATGTCACGTGTGTCCTGAGGATTACATAACAAGGACTGCCTGGTAATGCAACTTCGCGGTATGCCTTTATGTCACGTGTGTCCTGAGGATTACATAACAAGGACTGCCTGGTAATGCTACTTCGCGGTATGCCTTTATGTCACGTGTGTCCTGAAGTTTACATAACAAGGACTGCCTGGTAATGCTACTTCGCGGTATGCCTTTATGTCACGTGTGTCCTGAGGATTACATAACAAGGACTGCCTGGTAATGCTACTTCGCGGTATGCCTTTATGTCACGTGTGTCCTGAGAATTACATAACAAGGACTGCCTGGTAATGCTACTTCGCGGTATGCCTTTATGTCACGTGTCCTGAGGATTACATAACAAGGATTGCCTGGTAATACTACTTCGCGGTTTGCCTTTATGTCACGTGTCCTGAGGATTTCATAACAAGGACTGCCTGGTAATACTACTTCGCGGTATGCCTTTATGTCACGTTTCATGAGGATTACATAACAAGGACTGCCTGGTAATGCTACTTCGCGGTATGCCTTTATTTCAAGTGTCCTGAGGATTACATAGCAAGGACTGCCTGGTAATGCTACCAAGAAGTCTCCTCAGTGTGTTTCCAGTCCATCGCCAGCGTTTTCTCATCTCTTTGCGACGATATTCTAAATACAATAGCTAAATTAAGTAATATTATAGTGCATAAGTCAAAAATAAGATAGAAAATAAAAATTGAGTCCAGCGTCTTCTTCCCCCACGCCAGCTAGTATGCGGGTATTGATAAGCCTAATAGCCGAATGGAGGCTACTGTCTTTTCCTAATTCGTCCTTGAGATTAAATGTAACACTTTTGCAAGTTCAAGTCGTATTTCCAAGACGACAGAGTGAAAGAATAAAAGAAAAGGAGGGGAGAGATGGAAAGACAGAACCTAGGGTACGCCGTCTCGCGTTGATTTCAAAAAGCCAACTCGAGCGACATAGCCTTGGGCGATTTTCAAATTACGATACAAAAACTAAAAAATGTTTGTCAATTTGGTCATGCAGACAGCCTTAGCTCTTATAAAAAATGACGTAATCCTAACGGACTACGGACGATTCTCGTTTTTAGTTTGAAAATAGATGTAAGAAGAATTGAACAGGTGGTAGTTTCTAGATTTGAACGACTAACATAGAACAAAAATATGGAATTAAGAACCATAATACATAGGGCGATAAAAATTATATATTCGGATGCCTTATGATTTCCTGAGCAATAATATGGTGTTGGTTACACAGTAGTACAATAATTAACCAAGATATTGGCAAAAATAATATGTATTGTAAGAAGGACTGACGGAAAAAAATCATGCCTGCTTATTTTTTTCATAGCATGTTTTGAAAAAAGCTTTTGGGGAAATAAGGACTAAAAGGTACCTGTAATTTGATTGGCTGTAGTTTAAAGGAAGGCGAGATAGGATTGGTTGACCTAAAACTAAAAATATATTTGCAGGAGTAAACATAGTAGTTTGAGGGTTTGTTTTTTTAAAGTTTGATTAAAAAATAAATGTGTGCATGGTCCCATTGGCCAATGCATTCTATATTATCGGAAACGTAGACTGCTCGTTGTCATTTTGAGAAAAATTTTCTGATGAACAAGGAGCGATGAGAGCAGGCTTGTGCTTTTCAAACCTATAGAAAGCAGTCTGGACAAGGCAGATCTAAAGTGTGCCATAAATTGTTTGCCAGTCAACGTTCGCTTGTATATATTTCATAGAAATTTGTGGTAAGATTGATTTTATTAACATTTTATTTAAAATAAAGTTTGAATGTGAGATACTAACATACGACTGTAAGTAAGTAGGTCCATGGCAGACTTAGGCAGAGCTTAGAGATTGATCCATCATATGATAGACTATCAGAGAGGTCTAGAACTACAAGATTATATATGATTGTCATCAAGGAGCATAACACCTATCCTATGGTATGGAAAAAGATTACTGCTGGAATTGCAGAGGCATTGTAACCATTAGGGGAGATGAATAATGGTATACATTGTCACCTCAAAATATAATGGTGAAATAGGTTGTCATAAAGAGCTGACCCTATTTGTTTGTTTGTACTGTGCCTGTAATTAATTGTGGAATATTATTGTTTACTTGTTATAAAGAAGGACGCATAACCTTATTTCAGGGTTTTTTTGGTACTGACATTAACGTAGTACCAAGCTCGTGGGAACTGTTCGATTCCTGACACTGTTTGCCTATTTCGGGCACATGCTGGATGCCATTGCCTTTCAAGACGTGTAACAGATTGTCCAGCGAGCATATGAACAGATCTACTGGTGTTATCCTTCGAAGATAAGTGCCTGTTCGGCACCAGGAAGCTCAACCTCTAGTTTTAAAATAAAGACTGTGAATATTGGAAAAACATTCCACAAGTGTAAAACGAAAAAGAAAATAAACGATAGGATATGATGTTAACCAACCACCTACCATTATATACCAGTATTAACCAAAGTTAGAAAACTACAACTACACACTTATATTATAATAACATTTGTATTATGGACAGAAGATCCATTATGTTATGTAATTGATGTAAATACTTCTTTTGATTTCACTTTTGATTGTCAGTCCTGATTCAAACCAAACTAGAATCAGGACAATAAATTTGTAAAAATTTAACTTTTACCCAAAATTCAACCACTGATTTACTAAAGATAGTCTTTTAAAGTGTAGTTTGTATGTGATTGTCGTAGTACTGTTGTGTTGTGTTGGATAATAAAATAGTTGTTTATATGTTTAGTTGGTTAATGCAACATTACACTACATATTCATAACCCTAGACATCAAACGTAGTCATCATACATTTTAGTCAAAGAATAACTCTGAATGAGATCAAAAAGGTGGTAGCAGAAAGGTACCCTGTAAACGTACCATAATATTTGTTATATTCAGGGACCTTCACAGCTGACCTCATTCAGTACACTAAGAGTACATAACAACATTTCTTAACATCAAATCCACCACACTCTTGTTCCACTTGTTCTTGTCATCATTTCACCATCAGTGATCTTGTTGTAACATTTCAATCTTTCTATTCTACTCAAGTACCCATTTATGGAAGTCTGTAACTGCTAGATTTTTGTGCTTGTTGTTTTGCATGGTTCAATTTAGTAGATATAAAGACAAAAAAGATTTTTAAAACCCATGTCACTTCATGTTGATTCTTACTTATTTAGTCATCCCTCTTCTACCGTGAGGTGTAGATGTTTGGAGGAGGGCGCGCCATACTATCCTATCGGCTGTCTTCCTTCTGGCCTGGTTCCAATCTAGTCCTCGGTCCTTCAGAGATTGTCTAATGTTGTCCTCCCTGTCGTGGAATATTCTAATCCACATATATAAATTATCAAGTAAATATAAAGCCTAATAAATACATATAATAAATAAAGGAAGAAGAATGGTAAAGAACAGTGCTGTCACAATGACTGTACTCGAAATCCCCTTGTTTTCTACTGCGTAAGCAAATTGTAACGTTTCACGTCGATATTAAAGGCTTTCTGCAACATACACGCGTTTCCCAAACACACAATAAAATGTGCTGCCTTTCTAAGAAAAACCTTGAAATATGCAAGTTGACCTAAATTTTAAATTCCATTCATGTCTTTTTCTACACTGCGTTACCAAAACGAACGAACAGATGGACAAAAGGATAAAGAGAGAGGGGAGGGCTGAAAATCAGGAACGCATGCAACACGCGTCGCGCGGTTCACCAATGCTGCCATCACGCGTGTAAGTCTACATGCACTAATTTTTTTTCAGACGGACAGTGATAAAATACACTACCCTTTCCCAGAGTTAGGTTTATAAATCATAAAAAACTCTTATTAGAAAAGATAACATTAGATGGGTTTACGGTTGAAAACATAACAGTACCCAGACAGCACATCTTCGAAACAGGAGGTAGAAAATACATATTTTGAACGCAGCCACGTAGCTCTTTTAAATTTGGATAATTGGGTTCCTTAGGGCTTGCTGACAAATAATATGTAAAACGTTACGCAAATAGTCCAGGAATTAATAAATTATACCCAAAATAAAATAGTGAGGATGCCTGACAGCATGGAATCATTTCTGCTCATAAAATTTTTTTTATAACGTGTTTGAAAAAAAACCTTACGTTACATAAATAGCCTACCATGTAAACTCCCCATTGATTGGAGCGCAACAAATGAAAGCCTAACCACGATTGGTCGGACTATAAATACTATCTTCGTTGTTAGGGGAAACGGGGAAAGGTAACATTTTTTCAAACACTTGTCGAAACGGGGCCTCATTGGTCAGACTCGCTGATATACACACTTGGGAGCGTTAGTTCGAAACCACTTGTTTAAATAAGCTTGATAAAGCATCAGTGCGTTGAAGCCAGCTTATATTTGGCTCAATAAAAGCCTGGAAGATAAGCAGATGGGAATTTGTGCCAGTTTGTGCCAGAATTCATTGCTAATCAACGTATCTGTGTTTATTCGTATGAATTGTGGTAAGCTTGAACCATTCAATATCTTTTAATGAAAATTGAATGTGAATTGTTGATTTATGCCTGTATATATATGTGTAGTTCAGTGGCAAACGTGAGGTAAAGCCTGTAATGCTCCAGCCTGAACAGAGGGTGTCGGAGAAAAGTCAAACGGCATGGAATGGCAAAACAGTACACTGACACCTAGATGATTGACTATAAAGAAATAATGCTGGAATTGCAGAGGCGTAGTAACCATTAAGAAGGGTAATACTGGAATAAAGTATTTCAAATGAAGCTGACAGTTGGCCTAATGCTCTGAACTCAATGTTTGTGCTGTGTTGTGATCAGTGTAACAAGAGAGTTTAAGTTAGTTATGAAGTAGAAGGTACATCCTTCTTGATTTCAGGGACAGTGGTCTTGATGGTACTGAGCAGCACTTGGTCAGAGCTTTGCTGAATCCAGTGTCGGACAGCATACTCCTTGGTCCTTTTAGCTATCAGTGAGGTGTCTCCAGAGCCCAGAGGAGAATTCGAGCAGAGGAGTCCTTTCCTGCCGCCATCACGCCAGATAAGCTAACTTGGCCAGCTGAGCTCAACATTATGTCCCCTCATCTTGAAATAACTTTGTAAAAATAACATTCAGAGGGGAATTTAATTGTCTTAATATCAGGAACTGAGAACATCTCCAATACTAGTCCCTAAGACAAACTATTGAAGTCATGATGACAAATACCAACAGAGCTTGAACAAAACAAAACCAGTATTACCTCATATTACTACTACACAACTGACACACATAGGATATTTTTAATAATATATGTCACTACAATATTCATATTGATAAAGTCTGTACATATACTTGTAATTAAAATTGATTGTGATTCCTGGTTCCTTTGTATTTGAATCAGGACACAAATACATTATTAACAGCACTGAATACATATTGTTATTTGAAACGTTACGAGTGACTTCTTTAAGATATTCTCATAGAGTGTTATATGTATGTGAGTGTCACAGTGTTGTTAAGAGTAGTGGATTAAATTAAATTGTTTATCTGTCTGTTGTTGTGACTTACACTTCATCATACACATACCCTAGACACATAACGTAGTCATCACACTATTCCAGAATAATTCTGACTGAGATATATAGATATGTGGTAGCAAGTAAGGTTATATATAATACACTACTCTTATTAGATATATATACCTTCACAGCTGATCTCAGTCAGTACACTAAGTCCCCTATAAATATTTATAACATCCCACTTCACCACATATATTGGGGTCTCGCTCTCGGGATTTTGAATCTTTAACTATTAAAAATATTGGGGGTAATTCACTTCAGGGAATATAAGAATTAAAAGGTATCCTTGGGTGGAATTAAATAAGGTTGAGCTCACGGTGCCTGTGTTGTCCATTATATATATTTAGAATTTGAATTGTTGGTTAGACATTATATAAATTTACCTGATAGACAATGGCGGACCTGGCCAAATTTCGATCTGCCGCTGTTCAGACTGCAAAAGAGTTAGGATTAGATGGGCAAGTTATGGTTGCTTATGTCACGACGGAATGTGACAAATTTATTGAACGCGAAGAAAGAAGGTTTGAAGCCGAAAGAAAGTTAGAGGCTGACAAGGAAATTAAGAGGTTGCAGATTGAGGCTGAGGCTAAGAAATTGGAAGCCGAGGAAAGAAGACAGGCTGCAGAAAGAGAAGAGAAGAAATTAGCTGCAGAAAGGGAAGAGAAGAAATTAGCTGCAGAAAGGGAAGAGAGGAGATTAGCTGCAGAAAGGGAAGCAGAAGATAAAAGATTACAAAGGGAACATGAGTTACGACTAAGGGAGTTTGAGTTTCAAGGCCATGCTCCTGAAAATGGTGCCAGTCCCTTTGCCTCTGATGCTCCGGTTACTCAAGGAGCCTCAACCTCAGCTATGAATTTTCATTTAGATCATTTTGTTGAGAAAGACGATGATATTGAGAGCTATATAAATAGGTACGAACTATTAGCTACCACGTATGGGTTAGAGAGAGAAAGGTGGAGCTTAAAGTTATCTCAGGGACTTCGTGGGGCAGCTTATGAAGTTTTTGCAAAAATGAGCAGAGGTGATCAGGAAAATTATGACATGCTAAAGCAGGCTCTTTTGTTAAGGTATGAAAAGAATGCAGAATTTTATAGGAAAAAATTTAGGAATGCTAAACTACTGTCAGGTGAAACATATCACCAGTTCTCTGCACGAATAGAGACATACTTGGAGAAATGGACTTCTCTGGGGAAAACCCAAGATCTTAAGGAAATGGTCCTTATAGAGCAACTAAGAGAGTCCATGGCTCCAGACCTGAGAAAGTTTCTCATGGAACAAGGTGCAGAGAGGCTGGATGAGTTGCTAAATGTTGCTGAAAGGTATCAAGCAGCTCAAGCAGAGGTAACAGGTAATAAAAAGAAACAAGTGGATAACTTTAGGGCACCACAGAACTTTAATAAGTTTGATCCTAGGGATCAAAATAAAGGTAAGCACCAATTTGATAGGCCACGGTATGAAAATAAAAATAAATTCCCACAATTCGATGAAAGGAAATATGATGAAAGAAAATCTTTCAACCAAGGAAAAAGGTGGTGTAAAAATTGTAAGATGGACAATCATGACACTGACCGTTGCAGAAGGAAACCTGTGTATATGGCAACCCTTCAGGTCAGGTCGACCTCAAGACAGGAGGAGGATATTATGTTAGATACCACTCCAGAAGAGATGAGGAAGGCACAGGCTGGGGATAAAACACTCAAGCCTTGTTTCAGAAAATTGTCAACTTGTCATACCACTCCAGGCAAGGGAGATTTTTACATGAAAAACAAGTTGATGTATAGGAAGACTGGAGCTAGATCCAAAGGTCACGGACAGCTGGTTCTTCCAAAGAGATATAGGGCAGACTTAATAAGGAGCCTACATGTGAAACCAGATGGGGACCATGAGAAGATAGGTACCATCATTCAAAAGGTGGCTCACAATTATTATTGGCCCAAAGCAAGATGGGACATTGAAAATTTTGTAGAAAGGTGTAGCATAGCACATGAGGGAACACCCACAAGTGGGAACATGGATCAGGACCTGGACACGCCCCGGGGCAAAATTAGGCCTGATAATAAAAAGAGATATAAATTTGGAAAAGTGGACCAAATGGAATGGGAAGCCCCTTTTCACGGACAAGCTTCACTTAACTGTTTTACAATGGCCACTATGCGGAGAGTGCAAAAGGATGTCTTACCCCAGGATAAGCCGACAATCCCTCAATCGGACTTAAACAAACTGGAGGAAGAGGATGTAGAGAGGAAATCTCTCATCAAGAATTTTAAGAGGGGAGAAAGCCCCAAAAGAAAAATTGGTAGCGGTCGTTTTGTGAATGATAATTCTGGGAGGAAAAATCATCACTATAAAGCTTCGAGTGGAAGAGACCATACCGGTGCATGGACAAATAGGTCCACACAATTAAAGGTCCATATGTAGATTTGTTAAGAACGTGGACTGATGAAAAGGCAGAGGAAAACATTACATCTTCATACCAATATGTGAATGAGCTGACCACTCGGTTAAAAACTGGCTGGAAACTTGCCACTGAAAATTTGAAACAAGCCAGGAAGAAACATGCTGCCTATTATAACAGGAAGGCGAAAGACAGAAATTTGGCTGTGGGAGAGAAAGTACTGCTTCTTTTGCCGGGAGTCAGAATAAGTTACAAATTGGATGGCAGGGTCCATATACAGTTCTAGAGAAGGTGTCTAGAACAAATTATAAGATAGATAAGAAGGGGAAAGAAAAAATCTATCATGTGAATCTCCTGAAGAAAGATTTGGAAAGAGAACATCAGGAAGAGACACACTTGTTGACCTTGTCCATCGCCATGGAGATGAAAAAGGAACCACTTTCATCATTTGAATATCCATTACACCCCTGTGAGACAGCAGCACAGGTGAAAATCAGTACACATTTAACGAAAACTCAGAAAGAGAGAGTGCAACAGGTTCTAAATAATCATGCAGAGGTGTTAACAGACCGACCAGGGCATACAAACCTATTGGAATATGATATGAAACTGATAGACCCCACACCTGTCTGTATGAAACCATATTCGATTCCGTTTGCTAAGGAGAAAGCTTTGAAGGAAGAGATAGACTATCTGTTGAAGGAAGGAATTATTTCGCACAGTGAGTCTTCGTATAGTTCCGGGGTGGTACTCTTAAGGAAGCCCTCTGGAGAACATAGACTCTGTATAGATTACAGGAGACTGAATGCTATTACAGAAGGACAGGTGGATCCATTGCCGGATACAAATCAGCTGTTTGCCAGGCTAAATAAAGCTAAATATTTCTCAAAAGTGGATCTGAGTAAAGGATACTATCAGATTCCAGTAAAGCCTGAGGTTAGACCATACCTAGCTTTTAGTACCTCAGAAGGACACTATGAGTTTAATAGATTGCCATTTGGATTGAAGAATGCGCCTAGTGTCTTCTCTAGAATGATGAGAAAATTATTGGATCCTCTGAATAATCCCTGTATAACAAATTTTATGGATGATATCCTTATAGCAACCGAAACATTTGAGGAACACATTGACTCTCTGAACATGCTGTTTAATCGACTTAGGGAGGCAAATTTAACAGCCCGACCAACCAAATGTTGCGTTGGATGTAAAGAATTGGAATTTTTGGGACACACAGTTTATCAGGGAAATATGACCCCTGACCCAAAGAATTTAGAGAAACTACAGAAAGCCCCGAGACCACAAACCAAGAAGGACGTGAGATCCTTTGTCTCATTATGTGGTTTCTACCAGAAGTATATCAAAAACTTTAATTCCATATGTGCACCGTTAACTGAATTGACACGTAAAGGACATCCAGATCGCATTACATGGACACCACAATGTGAAATGACTTACCAAGAATTGAAGGAAAAGCTCACAAGTAAACCCATTTTGAAATTACCTGACTTAAGTCAAGAATTCATAGTAAGGACGGATGCAAGTAATATTGGGTTAGGTGCAACTCTACTACAGAAATCAGATGCATTGGATGGGGAATTAAGCCCAGTGGCATATGCTAGCAGAAAGTTGAATAAAGCTGAAATCAACTACTCAACTAGCGAAAAAGAATGTCTTGCAGTAATATGGTACTCATGGCATAGGCTGTATGAATCAAAATGGCGAAAGACTTCTAGAACTTTGTGAAATATCAAACCTCGTTGTGGCAGACACCATCTTTCCACATAAGAATATCCACAAGATAACATGGAATTCACCTGATGGCAGAACTAAGAACCAGATAGATCACTTCTGCATAAGCGCTAAATTTCGCTCATCAGTTCAAGACGTCAGAGCATACAGAGGTGCAGAGATCGGAAGCGATCATAACCTCTGCATAGCTAAAATGAGAATTAAACTGAAGAAGTTATACCAACCGAATAAAAATAGAAGAATAGATGTACACAGACTGCAATCAAATGATATAAAGAAGGAATATAATGTCAAAATGAACAACTATTTCGATGCTTTAGGCAAAATTGACAATGATATCACCACCAAGACAATCGATACTAAATGGGAACAACTGAGAACAGCAATGACAGAAGCAGCTGTAGCGACCACCGGATACCTAGTACATAAAAAGAAAAAATGGATGAGAGAAGATACTTGGGATAAAATACAAGAAAGGAAAACAGCAAAACTTAAACTACTAGCGGCAAGTACACATAATGCAGTTGAATCTTGCAAACTAACTTATAACTTGTTAAATAAAGAAGTGAAGACAAAAACTCGAAGAGATAAAAGACATTTCATCAATGAACTGGCCGTAGAAGCTGAAAATGCTGCAAGAACTGGTAATAGTAGGTGCCTTTATCAAATTACAAAACAACTATGTCACCAGCCTACTGCTATGGAAACACCTGTTAAAGGTAAATTAGGGAATTCAATACCAACAGAAAAAGAACAAATGAAGAGATGGGCTGAGCACTTCATGGAGGTGCTAAACAGACCACCACCAACAGTAACACCTGATTTTAATAATGAAACATCCACAACCACTTTGCCAATAACTTGCGATGAATTCACGCTGGACGAGATCAAACAAGCCGTTAAAAGATTAAAAAATTTTTAAAGCTGCTGGAGTTGACGAAATTTCAGGGGAAATGATTAAAGCAGTTAATGACAACAACCTCTTGAGAATTTTAGATATTATAAATGAAGTATGGAGAGAAGAACAACCACCACAACAATGGAAAGACAGTATTATTGTGAAGTTACCGAAGAAAGGTGATCTATCAGACTGTAATAACTGGCGTGGTATATCTCTATTATCAGTACCTGGAAAATTATTATGTTGCATGATGTTAGAAAGACTTAAATTGCATGCTGACGAAAAGATCAGAGAAGAACAAGCGGGTTTCAGGCCGAAACGATCATGTATTGATCAAATATTCACACTAAGAACAATTATAGAAGAATCAGTGGAAAGGCAATCGCAACTTATTATCACCTTCGTCGATTTTCAAAAAGCCTTTGATAGTCTACATCGCCCATCATTGTGGAAGATACTTACAATCTATGGTTTTCCAACAAAATATGTGAATATAATCAAAGCGCTATATGACAATGCAAGATGTTGTGTTAGAACAAATAAAGGGAATACAGAATGGTTTACAGTAGAAACAGGGGTGAAACAAGGCTGTATTATGTCACCACTACTTTTTGGAATAGCTATTGATTGGGTTATGAGAAACTATACCCACAATGAACAATTGGGTATAAAATGGACAAATGGAAAATTCCTGGGGGACCTGGATTTCGCAGATGATGTAGCATTCTTAAGGTCAACACCAAGACAATCCCAAGAAGCAATAAATAATTTGTGTCATCTCTCGGTTAAAATTGGTCTCCAAATAAATGCCTCTAAAACTAAAGCTATGAACTTTTCTAACGAGACCTTTGATATCATCTTGAACGGGGAAAAAACTACAGAAAGTTGAAAGTTTCAATTATTTAGGCAGTAAAATGACTCAGGATGGTGACACAACAAGAGAAATCCATACTAGAATTGCTTTGGCAGCTAGCGCCTTCAATAGATTATCTAACATTTGGAAATTACGATCATTGAATATACATACCAAGCTTCGTCTGTTTAATTCAAATGTTATCTCAGTGTTAACATACGGCTGTGAGAGTTGGAAAATAACAAAATCATTGGAGAACAAGCTGAATACATTCGAGAACAAATGTCTTAGAAAACTCATGAACATCAGTTGGAAAGAATTCAAGACTAATCGACAAATAAGAGAAGACTCTAGGCAGAAATATGTCTCCGACTATATAAGGAAAAGACGATGGTCATATATCGGTCATGTCCTACGAATGCAAAACAACAGAATACCACTACAGGCGCTCACTTGGGTTCCTGAGGGTAAGCGGAAAAAAAGGAAGACCAAAAGAAACACTCAGAAGAACAATAATAAGAGAAGGAAGAACGTTGGGCCTAAATAATGTGCAAGAGCTAAGAGGAGTGGCGTCACAACGAACAACCTGGAGAGCACTGGTTTCTGCCTTATGCGCCGTGTTTGGCGCTTAAAGAATTTATTATTATTATTATTATTAATATGGGCGATAAAGAAATTCAATATTTATCTATATGGGAAGGCATTTAAGTTGCAAACAGATCACAAACCTTTATCGTTTCTAGCACAGGCTAAGCATGAGAACTCTAGGTTACTCCGATGGTCTTTGCTTCTGGCTCCATATAATTTTAGCATTGAGTATATATCTGGAAAAACCAATTTGGGAGCGGATTTTTTAAGCCGCCATCCGTGTGATGAGAATCACCTTAAACCCCAGAAATAATAATAAATTTCTCTATGTGTATATAGAATAAAGGACTGACATATAATGTCTGTTTTAAGAGGGGAGGTGTCGTGGAATATTCTAATCCACATATATAAATTATCAAGTAAATATAAAGCCTAATAAATACATATAATAAATAAAGGAAGAAGAATGGTAAAGAACAGTGCTGTCACAATGACTGTACTCGAAATCCCCCTTGTTTTCTACTGCGTAAGCAAATTGTAACGTTTCACGTCGATATTAAAGGCTTTCTGCAACATACACGCGTTTCCCAAACACACAATAAAATGTGCTGCCTTTCTAAGAAAAACCTTGAAATATGCAAGTTGACCTAAATTTTAAATTCCATTCATGTCTTTTTCTACACTGCGTTACCAAAACGAACGAACAGATGGACAAAAGGATAAAGAGAGAGGGGAGGGCTGAAAATCAGGAACGCATGCAACACGCGTCGCGCGGTTCACAAATGCTGTTATCACGCGTGTAAGTCTACATGCACTAATTTTTTTTCAGACGGACAGTGATAAAATACACTACCCTTTCCCAGAGTTAGGTTTATAAATCATAAAAAACTCTTATTAGAAAAGATAACATTAGATGGGTTTACGGTTGAAAACATAACAGTACCCAGACAGCACATCTTCGAAACAGGAGGTAGAAAATACATATTTTGAACGCAGCCACGTAGCTCTTTTAAATTTGGATAATTGGGTTCCTTAGGGCTTGCTGACAAATAATATGTAAAACGTTACGCAAATAGTCCAGGAATTAATAAATTATACCCAAAATAAAATAGTGAGGATGCCTGACAGCATGGAATCATTTCTGCTCATAAAATTTTTTTTTATAACGTGTTTGAAAAAAACCTTACGTTACATAAATAGCCTACCATGTAAACTCCCCATTGATTGGAGCGCAACAAATGAAAGCCTAACCACGATTGGTCGGACTATAAATACTATCTTCGTTGTTAGGGGAAACGGGGAAAGGTAACATTTTTTCAAACACTTGTCGAAACGGGGCCTCATTGGTCAGACTCGCTGATATACACACTTGGGAGCGTTAGTTCGAAACCACTTGTTTAAATAAGCTTGATAAAGCATCAGTGCGTTGAAGCCAGCTTATATTTGGCTCAATAAAAGCCTGGAAGATAAGCAGATGGGAATTTGTGCCAGTTTGTGCCAGAATTCATTGCTAATCAACGTATCTGTGTTTATTCGTATGAATTGTGGTAAGCTTGAACCATTCAATATCTTTTAATGAAAATTGAATGTGAATTGTTGATTTATGCCTGTATATATATGTGTAGTTCAGTGGCAAACGTGAGGTAAAGCCTGTAATGCTCCAGCCTGAACAGAGGGTGTCGGAGAAAAGTCAAACGGCATGGAATGGCAAAACAGTACACTGACACCTAGATGATTGACTAGAAAGAAATAATGCTGGAATTGCAGAGGCGTAGTAACCATTAAGAAGGGTAATACTGGAATAAAGTATTTCAAATGAAGCTGACAGTTGGCCTAATGCTCTGAACTCAATGTTTGTGCTGTGTTGTGATCAGTGTAACAAGAGAGTTTAAGTTAGTTATGAAGTAGAAGGTACATCCTTCTTGATTTCAGGGACAGTGGTCTTGATGGTACTGAGCAGCACCTGGTCAGAGCTTTGCTGAATCCAGTGTCGGACAGCATACTCCTTGGTCCTTTTAGCTATCAGTGAGGTGTCTCCAGAGCCCAGAGGAGAATTCGAGCAGAGGAGTCCTTTCCTGCCGCCATCACGCCAGATAAGCTAACTTGGCCAGCTGAGCTCAACATTATGTCCCCTCATCTTGAAATAACTTTGTAAAAATAACATTCAGAGGGGAATTTAATTGTCTTAATATCAGGAACTGAGAACATCTCCAATACTAGTCCCTAAGACAAACTATTGAAGTCATGATGACAAATACCAACAGAGCTTGAACAAAACAAAACCAGTATTACCTCATATTACTACTACACAACTGACACACATAGGATATTTTTAATAATATATGTCACTACAATATTCATATTGATAAAGTCTGTACATATACTTGTAATTAAAATTGATTGTGATTCCTGGTTCCTTTGTATTTGAATCAGGACACAAATACATTATTAACAGCACTGAATACATATTGTTATTTGAAACGTTACGAGTGACTTCTTTAAGATATTCTCATAGAGTGTTATATGTATGTGAGTGTCACAGTGTTGTTAAGAGTAGTGGATTAAATTAAATTGTTTATCTGTCTGTTGTTGTGACTTACACTTCATCATACACATACCCTAGACACATAACGTAGTCATCACACTATTCCAGAATAATTCTGACTGAGATATATAGATATGTGGTAGCAAGTAAGGTTATATATAATACACTACTCTTATTAGATATATATACCTTCACAGCTGATCTCAGTCAGTACACTAAGTCCCCTATAAATATTTATAACATCCCACTTCACCACACTCCCAGTGAACTGATGTTGATTCTTGTACCTAGTTATTTACCGTTGTAATTGTCGCAAAATACAATCTGTATGTACAACACCGCCCACATATGGTCTCGCAAATTCCCCCCAGTTGTAAGACTAGTGACCACTATTATAAGAATAAAATAACATAGGAATCATCGCGCCAACAAAATACTAGTTTTTTTCTCGGTCTCTAAAGAGTTAACGCATAAAAACGATAGAACGAATTAATGCCAATGTGACGTCACAGACTTGCAAGCCTTTAACCAAAACGCACGTTTGAATGTTAGTATCGTTAGAAATTGTTTATTCCTTGGAAAAGACAAGGGAGAGAGAGGGGGAAATGCATAGAGCCCGTTTGAATTTTAAAACTGAAACTAACTGGCCAAATCGAACGATAGGAAAAATAAAGACTAAAAATGACGATTAAAATGCTACTAATTAGTTATTAAATATATCATATTCTTTAGTCTAATATATTATATTACTGTAGGAAGAAAGATATATTATTGGCATAAATATAAAGGAAAGACGAAAATGGTAAAAATAATAGCCAGAAGTATGAAACCTTATGCATTAGATGACAGACGGTAGACTAAGTAAATATTATCGTTCTGTATTAAAATGACTTAGATAATACTAGCGATATGGTAGAATGAAGACATATATAGACGTGCATGGGGCTTCTTTACTGATGCTGGCCATATTAAGGGGTGTCTCCTGATTTGAAAATAGTAGGTTAACTTTTTGAAAAAAAGACGCGTAGGAACGGAAGTCCCCTGATTGGTTGCTTAGAATAACTAAGAAGTGGGAATAAATACTCAGAGAGACGAGCGTTCCTCGCCACTTTCAAATTATAAGTTCACATGTATAGTTAGTGACGTATACAGACAAGTTGTGCTCATATGCCTTCGCTGTTCTGATAGTCAGCAGGAGATTCTGTGTGACCATTTATGGCCTGTAATTAACTTACATAGTGGAAAAAAATTCGATATTTCGAGTTTCTGGGTGAGAAACTGAAGTGAGCCAGTCACGTTGTTGTTCAACCATAGTACCTGTTTGAGGCCATATGAATTGAGTGCCTTACCTTATCTCGAATCCTGAAAGCTGAGCAGTGCTGTGTGCATGAAGACTTATAACCAGGACATCGCAGAATTTTCTACTCATATCGAAAGTTAAGCCCTGTGTTTTGGGGCCTTGTTAATTCACTGACTGATCCTCCTCCACCGATTATATCAACAAGATTTATAAAAAATGATGACATTATTGATCCCCCAAATATGTGCTTAAGTTTGGAAGAGAGTACTACACTAAGAACACTTCCTAGTTCAGGAAATAATAGACTTTAGTAGTTAAACTGGTATGTGTGTAAATATAACTTGACGTTTAATCTTTTATGAATCAACTCAATTATAATTAATACATTTGTAAAAAAATTTTCAGACCAAAAATCCAATAGTGAGTTGTTTACTTACTTGTTTATTAACCTTAAAGTGTGGTTGTTGTTATTTTCTTCACATACATTGCATATACCCTAGACATCTAGCTACACAACACCCATACATCAGGACATATAAATTGGGGATAATATACATAGCGGGTGGTAGTCATTGGTGGAAGCAAGACATGTTCCCTGACATATATTTAGAAATTAAACTTCCTCATGGGCTTGCATATCTGACTTCACATCTGCTACACAATTCTATACATAATTAATACCAACCCACCACATATAATGGGGTTGGCTCGTTCCGGGATTTCTAAAGTTATAATAAGTAAATAAGTGGAGGAGTTGGTGAATTGGCATTGCTCATTGTTGTCCTGTTAATTAGAGATTAATTAGATATTTTGGTTTATTTAAATCACATTGGTTAGAATATTAAGATGGCAGAATTGGCCAAGTACAGATCTTCTGCTGTGCAGACTGCAAAGGAAATGGGTATGGAGGGACAGATTTTAATTGATTATGTTACAGCAGAGGTTGATAAATTTATAGCCAGAGAAAGGGAAGATGCTAGGGAGGCTAAGAAATTAGAGGCTGATAGATTGGCGGAGGAGAAACGAATTATGTTAGAAGATGCTAGAGAACTTAAAAAATTAGAGGCTGATAGGGAGGCTGAGATTAAGAGGCTACAGTTGGAGGAGAAGAAACTTGAGGCTGAGGCAAAGAAACTTGAGGCTGAGAAGGAGGAAAAACGTCTACAGAGGGAGGCGGAACGAGAGAAAGGAGATTGGAGGCGGTAAGGGAAGACAAAAGACTGGCTGCTGAAAGGGAAGCAGAAGATAAACGGTTACAGAGGGAACATGAGTTACGACTAAGGGAGTTAGAGCTACAAGGCCATGCTCCTGAAAATGGAACTAGCCCATCCACTTCCGACTCAGCTGCAAGTCAGGGGGCCTCCTCATCAGCCATGGGGTTTCATCTGGATCCCTTTATTGAGAAAGATGATGATATTGAGCCCTTTCTAAGCCGCTTTGAAAGTTTAGCTACAACATATGGGTTGGAGAAGGAGAAGTGGAGCCTTAAGGTATCCCAGGGACTTAGGGGAAATTCTTATGAAGTATTTTCCAAGCTCAGTAAAGATGACCAAGACAATTATGACATTCTTAAACAAGCACTACTGGTCAGATATGAGAAAAACAGTGAATTTTATAGGAAGAAATTTAGACATGCTAAATTACTCACTGGGGAAACCTACCACCAGTTCTCGGCCCGCCTAGAGACCTATCTGGAGAAATGGACTGCTCTGGGGAAAACCCAAGATTTAAAGGAAATGATTATGATGGAGCAGGTTAGGGAGTCCATGGCTCCAGACTTGAGAAAGTTTCTCACAGAACAGGGTGCAGAGAGACTGGTGGATATTTTAAAGGTAGCTGAAAGATATCTAGCAGCCCAGTCAGAGTTGGCTGGAGCTAGGAAGAAGCAATTAGAACATAATAAAGGCCCCCAAAACCAATTTGATACTAGGGATCATAACCCAAGAATAAACCAAAACTATGATAGGCCCAGGTACGAACAACGTGACAGAAACCCGCAATATAATGAAAGGCAATCCTACAGACCAGAGGGAAAATGGTGTAAAATCTGTAGGATGCAAAACCATAATACTATTGACTGTGGTAGGAAAGTTCCTCCATATCGCGCGGCATGCATGATCACAGTGGACAAGGGGAGGAAGAAACTGACAGAGAATCATATTAATCTTCAACATCCCCCCACCTGTGAAGAAGTGTTATGTAATGGGGCCACCGTTAGGTGCCTTTATGATTCCTGATTGTAATATGACTCAGTCGTGAGTGCAACCCTGGTGCACCCTGACCAGTATACCACCGAGAAAGTGGAGATACAAGGGGCCCTCATGGGAACAGCCACCATGACACTTCCCGTAGCCGAGATCAATGTTAAGACAAGGTACGTGGAAGGAGTGATTACAGCAGCCGTGTGTGAAGACCCTAATTATCCGCTGGTGTTAGGAAAGGAATATGTGTTTCTAGGAAGCCCTGTAAAACCGGTTGTAATGACCACACTTCAGGTCAGGTCGACCCCTAGAAAGGAGGACACACCACCACTAACTATTCACCCAAAGCAGATGAGACAGGCCCAGGCAAAGGATAAATCATTAAAACCTTGCTTTGGCAAATTGCCAAACAGCCATACACACCCTAGAAAGGGACAATTTTATATGAAGGAGGGACTGCTCTACAGGAAAGCTAGAGCAGGATCCAACAGGGATGGACAACTAGTGTTGCCCAGGAGTTATAGGGAAAACGTGATGGCACAAGCACATGTTCTACCAGACGGTGTACACCAGAAGATGGGTACGACACGTCAAAGGACATCTGTAGCATATTTCTGGCCAGGTATAGCTGAAGACATTGATAAATTTGTTGACGCCTGCGACCAGTGCTGCAAGGTAAACTCCACAGGGTGGAAAAATAATACTCCCCTGCTAAGAAAGCAGTGTGGAAAAAAATATGGGCCTAAAAATAAGAAGGAAAGTAAAAGTATAAATAAACAGGATAGGGTAGACACAGTGGATAGGAAAACCCCTTTCCAAAAACAGTCTTCCCCAAAATTATTCACATTAGCATCTCTGCATATGGCACCCAGAGAAAACATAATCAAAACCAAGTCATCCCAGGCTCAGTTTGAAGCCGCATTCCGGGAACTGGCAAACATTAGCATTGAGGATAATCAGCCAGAATTGAAACCAAAACTAAGTGATCATTCGAGGAGAGTGGGGAGCGGAAGGCTGGTCAGTTGGCCTAAGGTTACGCTCACCTCACAATATGGCTATTAATTTAGCAGTATAAAGGCCCCGGTAACAGAGGTAGTTGACCGGGCCTACACAATCCATTTGGAAGTATTGGGCGGACATTGGGTTGAGATCACACATATTACATAACAATGCTAAGGGCGGATTGATTTCTGATGCAGAAATTCATTCCCCACATTTCATATTAATTCACCAAAATTATAGTAAGGATAAGTATACAGTGGTGAATATGGCCTCCATTTGAGTGGCGCATTATAGAATTATATATGGAAAATAGAAAAGGATGTTTCCAAATTCAGTCAAGCCGGCGCGCAGACCAATTGTTGGCTGTGAACATTTCGGAGGAACATACTAAATCCTGATGTTGCCTTGAGGATATTCCGAGAGTTTTATACCGGCTGATAATGAAATTACGGAACCCTTACATTACTCTGCCAGCACCATTTATAGATTACCCTTCATAACTATTGCAACCTTGAAGGGCGTCTAATACTCTCTGGACCTGTCCTGGGACAGACTCAGTGAAGAGGAATGGTGAAACTTGATTTATATCAGCATAGGACAGACAGTAATATCTGCAGCTGAAATAGATTCTTGGATTGCAGAGGTCTGGGGCAGCTTTCTTGAGTTGTGCTTACTTGGTATGACCCAACTGCAATAAAACCATGATCACTTTAAGGCAGAGAAAAGCAGGTGGATCGTGGTTGTCATACAGATATTGAAAGTTGCATTACCATTGCAAGCTTTTCTAACGGGGGAAATTATGTCGTAAAATACAATCTGTATGTACAACACGCCCACATATGGTCTCGCAAATTCCCCCCAGTTGTAAGACTAGTGACCACTTTTATAAGAATAAAATAACATAGGAATTACCGCGCCACCAAAATACTAGTTTTTTTCTCGGTCTCTAAAGAGTTAACGCATAAAAACGATAGAACGAATTAATGCCAATGTGACGTCACAGACTTGCAAGCCTTTAACCAAAACGCACGTTTGAATGTTAGTATCGTTAGAAATTGTTTATTTCTTGGAAAAGGCAAGGGAGAGAGAGGGGGAAATGCATAGAGCCCGTTTGAATTTTAAAACTGAAACTAACTGGCCAAATCGAACGATAGGAAAAATAAAGACTAAAAATGACGATTAAAATGCTACTAATTAGTTATTAAATATATCATATTCTTTAGTCTAATATATTATATTACTGTAGGAAGAAAGATATATTATTGGCATAAATATAAAGGAAAGACGAAAATGGTAAAAATAATAGCCAGAAGTATGAAACCTTATGCATTAGATGACAGACGGTAGACTAAGTAAATATTATCGTTCTGTATTAAAATGACTTAGATAATACTAGCGATATGGTAGAATGAAGACATATATAGACGTGCATGGGGCTTCTTTACTGATGCTGGCCATATTAAGGGGTGTCTCCTGATTTGAAAATAGTAGGTTAACTTTTTGAAAAAAGACGCGTAGGAACGGAAGTCCCCTGATTGGTTGCTTAGAATAACTAAGAAGTGGGAATAAATACTCAGAGAGACGAGCGTTCCTCGCCACTTTCAAATTATAAGTTCACATGTATAGTTAGTGACGTATACAGACAAGTTGTGCTCATATGCCTTCGCTGTTCTGATAGTCAGCAGGAGATTCTGTGTGACCATTTATGGCCTGTAATTAACTTACATAGTGGGAAAAAATTCAATATTTCGAGTTTCTGGGTGAGAAACTGAAGTGAGCCAGTCACGTTGTTGTTCAACCATAGTACCTGTTTGAGGCCATATGAATTGAGTGCCTTACCTTATCTCGAATCCTGAAAGCTGAGCAGTGCTGTGTGCATGAAGACTTATAACCAGGACATCGCAGAATTTTCTACTCATATCGAAAGTTAAGCCCTGTGTTTTGGGGCCTTGTTAATTCACTGACTGATCCTCCTCCACCGATTATATCAACAAGATTTATAAAAAATGATGACATTATTGATCCCCCAAATATGTGCTTAAGTTTGGAAGAGAGTACTACACTAAGAACACTTCCTAGTTCAGGAAATAATAGACTTTAGTAGTTAAACTGGTATGTGTGTAAATATATCTTGACGTTTAATCTTTTATGAATCAACTCAATTATAATTAATACATTTGTAAAAAATTGTTCAGACCAAAAATCCAATAGAGTTGTTTACTTACTTGTTTATTAACCTTAAAGTGTGGTTGTTGTTATTTTCTTCACATACATTGCATATACCCTAGACATCTAGCTACACAACACCCATACATCAGGACATATAAATTGGGGATAATATACATAGCGGGTGGTAGTCATTGGTGGAAGCAAGACAGGTTCCCTGACATATATTTAGAAATTAAACTTCCTCAGGGGCTTGCATAGCTGACTTCACATCTGCTACACATTTATATACATAATTAATATCAACCCACCACAGTAATAGTGGCTTAGATTAAAACTCCCGCAGACTTCGAGATGCCAGTGGGCACGGATTTAATTTAAGTAATAACCAGTGGATTAATTCAGCTGGTTCGCACCACGGTTGTTAAAATTTACCGGGTTCGCGGGACCGCTTGTTGACTTTATTTAGGTTACTACAAAATTAGGCTAAAATCGCGAGACAAAACATACATAACAGCCAGATCGCAAGATCTCTTATACTTGGACATGCACCCAAATATAACCACGAACCGTGTGTCTAGGTTAAACGAGCGCGCCTTGCAAAAATGAGACAAAGTTTTATTTAAAAGAAAAAAAAGTACATGAATTTGTAATATAACATAGGCCTATTGACCCATTTTTATATGTGTGACCTTAAGTTTAATGGGAACAACATTGCTACAGATAAAAGAAATTCTGTATTCGTTGAAAACATGTCACATCTCTAACACTGAAGCTGAATGGGGAGCAGATCCCATAAACACAATATCAACAGCTACGCCAATATGTACTGCTACTGAGCACAAGCTACCAATTTGGAAACAACAGTGTGTGGCCGTATGACCGACCACCTGAGCATTTATTCGTGCTAGTGTTTAGTGATAATAAAATAATAACACCATCATTAACTATTATGATAAATAAACAAGTTAGATTATTTTCTACAAATAAAATAAAAGAAAAGAAAATACACGTCACAACTGAGAGCAGGGTGTAGAGAGGTGATGTGGTAACTAGTTAAACTTTAACATAACCCACTGTTGCCGTCATTTTTGACGGTTCCAGAAGATGTAAATCTATATAATACTTTTGATAATCGAAGGTACAGGACTGTATGTTAACTCCCTGACACAGGTTGATTAGGGGTTACCTTCCCTGTGTTTATTCTTGGTGGTTGATCTGTCTTAAGACGGGGGTTAACTGTTCTCAAATCTGTTCTGTCTACGCAAGCGCTAGTTTTTAGCGCGAACCGAGAAGACTTCCGTCTGGGAGTGATGAGCTGGTTTCTGCCGGACGAAGATGTCCGTTGTTCTTCTCTGCATTACCTGGGGAAAAGATAGTCTTGTGATGTTAGTGATTTTCCCCAGAGTTATTCTGTTCGTCTAGTATGACGACAGGTGTTATTTGTGTATTTCTCGGAATTCTGTCCAAGGTAAAATAACTTAATTATTATGCAAAGTTTGCAGAACATTTAGTATGAACCTGTGAGTAGCGCTCACAGTTCTTGTGATCCAGAATTCATTATGTGCGCTTGACGTAGCCAATTAGGTCTATTCGTTGAAGTACTTTATAGAAGCACAATGAACGTATATTGATATGAAACTCGCAGGATGGCGGTATGTTTCAGCATGGAAGAGAATACATGCCTATGGAAAAAATGTACAGTTGTTTATCAACCATTATAAGGCACGTCATTACGGCCTATAACTTTGAGCAGAAGAAGAAGTGCCTGGCGGGTGAAGCCAAGTGAAGTCTTGACTTTATTTACCAGTTCACAGACTTCTATATTAAGCAACTATATTTGTTAAAGGACTACCTGACGCGTTCAGTCAGGGGCCCTGAGCTACAGTAGGAAAAGAATATGTTGTCAAGCCAGCGTTATGAGCATCATACCTACGAGCTATACAAAACTGATGATGTTTGATATTACTAATTATTACCACATATGAACAGTTGTTAAAGGACAGACCATTGTCGATAACGTCCTTATAGATGAGTGGTTCAAGCTTTATAATGCCAGATGTTTTGCCAGTCATTTCCAATATATATGATGTCCTTGATTCTCGTCCATTTGACTGTAACTGTTGATGTCACTGTGTCTCGTAATTAAATGGTTGAAAGTTCCAGCAGTTTCTACAATTACTGACTACTGCATGTGAGTGAGTGGGTGCCTGGTTTACATATCAAAGAGCCTAAACGCATTCGTGTCTCTACACACCCACATCACTTGTCAACCACACAAACTTCGAGTACCTCACATACAAGAAATGTCTGATGTTTGTATGTCAACATGACACCCTGTTAGCGCCTCAACGCCTGGTGAGCTAATCACGCATACCAAAGCTGTTTGGCCCAGGTCGGACTGACTACAACAGTACAGAGAAAAGATATTGTTACGTTCCTACATAACATAACGTAAATCCCACCTTAACACCCACGCCTAAAATTTGGCGGAATTTACTATCGGGATTTCAGTGACGTACACAAACAGCCCTGCTCCCTGTGTAATAAAATGATAGATTGACCAATAAAATGGAAATAGAAAAATGTATTAACCAATAGAAAGCAGCCAGCTAAACAAGGTACTGCGAGGTCAGCTGCCGGCAAGATTCGAGCGGCAGTGTTGGCAGAAGTCAGGCTTGTGCCATACAACGCGTTTTGTGATGACTCGAACATTGGTGGTTCAAGCAAATGTTATAAGTAGACCCAAAGTCTTGTAACATCCACGTAAATAACGTAATGCCCACCCTTAACACCCACGCCTAAAATTTGGCGGAATTTACTATCGGGATTTCAGTGACGTACACAAACAGCCCTGCTCCCTGTGTAATAAAATGATAGATTGACCAATAAAATGGAAATAGAAAAATGTATTAACCAATAGAAAGCAGCCAGCTAAACAAGGTACTGCGAGGTCAGCTGCCGGCAAGATTCGAGCGGCAGTGTTGGCAGAAGTCAGGCGTGGCATACAGACGCGTTTTGTGAGTGAGTCTTGAACATTGGTTCAAGCAAATGTTATTTTGCTGGTTTCTTCATGTAAGTAGACCAAAGTCTTGTATCGCCTTTTTAATTTTCAGCCCAGCTCGTCTGATATTTTTATAAAAGGTCGCAATGGCGCAAATTAACGAAGAATTGAAGGATTTAATGAACGAAATCCAAAACTGCAAAGATATTAAAAGGAAAACCACAGGTGGTAACCTACACAAAAGAGATATGCAACCCTGGCAAAATTATCAATGATCTGTGATGGGGCTGGAAAGACACCCGGCTTCCCTCTTCACGGAAAGACACCCGGCTTCCCCCTTCACGTAAAGACACCCCGGCTTCCCCCTTCAGGTTCAAGGCGTATTTATCGCCCATATATTTTCGATGTGCGCGCAGCATTCTAGGATGTAAAAAGTCTTCAAGATATATTAGTTTAGGCCATAATAAAGCCTAAGAATTAGTTGTGGTGTGTTATATTTGATAGTCGTGTGTTATATTTAATAGCGGTAGGTTTTATCTGTGTTTTCGTGCCTAATAAAGCAAATATCGCGAGTGTTATTTATGCGGCCAAATTAATACACCTAGCGCGCAGTAAGTTAAGTGATTAGCCTAGTGCCTATATAAAGCGTGCGATGGCCAGCCTCATGCACAACACCGTACTAGTCTCACTGGACGACATGCTTGAGTGTGTGTGTGTATGATAGCTGAGTGTGTGCTCTTGCAGTAGTGGTTTCGGTAGCAATCTATGTTACACGGTGAGATTGCCAGCCTCATGCACAACACCTTACTAGTCGCATTGGACGACACGCATGAGTGTGTGCGTGTGTGATAGTTGAGGGTGTCAGGTGGCGTGGAAGGACTGTTTGGCAGGTGAGAGTATCGTTATTCAACTATGATTTTAACTAGCCCGTGCTTTGTTTGCGTTTTAGGATTAGGAACTGAGCACTAGCTGGGTGTTTGTTTGTTTGGTGTTATGTTCGTTGGTTTATTTGTTTAATGTTTGCTTCAGTGTGCTCTTAATCACTGAATGGGTTGTAAAAATAAATACAGCCCCTGCCTCAGAATCAAGAGTTTTATTGTTGTTCGGGTCGGTGCTAGTGTGAAAAGAGAGTGATCAAATATCACAACATCATCATCATCTCGCCCCACCCTTTCACAGATCAAACCAAGGATATTGACGATAAGATTGAATATTAATCGCCTCTATGGATTGAAAAGGTGATAGAAAATTCAAAGGGGCACAATGAACATTGTGGGATAGCTTGAATCAAATGACTGATCAGATTTTGTAACCATTTTCTGTTGATACATTACATGCAATTTTCTGTTCTAAATAAAATGCAAGTTAACCTGATCCGGCTGTTGAAAAATTCCTTACATGTTGGATAATGTAGGAAATTAGTATTTGCAAAAGGTACACCACTATCACTCTCCAAAACTTAATAACAATAGAGGAACGAACGGTCTGGCACCCCACAACATAAACCAAAAAACTTTCATCTCTGGCGGACTTCAAGCCAGTCAAATATCTAACTTGGAGAAATACACTATACTACCCCACGGACACGGTAACAAGTGCTTCCCTGAAATGATAGAAAACGTTCCTGGTATTGAGAGAAAGAACAGCCAAAATGAAACAGAAAGGAGAGTCCTAACCACAAAATATAGAGAGAAACATCACCCAAGCAACACCTGGATCCATGCATACACAGATGGATCAGCAACTAATGCAACAGGAGATGGGGGTGGAGGAGTCTTCCTGAGCTTAAGCAATGGCACACAAAAAAAGATAGCAGTCGCAACAGGGGAAATTTTCAAGTCACTTCAGAGCAGAGGAAGAGGATTTAAAACTGCATCAGAAATTCTAATGACAGAAGAAAGCTTAGAGAGACCAGTAGCTATCTTCTCAGATGCTCTGTCAGTAATTACAACGCCGAAAAGTCAAAGTAATGCTGAACTCGATGATCTAAGAGTAACACTTCAAAGACTATGTCAGCAATACAAAAGAGTCGTGATACAGTGGATCCCTTCTCACTGCAACATCTCTGGAAATGAAGAGGCTGACAGATTGGCAAAGGAAGGGGGAAGGCTTCCTCAACCTGACACAAACATAACTTATGAGAAGGCCAAGAGTTTTATCAAGCGCAGGTACAGGCACAAGTGGGAAAAAGAGCATCCAGACCACACAAAAATGATCCGTATTACCAACTCAGCAGAAGTGAACAAGTGGTAATCTTCAGACTTCGCACAGGTCATAGCAGATTGAGATACCATCTATTCAACAAATTAAAGATAGGAACTACTGATGAGTGTGACTGTGGCACCGATAAAATGACTGCCGAACATCTGCTTCAAAGGTGTCCAACATATGAGGAACCGAGAAAACGCATATGGCCATCATCAGTACCATTCCTGGAGAAAATCTACGGAGATATCAACAGCCTCAGGCTGACCACTGCTTTCTTTGAACTTATTCAAGTTGACATCTGAGGGTGAACTTTGAACTTATTCAAGTTGACATCTGAGGGTGAACGAAGAAGAAGAATGGGAAGCCTTGTGCTGCATATGACGTCACACCGTTTGTGAAGTCTTGGTTATATCTTGGACATCACATAGCTGCTGCCGATAAATGAGTCAAGAAAAGATAGTTTTCTCTTCTTCTGTTGTTCCATTGGTACTTGTCTGGCTCTTGTCATCAGTTCAAATTTAGTGATCCTGTCACACTATTTCATGCCTTCTATTCTATTCAAGCACCCATTTATGGCCGTGTAACTTATTGGCTGTTGTTTTTATTTTATTACCGAAAAATGGAACAAAGTAGGAAGACTTCCAGAATTTTAAAACTATTTTATTGGAGAACTTAAAATGAGAAATTCACTCAAACATGGAGAGAAAATTTAACTGCGATTTTTTGGAATAGATCGATGATAAAACTGAAAGATTAACTGTGAACTGTGAAATCAAGTGCAAGATATTAGAAAATAAAATGTAGCCAACTGAAACTGAATTTTAAAAAAATTAGAATTAGAAGTTAAATCCTCGAAGTTTTGAAAAGAGAAGTAATAAATCAAGCGTTAAACGTCAGAAAATGGAGAAATTAGATACAAGTAACACAAAAAGCATAAAAAAAGAGTGAGAATTTTCCCAGCAATCCTTCCCGTTCAAAACGTCTTCGTGTAGGTCAAGGTTTCACGGTGGCTGCATCTGGGTTAGCCGTGGGAGAGAGGCAGGATGTCAGTTACAGAAGTGAACTCACAGTTGTCTCGTCTTGTTGATTTCTTCCGTTCAGTGATGCTATTAGCCTGATAACTGGCGGTTTCAATTTCTGTTAAAGAAACGTTCTCCCCTCTTGTAGTGACCCCAGCCCCCACACTGTTTATTCTGAACCCATTCCCCACACCGTTTATTCTTTATCCCTTTCCCACACTGTTTATTCTGAACTCATTCCCCACAATGTTTATTCTGAACCCATTCCCCACACCGTTTATTCGGAACCCATTGCCCACACTGTTTACTATGTACCCATTCCACACACTGTTTATACTAAACTCATTCCCCAAACTGTTTATTCTGTACTCATTCCCCACACTGTTTATACTAAACATATTGCCCACACTGTTTATTCTGTACCCATTCCCCACACTGTTGATTCTAAACCCATTCCCCAAACTGTTTATTCTGAGCCCATTCCCCACACTGTTTATACTAAACCCATTTCCCACATCGTTTATTCTGAACCCATTCCCCGCATTGTTTATTCTGAACCCATCCCCCACACCGTTTATACTAAACGCATTCCCCACACCGTTTATAATAAACCTATTCCCCACACCGTTTATACTAAACCCATTCCACATACTGTTTATGTACTACTGTGACAGGATGGTTTGGGGCGACCCCTTCTCGATCTCTCCTCCACTACGACAGTATTCATTATCAATTGAAGTGAGGACTGATTACCTGAAATTTCCGGGTCGGCACCTTTTTCTTTCTCTGCTATGTAATAGATATTTTGAATTTTCAACATTCTTACACTCCGCTCACTGATAAGTCGTCATGTCTTTTTGGTTATCCGTTTCTCCCTGCTTTGCAAGGAACGGCTGAGAATTGCCAACCATGTTGGTTAATCTCGGGTGTGGCCAACATCAGACTAAAGATTAACGCTAAAATCGCCCAGCGCATTTGTTTAATCGCTGATAAGGCCAGGGTGGGTTCTTTGCCAAGATGGTAAAGAGATGGACTGTGTGTGCTCAAGCGACAGATAACGAAATTACTCGTCTGTGCGACACATTTTGGACAGACATGCATGACAGCACCGTGTCCGGCACACCTTATTACAAAGACATTACTTTATATTAAAGTAATAATAAGTTATTTGTAAACATTGCCGATAGAGGATCGGATGTTTTCATTCCATATATGGGAGACATGACCTTTTGCAGTACGCATATTATTTCAGGCGGAAATAATTTTGAAATTACCGCACTAAACACGACTGTTTGAAACGATAGAAGCTTTCTTAGCATCGTAACAAAACAAATGCGGGGGGGGGGGGGGGGGGAACAGGCAATTTAACTTGACCTTTTCGCAGTTTTAAGACACTGTGAAAATTCACTGTGAGGATCGCTTGCCAAGACGAAATCAGACTGCCAGGGTTAGAATTCAGAATTCCCTTTATCAGACCGGACTTTGTGGAACATCTTGAAGGACTTAAAGATCCAAGGAAACCATTTTAATAAGGAAGACCGGCATCTGAGGAAACTGAAACACGGAGTCATAGTGGGAGTTTAGTGCTAACAAAACGACCCCCAAGACACGTGAAAAAAGGCATCTGCCAGTGCCTTAAACTTACTTCTCCGAGCAAACAGTCTGTGAGCCAAGATTGGCGTAAGTTGTACTTTTTATATTTTTCAATACTAACATGTGAACTAATAAGTATTCGTTTATATTGCCATGCGAATATTAATATGTGAAAAAGGCTAGTGGATGTCCAAGTCATTTGAGGCTGGCAACCTCATCATATAGAATGATGATTTCTGTCGTACGGATAGGTTTGATAGTTATTTATGGTCCCGTTTGAGTAGAGTGGATGGTAATAAGTACGTGAGAAAAAGGTGTGAGAAATAGATTTTCACAGGTGATAGTTTTGGGAGAAGATATGTCTATGGAATGAGTGAGTTTCTCTATTCCATCCTATCTATACGGCTATAATTTAGTACAAGACAATCTCTCCCTCCCTATACATGTAAATATAAGTTTAACTACACACACACACACACAGAGATATGTGATTACAAGACACATAAACGTGAAAAACTATGGTTAATTGGGTATGGGTCTGACCAACAAGTAAGTTTTCTTTGTTGTTTATTATCATCTAAACTTGACAACATCAAACATCTAAAGAAAGATCAAATAAAATCAGAATTTCATACATATCAGTGTTCATTCCTGGCCACCAATAGTGAGTAGATATTCGCTATATAGTGGCGTTTTGTCCCATATGTCCGCTAAAGGGAAGAGAGAGTGCCCCATTTTTAAGATCTGTTCTCTGTACTGCGTCGGTACTAGAAGCTGAATACGTCCCTGTTCAGGGTCGCCCGTTCTTCGATACAGCACTCCATCCTTAGAAAATATGTCTCCGTTGTGTCTGGGGTCCTTGGCCATGGGCAGTTTCTTAAAGCAGGGCTCCAAGGTAGGGTTCTTTTGTTGCGTCTCTTTTAGTTCCATAGGTAACATATTAGGTGCAGGCTCCCGTTCTTTTTGGTTTGCCCTCTTGTCGTTACTGCTGCCACAATCGGCTCTTTCGGTTTCCCTATAAACACATATCTACAACCAAGTATGACTGGGTAGATCAGATTTTCCATTATAGCCGCTTTAATAACACCTCGGACGAAATCCTAGTGTATCTCCACCAGCGCGAATGGGAGCGTTATGGGTGCATCTCCTTTAAAAACTCCCCATAATTTGACGGTTTCTTTTGTTTCTTGACCTGGTTTGACCAAATGCCTCGCGACAATACAATCAAAGCTCAAACCTGTATCAAACAAACAATGAGTTGAAATCCCGTTCAATATAACAGTCTTCGCGTAGAAGGCCTCTTACCCTCAGGTTGAGAATCACTGACATTATTACTCCGTTGCGAGGCTGTTTGCAAACAACCGATCCGTTTAGGCCCGGTGTGTTTTCCCTGATCAGATATCCCTGTCGCAGGGGTTTTCTCTTTGTCGTATCCCTTCTGGCCTGGTTGCCATGGGGGACGCTGGGACTGATCACGGGTGTCGGTGGGGTATCGGGTTTTGTAGAATTTCGATTTTCCTTGGGGAGGGGTCTGGGTAAAGTTTCTCTTGAGTTTTGGTGGGAAAATAATTGGGAAAACTGTTCTAGATTATTTTTGCGAGAAGGCTCATCTGTAGGTTTGCGTTTTGAGCCTGGACGCTCGGCTAGCGCATTGGCGTAACGCTCAGACTTACTAAAGATGTCTTTCAGCTTTACAGCTCCCTGTTCAGCAAGAAATCTTCGGGTTTCGTTTGACAAAGTGCTTTTGATCTGTTCGGTTACAACAACCTCTTTTAACCCTTCAAAAGTGCAAGGAAGTTCTGAAAGCTCCAAACAGTTAGTCAAATATCCCTTCAGACGGGAAGAGAACTGGGCATAAGTCTCGGTTTCCTCTTTCCTGCTGTTCCGAGAAAGTTGCAAAAATTTGCGAGCTCAAGTAAAGATTTCTTCAGCATGTCCTAATTGTCTTGATTGCTGCTTCTCAGTTTCACATACGCATCATACGCTTTTCCTTTTAAGGCCTGAGAAAGCTTTAAACACCATCGCGAACTTTCTAAACCGTACAGTGTTGCCATTCTCTCAAATTTTTCTAGATAAGTATCGATTTTCTCATTGGGGCTTGGGAAGAATTCTAGGGCAAAAGACATAGCAGCTAATTGGGGAGACTGGCTATTGGAATGATCAGTTAAGAGTGATTGAGGTGATAACGCCTCTCCGTTGCTGGAGCTAGACGCTGCACTATGACTTTGGACCTCTAAAGTCTTAAGCACCAGTTCGTGCTGACGTCGTTGGTCATTCTCTCTTTCCTCGTGTTCTCTCTCTCTCTCTCTCTCTCTCTCTCTCTCTCTCTCTCGTTCCATCTGTCTGCGAGTTTCCATTTCCGCCTCAATTTTCTTACTTTACAATTGCCGATCTTCTCTTGCTTTCTCTATCTCCCTGGCTTCTTTTCCCCTCTCTCTAGCTTCTTTTCCCCTCTCTCTAGCTTCTTTTTCCCTCTCTCTAGCTTCCGCTTCTTTTTCTTTCTTCTCCGCCTCATATCTGTCGAGTTCTTCGTTCACAAAAGCTAGCAATTCCTCTCCTTGTAATCCTATTTCCCTTGCTTCCTCTCTTAGCATTGTTCTAAGTTTTGCACGCTCAGTCATGGCAAATAACTGACTGCGACTTATTCGAGGAAGAAAGAAAGAAGAAAAGGATACACTGCTCCCTAACCAATTAAGAGAATACACAAATTTAAAAAAAAATGTTTTTACTGTTTTACTGTTACTCAGTTGTCTAATCTATCGCTGCTGTTAACTGGCAAACGGGCTCCTAACGCAGACGACTTAAACAATAGAGATGGTAGATCAGGCTAAAAACTGTAAATCTACTATTAATACTGTTGAAAAAAAAAAGTTTTAAATTAAGGAAAAACAAAATTTTCTTATTTTTAATCCACCACACTCGCCCACTCCTGAAGTCAGTTTTGGAATTAGGGAAGGCGATTAACTTGGCGACTGCCCGATTCACTTCTTTGCTATGCTCACACTCCACTGCTCCAAAAAAATTGTGATTGTTAAACAATCACACGTACCAGCGGTCTTTTTGTACAAAACAATTATATATCATATCTCCAACAAAGATCACCATCAAAATCAACCTGTATGTAACTCTAAGATGCTGTGGAAAGAACCACATTTCTAATGTGTGTGGTCAGAACCCAGTAAATAAGAACGTTGTTTAGGGGATACTTATTATTACTTTTCTTAACCCACAACACAAGACACACAACACTCTATCTAGAGTTAAACTAAGATACAATAACAGACGTTAGTCATTTATCTAGACTCAGACTTAGATCAAATCCTGGATACGAGCACCCATTCTGTCGTACGGATAGGTTTGATAGTTATTTATGGTCCCGTCTGAGTAGAGTGGATGGTGATAGGTACGTGAGAAAAAGGTGTGAGAAATAGATTTTCACATGTGATCGTTTAAGGAGAAGATTTGTCTATGGAATGAGTGAGTTTCTCTTCCATCCTATCTATACGACTATAAATTAGTACAAGACAATCTCTTCCTCCCTATACATGTAAATATAAGTTTAACTACACACACACAGATATGTGACTACAAGACACACAAACGTGAAAAACTATGGTGATAAGGATATTTTTTTCTTATTAATGATGTCCACCAAATGATAAATATAAGTGGATGGAAGCAGACATCATCATCATCAGTTGATAAACTCTTAATACAAGACCCTTGCCCTGAGCAAGAGACATGCTGAGAAATCTGAAGCTCGCTCGAACATCACCAGAGTTAAATACTGTGTTGTTGTGTTGCTCGTGGTTCGAGTATGGAATGTCAACTTGACCTACGCAGTGGTGTGTAGACATAGATGGAGTGTATAATGTGCGAATGATAGGAAGAGTTCGTGGTGTTGACAAATGTTCTTTTCTCACACTCATGTATGGCTGGAAGTCATCGACACCAACGACTGTGTACCTTTACTAAAGTTTAATTGGACGTACACACTCGACAGCACAGATAGTGACAAATCACAGGTTGGCATAATACATCATGGTACAGTGGATAAATGGTCTTGCAATGTTATGTTACATGGGCACTCATGTAGAATAATAGTATAATGGACTGTCAGTAGCCAAGCACTCAGTATTGCCCATATATATATATATCAACTGAGTTTACTGACAAAGCACGTCAGATTATAAACAATATCCAAGATGGCTTCTAGACCTAATCTCGTCTAGCGAAGATTCCTTAACATAATGTCCAGCACAGATTTTTCCATATAATTATATTGAACCGCCAGCAATGGGTTCTCATGTGTAGCAGTGATCTCTGGACTAATCAAGCGATAATACGGGCATCCCTTTTCTCTTCTTGAAAGTCACTACATGTTTGGTTCCAAGATGGCTTCACTCGTGAGCTGTCACTCACGTTTGGATACAGATAATGAATCTGTCCTAAAGTTAGTCATTCATTAAACATTTCATTGCTCTGTAGATTTGATCATGAACAATTGACTGCATTCTACAGGATATAGTGCTGCTAGGAATCAGAATCGTTTTTTTTCATCTAGTTAGATGTATCCTCTCAGACGTACAAATCATCCCTATCGAAAAACGGTGGCTTCGTACGAGAGTTCAAAAGAGTATCTTTATTACCTTGGTTTTCAGAAATATGATTTTGCCATTCCTTGGCAATAAGAATGAACACTGGGGTAAAGCATACACGATAGGTCTAGACGACTATCACTTTCCCCAAAAACCACTGAGATCACTTTTTTCCCGGCATCAAGCCGACATAGAAAAACACAGCCTATCATCAGGGCGAAGCCAAAACACACCTCTCTAGCGACACATCCGCCGAACAGCCTTTGACCTCTCTAGAGACAACAGAACATATAGTTCGACTTAGATATGTAAAGATATACAGATATAAGACAGATTCGTCCTACACAGACAAACAATACACATAAATTCAGGCCATAGATATTCTGAAGCAAGAACAATCTATTACTACCCAAACAAAGAATAAATCGCAGTAAAACTGGATTCATCCGCGGAGTTCGATCGAAAGAGACGGCACAACTTTCAAGGGAAGTAACTCAATAATGACTTTCCCTTAAGCACTAAAAAATATCTATTTTGTTTACAAAATATTTGCGAACATAACAAGTATACCAATGTATAATATTGTAAGATATCAAAGACTGCACGTAACATATGGTTAATTGGGTATGGGTCTGACCAACACACAAAGTAAGTTTGTTGTTTATTATCATTTAAACTTGACAACATCAAATATCTAAAGAAAGATCAAATAAAATCAGAATTTAAAAATAACCGAATAACTGTGCCCTCCCCCTCTGGAGAAAAGAACCAAAAAAGTAAATAACCCAAAGGTCAAAGGTTAGCACTATGTTACAGAATAGACAGTAAGGTAAACAAAGTTCCTACTAAGTGCTACTCAGTAAAGTAAACAATTTTAAAAGCAAAATATCCAGGTTGGTACAAGTTACCGTAACAAGAAAAAATATTCACTCTGTCTGTCATACGTGGGTACTCACTCGCTCCTTGCCTACTCTTGGTGATATTCCCTTGGACATACAATTATCCTGAATATATATATATATATATGTATCACCCATGTGTTACAGGGGCCCGAAATAGGAGCAAAGAATAGTAACACTGTACCCTACCAGGCATGTCGTAAAAAGCGACTAAGGAGGGTTGGGCATGGGGCTGGTTACCCCATCCCGTAAACCTTTTACCACAAAAACTTCAACAAGCATGGACATGTCAAATAAAGAATATAAATCAACTCAGCCGCCCAAGACAGAAGAAGGTCCTCTGGAAAGGAGGCGCACGAAGCAGCCTAGAGAAAGCCGAAAGGAGTCTGGGTTGCCGAAAAACCTTTTTTCGTCTAGGAAAATTTCCAGGATTGGCACCTGGAATGTTCGCACTCTGTGAACAAGGGAAAACTGCACAGGTAGCAGCAGAAATGACAAATTACAGGATTGATATCCTGGGTCTCCACGAGACATGGTAGAAAGGCATAGAAAAGAGGAGATTGATCACATGAGAAATGGTGTTGTCCTCAGGACATGAGGAGGAAAAAGCCCACCACAGTGAAGGGGTGGCTCTAATGCTGTCCAAGGAAGCACAGAAGGCACTTATAGAATGGGAAGCAATGGGACCCCGAATTATAACAGCAAGGTTTAAATCAGCCAAAAAGAAAGTAAATATAAACATCATCCAGTGTTATGCACCAACAAACGATAAAGAAGAATCTGTGAAAGAAGAATTTGAAAGACAGAATGTCTTTTACACCAGGGACTACGGAAAATAGGAAACACTGGCTTGAAAAAATCAAGGGACAACATGGCTTGTGAAGAGAATGTGGAACTTGGACAATAAGAAAAGAAAGGACATCACAATTTTGATGAGGGACCTAAATGCGAAAATAGGAACAGACAACACTGGCTTTGAAGAAATCATGGGAAACCATGGATTAGGTACGATGAACGAGAATGGGGAACTATTAGCAAATTTATGTGCTTCAAATCAACTAGCTATAGGAGGAAGCATATTTCCACATAAGGGAATACATAAAGCAACATAGATATCACCAGACCACAGAACTGAGAATCAGATTGATCACATATGCATAAGTAAGAAGTTTAGGTCATCATTGCATGATGTGAAAGTATGTAGACGAGCAGATGTTGTATCAGACCACCATCTTCTGTTGGCTAAAACAAAATTAAAACTCAAGAAATTTACAACAGCATATAGCTATTGTGGTGAAGTACAGTGATGCAGCGATAAAATCATAAATTATATGTAATAAAGTCATAATTAGTAAAAGTTGTAACGCGTCTTCTTCCCTGCGCCAGAAAACGCATTGATTTAAGCAGGACAGAACATAGTGAGAAATCTTATCGCCGCGTTGGTAGTATTAGCATTTATAACGCGCCCGTCAAGGGTTAACGATAAAAATTTGAAAATTCTACTAGCGTAGGGTTCCAGGAAAGATAGAAAGAATAAAACACACGAACGCATAAGAGTGAGAGAACGGACACCTGCTGCCGGCTTGTCAAGTGTTAGAGGTTTGAATTAGCTACTCGGGCCAACAGTGCGAGACGAGACCGTTAGCTTGTGTCGAAAACGAAGTCGCAAGTTTGAAAATTTAAAAATACCCCGCTAGCCCAATACATTTCTAACCCCAGACAATGTGGAAAAAATATATATATACACACACGCATAATTACTTCCTATCGGGAAAAAGGAAGATCTGAGGCGATTTTTATAACATTCAAGTAGTGGAAACTTAGAAAACAACGAACACCAAAATGGAAAATATATTGAATTCTTTATTACTAGGTTTATGATCATAAAAGTTGGCTAGTCTAAGAGTTGGTCTTGTCCTGAAAAATAATATGCTTTCGAATAAAAAATCCGACAGATAGAAATAAAGTTATGGACAAAAGACTGTATTTGTTTGTACAGACAGACCAACACATGCTCGTTTGGACTTGCACTAACGGTGACTTGTTTGACGCGTCCTTGAAAAAGGCAGGAAAAGGTTACATGCAGTCTGTTGTAGAAAGGGGCAGAAAAAGGGGGAGAAAAATTATGGGATGGCTTAACACAAAATATATTTAGCAGTAGAAATCTAAGAATGAGAGAGGAAAAAAAAACTTGGTAGTGTCCAAAAATCAAGTCTGTTTTTGCTTTTAATTTCAAATTTCAAAATTGTCGTTCGGTCATTGGCCAAAGCCTTTCATATTATTAAGAAAATTCAACGGCTTGACGCCATTTGTAGAAGATAGTCTCGAGAGCAGGACGTTGTGAATTTTGTGAAAAGTGATTAGCCTTATTAAAGCAAATATATATGAAAGTATAGGCATCACAGTCCAGCCAGCAGTACATCTGGAACCTGCTATTCAACGTACCTGTGTTTTTTTTTCCATTGAATTCTGGTAAGACCGACATTATTCATATATATTTTGTTTAAAAATGTGAGTGAGAGATGCTGCCATCACGACTAAGTAATCAGGTCCCAAGCTGATTTATGCAGGGCTTGAAGGGGAATTAAGATGAAACACATTGCTAGTTTTGTAAATGCACATGTTTTGTGAAATAAAATGTTTTCTTAGGTGACCAGAGGGACACAGCTCACCTATCCCATTGTATGGTAGAAAACAAAGATTAATAAGATTATTGCAGATGCAGTGCCGCCTTTGTAGGAGAGACATGTGAACAACACTGGTACACTGTGGAATGGATGTGCTGGATTGGTCCATTGGATATGACCCAGCTCTTTATTTCTTATGTATGCTCTTTTGTATATAAAATACAGTCTAAAATAGATATCACTCAGGAGACATTGTTTCATTATTACAGGGTCTTATCTGGCACTAGTCCGGTGCCAGAGTTCTATGTGAAAGCTGTTGAGGAGTTTTGGAGTCCAGTGGTGATAGGGGTCGCCAGTTTCCCCCCTATTACTTTTGGAGCAGTGGTCATTCGGCAGAAAGAATTCAGACAGTTCCAGTGGGCCAGATAAGTGAAATATCTGGTACCCTAACAGTACATCAGCTATAAGAGCAGGATTCCCCTGTATTCAAGAAATAAAATATTTCCATAGTGAAATGAACAGTGATATTAGATTGTAAAGAGACTGGGAGTGATTAAAGAATCACAAACAGCCATCCAGTGTTAGAAACCAGTAATAGAAGAATACTAGGTTCAGGACCAAATAAATCATACAGAAAATTATTAATTGTATAAATTTATCCGAGGTGTTATTTCCTTTAATCATAGACCTTAATACTTGTTTGTGTAGAGGTGTATTATTGTTAAAGTACCATCACACCACACTTGCATATCCCTAGACATTAGACGTAGCTATCATTCATACTAATCAAGAATAAGTCTGCTTGAGGCCATAAGGTGGTAGCAGAAAGGTACCCTGATACTCAACCTTACATTTGTTATAATCAGGGACCTTCACAGCTGGCCTCATTCAGTACATTAATGAAAAATATCAACATCATTTCATAACATCAAAACCCACCACAGCTATAGACAACAGCATAATGTGGGATATCTAAGAAATCAGAAAATAAGAGAACAATTTTCAATCACTGTATCCAACAAATACCAAGTACTCCAACAGCTGGAAGATGAAACAGATACGGAAGACCACTGGCAACAAGTAAAAAATATATGGAACGAGACATGTGAAGAAGTACTGAGAAAAAGAGATCAGCACAAAGCATGGATAACAACAGAAACCATTAGTAAGATAGAAGACAGGAAAAACAAGAAAGCAGATTTAAACAGAAGCAAAACCAGAAGCTCCAAAGCCAAGGCTCGTGAAGTGTACATAGAAGCAAACAAAGAAGTAAGAAGAAACATCAAAAGAGACAAGATGAAATATATTGATGATTTGGCAAGGGAAGCAGAGGAAACTGCAGCCAAAGGAAATATGAGGGACCTGTAAAACAACACAAAGAAGCTAACAGGGAAATATAAGCAAGCAAATGGCCTCATAAAAGATAAGAATGGAAAATTGCTTAGTAATATACAAGAACAAATAAAGAGATGGACAGAACATTTTTAGGAACTTCTCAATAGACCATCTCCAAATAATTTCCCAGACATCCAGCCAGCAGAAGAGGAGCTACAAATCAGATGTGAACGACCAAGTAGAGAAGAAATAAAGAAAGCCATAAAGCTTCTGAAAGATGGAAAAGCAGCTGATCCAAATTGCATTCCAGCAGAGGCCATCAAAACAGATATTGATATCTCTAAAGAGATATTATACAAACTACTTGGCAAAGTCTGGGAGAGAGAACGAACGAACGAACGAATGAACTTTATTTTCAAAGGGTTTAGAATTGGGCACGCAGGCCCGTCTAACATTCTGCAGCAGAATGGAAGGAAGGTTATCTGGTCAAGTTGCCTAAGAAGGGAAATTTACAAGAGTGCACAAATTATAGAGAAATAATGTTACTATCAGTGCAAGGAAAAGTATTAATCAGAATCATCCTTGAGAGATTAAAAGAGTCCATAGACAAGCAACTGAGAGATGAACAAGCAGGTTTTCCACAAAATAGATCCTGTACAGACCAGATAGCCACATTGAGAATAATAGTTGAACAAAGTCTGGAATGGAATTCACCGCTATACATCGGATTCGTGGACTATGAAAAGGTATTTGACAGTGTAGACAGAGAATCGCTTTGGAAATTGATGAGGCATTATTGAGTTCCCGTGAAGATCATTAACTTAATAAAGAAGGCCTATGAAGACATGACATGCAGAGTTTTTCATGAAGGACAACTTACAGAACCGTTTAGGATTAGAACGGGAGTGAGACAGGGATGCCTCTTGTCTCCATTTCTTTTCTTACTAGCAATAGATTGGGTTATGAAAACATCGACATCACACAACAGAAATGGAATCCAGTGGAATCTGACTAAACAGCTTGATGATCTGGATTTTGCAGTTGACTTGGCTCTTCTGTCCCATAACCATAATCAGATGCAAGAGAAAATGAAATTCTCGATGAGAGGTCACAACAAGTGGGCATGAAAATACACAGGGAAAAGACAAAGATTATGAGAATAAATGCAAGAAATGATAACAAGGTTGAACTTGAAGAAACGCCACTAAAAGATGTAGAATCGTACAAATATCTTAGAAGTAATATAGACAAAGTTGGAGGGACAGACAGTGATATCAAAATAAGAATACAAAAAGCAAGAGGAGGTTTCATTGCACTGGGAAACATATGGAGAACAAGAGAAATAAAGTCCAATACAAAAATAAGAATCTTCAACTCAAATGTCAAGTCAGTCATATTGTATGGCTCTGAGACATGGAGAACAACAAAAACAACAACCAAAAAGCTACAGACTTTTATAAACGGGTGCTTGCGTAGAATATAAGGACTGAAATGGTATGACAAAGTCACAAATGTGGAATTGATGACAAGAACCAGACACGTGCCAGTGGAACAAGAATTTAGAAGAAGACGCTGGCGATGGATAGGACACACACACACATTGGGGAAACCTGTTGATAGCATTACAAGGCAGTCCTTGTTCTGGAATCCACAGTGAAAGAGAGGCAGAGGTAGACCAAAAAACACATGGAGAAGAGAACTGGAAACAGAGGTGAAAATGATGAGGAAAACATGGAAAGAACTTGAGCGGATGGCACAGGACAGGAAGACTAGGTGTGTGTTTGTTGAAGGCCTATGTTCCTTGGGGAGCTAAAGGGTATTGATTGATATATATGTACGTGTATAGATTATGTCAGTGTTCAGTGCCTAATTTAGCCCCAGTCCAGCCTCGACAAATAAATTAATAAGGTGGACGCCAACTTTTGTGGTTTATTCCTGGATGTACAAATGTCACCTCGAATAGTTGGTGTAGAAAAAACCGAGATCTTGTGGTTCACAGTAAACAGAGAAAAATACTTCCAGTATTAGGAAACATCTGGTTGCTAGAACTGTTAGTATTGATAAAGGATGGTAAATCCTATAGGCTGGCTTTGTGGTGACTGTCGGTTTTGAAACAGCGTAACTTTCTGCATAAATCCACTAATACGACTGTCAAAAGTCAGATAGTGTTATTTTTTTTTTCACAATCCCTGTGGGCTGATAAATTGGAAAAAATATCTTGGTATTGATAAGTCCAGTTAAATTTACTAGTTAAATGTTTCTGGTATATCTTTGGCCAATCCTGTTCACAAATAAACTTGGGGATGCACAAGCCAAGACGAAGCAACATTAACCATTCAGTAAATGAAGAAAAGGATTAAAATAGACTGCTGGTCGCCCTTGATCAGGTCTGCTTAGAATAAAAGAACATTTATGAAAAAAATGCTACTCTTCTATATAACTACATATATGTGCACAGACGGGGACAAGACGATCTCTTATCAACTCCGTCAGTCCTGATTAAATTTAAAAGGCACACGGTGTCCTTAGCCTATTCCTATCCGGTCAGCTTTTGCTAGCTCGGCGTCTCTAGGTCGAGTGAAGGTATGCGCCCTCCCCGCCCTGGCTCGCGTCAATGATCAGCCCACAATGTCTATTATTATTTAATTATCCATACGCGCACTTAACAAATATCGTATGTCGTTAATAGCTATTAGATTGTCGGCGTCTGTTTGTTTAGTCGTATGATATTAAATAATAGTCACTTATAATAAAATACACAAAATGGAATAAACGTGAACTCTTTTCTGTAGTTAATCAGTCACGACTAGTGTATTCTCAGTCAACTAAAACCGTCTCTTCTTGTGTGAGAAAGCAGGTGATGGAAATTACATTATAACTGCACATCTGGCAACAAAATAGCTACGCGTTATTTATTTCACAAGTTTTAATGCTAGAAAATCACAGTGAATCATAGTGGTAAAATCTTAACACTGTTAACCACGAAAACGCTAATTTTTATTACCAAAAATCAGCAATGAAACTATCCCCACGAAATGCTATTAACACATCTTCCACAATGGTTCTAGAGTAACGTGCTTAGACTATCCAAAATTCTGAGTGACGACTGACAGCGGGTTTAAGAAACCACAGTTTATATATATTATTGTCTCTCTGATCTATAGATGACGTTACTTTTCACATTACCATATAAATCGGGAGAATTGTGAACACAGTTCCCCGGATAAAAGGCTTTACGGTCGCTCTGTCTCAGCGTTGCTAATCGACATCAGAAGAATTATCATGTCTAACGGGGTTACCGAAGATTTTGGCCCGCGACTCGACATCAAAGCCACTCGGGAAATTCCTGGCTCTCCTGAGTAAGAACTTCAAAGAGTCTTCGGTTTCTTCACGTGCGGTCTGTCAGCTATCGTGTGATTGACAGATAAGCTCGCTTGAGAAACTAGGTAAACAAACCTAACTCGCTACCTGCTATGACTGGCAGGTCGCGAAGTTTGTAAACTTTGCGTAAGCGCGTGTTAACAGAAAAAGAGGCGTGGATTAAAAGGTGAGTCAGACAGGCAGAAAAATGCATGCTTTTGTTGGTGAATCATAGAACGCTAACGAGGTCCGATAGACTGTCAGATACTGTAGGCTATATTTCCATTATACGTCACAATGTCATGAACCACCACTGCAGGGGCTTGTGACTGTTTTATTGCAAGTTTCTTACAGAGAACTAAAAGCATAGGTAGTCCCAAGTTCCATATGGAGCAGGGAGGGAAAGATGAAAGAAATGATGTACATTCTAATTATAATATTTCATTTTCAAACCAGTGTAAATGTCTATTTAAACATATGCATATTTAAATTAATGAATGTTTCAAAGCTTTTCAATCAGTGTAGATGTAGATGAAAACATATTCAATCTATATTGTGAACACTTTCTAATCAGTATAGATATTCTATCTATACTATTAACCTTTTCATTTGAATGTAAAGTACATATAAAGCTATTCAATTTAAATGTAAAGAAAGTTTCCTCTCGAGGGATTAAGTTCAATTCTCATCGAGGGTAAAGTCTGAGGTAGATGGGATGGTGGAATAGGAGAAATGGACCCATAACTACGTGTCAGAAAACGCAATACTCAGGAGAGCGTTTTGTTTCTATTCTTTCACCGTAGTTGTTTGTGGTACCAGTTGAGGGTACTATCTCTGGAACAAGAAGGGAAATGTGGCCTGAGCCTAAAGACGAGGGACCACCTTCGTGGACACTCCCTGACACTTCTGGTAACGTGCTGCGCCCTACAACCTTGATCAGCGACGAGCGTGATCAGTCTACCAAAAACCAAACCATCAGAAGGAGCATAACCATCACTGACAGCGAAATAACACATAAAAACTGCCAAGTGACCTCCTTTACACATTTCTATCCCATCACAACAGTGATGATAAACTTTTTTTTATAAATAATTATTAATGTCATTAAAACTTTGTTAAAACCTAAATGACTATTAAATCTGTTATTTGTAAATATACAAATTTAACGTCGATTTAATCATTTTGAATGTGCTACATGTTTGACTCAATCAGTTTACTAAATACGCTCTAAACATAGCTATATCATAATAAGAAGAATTCCACTGAGTAAATCAGGGTAGGGGCTTGAACGAGCTAACATTAATAATTGCGTAATTCTTCATAAAAGGCGGCGAATCAGATAAAAGTTAACAATTGCCCTGCCAATGCAGCATTGTTCTTGACTTCTGAAATACTGAAAACTACAAAGCACATCATTGTCCTTCTATCTACAAACTCTCAGTGATGATAAATGCGAAGGTAACTATCACTACTGCAAAGCTGGGGAGGCAATTCCGTGACAACTACACGAGTTGAACGTCGTCATGGGACCCAAAGATGTAGCAATAGAGAATGCAGTCAGCGACCCATAGCTTGACTGCTTGCGTCAGGGTCAGCGAACCAGAGCTGACCAAGACCCTACTCCACCTCCACGTGGTGGTCCTGGAAACAGGCTGCATCACTGCAGTCTGGCTGAGAGAGTAGGGATCGAAGAGGGAAGGCAAACCCGGTCCCAAAAAATGCCATGCTGAAGTCGGATGTGTCGGCCGAAAGGCGCAGATATCACAGCTCCGGTGTAAACAGACACAACGCAACCAACGTCCTTTTCAGGACGAACGAGGAAGAAGAACCTCGTCATCATTTTCCTTGACAATCCTTACAGAGCATAGAACCACCACTACAGCTGGTCTACTAGCATAAAACCTGCACCAAGCAGTCACATGCTCTTGCAACAGTGGTTTCTGTATCAATCTGTTTTACATAATGGGTTGTCAGCCTCATGTTCTTATCGACCCACCGGCATTTGGGTTCTTGCCTTTCTGCCCAATGCCATGTAGTGGTATTTGCTTGTATTCGCATGTTCTTCTTTTTCTCCATATAAGGTGTACCACTTATCTGGCCTCCGAGGAAAGAGCATTTTCCTAACATCATCGAGTGCTGGACACGCAAAGAGTTAGTGGTCAACAGTTTCGTAGCAGTTGTGACGGTATTGCCTCCCCTGCTTTGCAGTAGTGGTGCAACAGTGGCCAAAACTCAAGAGTATCTAATATGGGCTTCCAAGGTATCTACCTTCGCACAAGATTACTCTTGGCAGAGATGTAGATAGAAGGGTAATGACACTTCTATTACAAAGGGAGTCTTCACAAGATATTCAGATAAGCGAAAACAATGCTGCTTTGGCTGAGCACGTTAATTCTAGAATCTGCCGACAATTTTTGTGAAGAAATTAAGCACTTATTAATTTCAGCTCGTTCATGCCCCCCACCCCTGATTTACTCAGTGGAATTCTTACTATTCTGGTATAGCTCTGTTTAGAGTGTGTGTAGTAAATTGACTGAGACAAACATGCCGTAACTTTAAAATGATTAAATCAAAGTTAAATTTGTAACATTACAAATAACAAAATTTAATAATCACTTAAGTTTTAACAGTTGAAAATAATTTGAATAGTTTAAAAGAAAAGATTCATCATTTATAGATGATAGAATTCTTATAAAGAAAGTTCATTTTGGCAGCATATATTTTTCATATTAGCTGCCAATAGTAGTTTCCTCCCGCTGATGGGTTATGTTTACACTGCTCTCGCTCGTCGCTGGTCAAGGTTAAAGGCGCCGCACGTTTCCTAGAACGTCAAAGAGTAACGGCCAAGCTGGTCCTGCGTCTGTCTATAAGACCTTTTTATGATGGCGGCTCGCACGTCAGTCCACTTCTACCTTCACTTGGTTCCAGAGATAGTACGCTCTCCTCAGTATTGCGTTTCCCGGCATATACTTATGTGAACCCCCTCTTCTATTCTACCATCTCATTTATCTCAGAATTTACCCTCGATGAGAATTAAATTTAATCCCACGAGATAAACTGTCTTTACATTTAAATTGAATAGCTTTATCTTTACATTACATTTAAATGAAAAGGTTAATAATACAGATAGAATATGTTTACATTTACATTTCCACTGATTGAAAAGTGTTCACAATATAAATTGAATATGTTTTCATTTATGTTTACACTGAGTTGAAAAGTTTAAAACTTTCCACTTTAAAATTGAAAACATAGACATTTACACTGGTTTAAAGCTTGAAAACTTACATTAATTTTAAAGTGGATATGTTTATATGGACATTTACACTGCTTTGAAACTGTAAGTATTTATACTTAGAATATACATCATTTCTTTCATCTTTTCCTCCCTGCTCCATATGGAACCTGGGATTACCTTTTGCTTTTAGTTCTCTTTACGAAACTAGCAATCACCAGCTCGTGCAACTTACGAAAATCCTGGCTCACAGACATTTTGCTCATATGAATAAAAGAGACTTGAATCAGCCTCTTACACGCGTCTGGGGTGTCGTTAATTTAATAAGTTCCCTTTCTGACTTCGTATGTGGTTCTTCAGTTTCCTCAGTCCCGGTTTCCTTATTTAATATAAAAGAGTTCATGGGCTATGAAAATCCGTCCAAAATTCTCCAATAAAAGGTGTCCGGTATGTTAAGAAGGAATTCTGAATTCTAGGCTTCACTCTAGCAAGGTCTGGTATCTTGGCAAGCGATTTTCACAGTGGAATAACACTGAAACGTGTCCGGTTATATTCCCGGCCTTCCACGCATCTGTTATGGAGTTAAAATAAACGCTCCAATCATTTTCAAAAAGGCGTGTGAGGGTGAGGTACTTTCAAAATATTCCACGTGAAATAAGGTGCGTTTAGCAAAAGGTCACGTATTACCATATAAATCAAGAAGATATACGATGCCTTGCGTACAGACTCGCGAACATGTTGTTAACCTCATATGACAACGTGTTCCAAAAGTAACAATTAATTACTTTATCAGAAAGTAATATCTTATCGGTGTCTGTCAATAAGTTGTCTCCCCGTATTCCAAGCTTTGGTGATGCGTGCACCCATCTTATCGGTGATTAGGCAGAAAGCGCGGGGCGATGTACGTGTTAATTTGCCACGGCCAAGCTTGGTACAAGGGAATTTTACCAACCTGCCTCTCGTAATATTATCTCTACTTCTCCTTGCAAATGTGAGGTTTTTTATCATCCACAAGGAGTGTCAGATAACAGACAAGACGCAATATACTGAAATTAGTGAAAGAATACTTGAAAATATAAACTATCTGCTACATATACAGTATAGAAAGAAAGAAAAAAAGTGCGACAGTTGAAAGCACGCAATAAAATCAGTTCCACAAATGCACAGATTACTTCCGGAGTGAAACAGAGATCGAGAGGGGTCGCCCCGTTCTGTCACAGCGGTAGGTATATAGGTGCACACTGGAGTGTGTTGTGGTTGGATCCTGTTCAAGTGATTTTTGAGTGGTATACATTTTTTTCGGAGCCAAATGGTGCTCTAATTCCTCCTTGTAAGATAGCTGATGTTGTCATTATGACCAGGACTGGCCATATGTCTGTAAACCTGTCTCCCGGTATGTCCCATGGCTCATCTGTTCAGCCATGTTTCTATGTAGGTTGTTCGCATGAGTTGTTTGGCTGTTTGGAGATTTGTTGCTGTGAGTGGTTGTTCTTATCTTGTTCTCTTCTTTGCTATATATTTTAAAATAGTGTTAAAAAAATTACTTTATATTTTTATCATAGGGATGCTATTAAAAATATCTGGTGAGATACCAGTTATATTAATTTCTATGAGCAATTACAATATATATATATATATATATATATATATATATATATATATATAGATATAGATATAGATATATATATATATATATATATATAGATATATATGGTTTGGTTGTTCGTCCATCACGGGTGATGAAGACCACTCTGTTCATCCAATTATTTAAGAATATGTTAGGTTAGTCTACGGGTACGAAGGTGACTGAAGAGCCCGATGCGGGCCTGGAAAGATCTTGGACAGTGTGGGCAGGGAATGTTTGCTTCATGTGAAGGTTTTATTTCACGGTCCTTTCTAGCTTGTCTCCGCTGTTCCGCTGCTGCTCTTCTGGATGATTCGCATGCTGCTGCACCTTTACGAAGAGATGTGCGCCAAGCAGTTCGGTCTTGCGCAGCAGCTTCCCATGTGTCTGGGTTTATGTCAAAGGTTTTCAATGACGTCTTTAACGTGTCTTTGAAGCGCTTCTTTTGGCCACCATGGGAGCGTTTACCCTTCTGCATCTCACCATAAAAGAGTATCTTTGGCAGTCGATGGTCTGGCATGCGGACTACATGACCTGCCCAGCGAATTTGTGACTGCATCAGAATAGTATCAATATTCAGGTCATACTGATTGAACTGACAGTGCCATTTGAATCCAGATTAGATGAGCAACATTCGTTCAAAGCGGCCAAGTATAGTGATCTGGCCGCGGATCTGAGACACGATGGGTTCACTGCAAGGGTCATGGCTGTTGAAGTGGGCGCAAGAGGGCTTGTGGCTGCATCAGTGTATGATCTATTGAAACTGTTGGGGCTGAGGGGACAGTCGAGAACAAGGGCCCTGAAGAGGCTTAGTGAAACTGCCGAAAAGGCATCAGGCTGGCTGTGGAACAACCGCAATGGGGAATGGAGATCGTAACAATAAACGCTGCGGTACAGAAAACACCAGGAATTTTTCTAAGTCCACAATACGCTGAGGTTTGTGGTGGACTAGTGAACGGGCTGCGACTCAGGGGCGACAAGCGGTGTATACTATAAGGGGTGTCAGTATCAAAAGTCCAGTGGGGAACGCGCAGTGGCGACTCGTTGACTTCGCGCTGGTGTCTCAGTGTGTGCGACGGAACGAACGGAATAATTTGTCTTCTCCTTGTTACTTTCACAATTGCCTCCACGGCTGGCGGAGTTGTGGAATTTAAAGTTGCTACCATAAGTGAAATGGGTTCATTTTCGATGCAAGACAACAGGAAGCTGAGACGCTTGGGAGTCATGACCCAAGTGGGCCCGCCCCCCTTAGAGTGTAAAGGAGTATATAGGGCCGAAACACTTGTCGGACGGGGGGACTTCTTCTGATGATCAGATTGCTTCCTGTTGTATCGCTCTGTAAAGAGTTTCCTATCATAGTTACATGGTCAAACCAGTGACAATCGGGAAAAGACCGATTGACTTCTGGAAAGACAGATGACACTGGGAAAGACTAGAAACCGGCTGACCGGGTTAGCACCCCGTAAGCTGTATTCAATTGCTATAGAACCCCAAAACGATAGATGCCCCCAGGATTCACCGAAAGGGGGGGAGAATGATGAATCCACAGGCGCCTCATTGGAATCGACCAGACCCGTTACACGGACTTCGAGCTCTGAACAACGGCTGGAGTTTCCATGTGCCTGTGGTAGGGAATTCTCTACTCAGAGAGGAATGAAAATCCACAGAACGAAAAAGGGGTGTGGGAGGTCATCAGGGGGAGATCAACAGCGCTCTGTCTCGACGGATAAGACGTTAGAAGAACGCAGCCAGGAGTCAATCCACAGTGCTGAGTACATTCAAGTTGATCTGCCTGATGATGATCTCACACACTTCTTGGACGGGAAGAGAGATGCAATCAAGTTTCCACCCGCCAGTGCAAAAGGGCTTTGGGAACAGCTGGACGAAGCCTTGGCAAAAGAGTTGGATAACAACCTGAAGCAGATAACTTTGGAGAAGAAGCTGGAAATCTTCGGCGACATAATATATCTGCACTGTCGCAAAGTGTTCGGAGTGAGGGAGGCAAGGGAAAGTAACCCACCACGAAAAAGCAGAAGACAAATTAAAATAGAAGAAATCAGAAAACAGAAGAAGCATGCCCGAAAACTGTTCAAAAAATGCAGTTGCCGCAGAGAAGGAAGGGTTACGACAGGTTTGGGAGCACCTGAAAGGCCAACATAATGCCCTTTGTAGAGCAGAAAGGTTGTGCAGGAAGAAAAGGAAGACTCGAATGGATAGGGAAAGGTTCTTCAGGGAGCCCTTCAAGTTTGCCAAAGAACTGTTTGAGCAGCCACGGTCGGGTACACTAAACATCAGGAAAGAAGACCTGGAAGAACACCTTGGAATGACATATTCAGATGGTCGCAAAGATGAGCCGCTCAGCAGCATGGCAGGCCTTAAATGGCCGAGTAAGCCAGGAGCTGAATTTAACACCAAGCCCCCAACGGTGCAAGAGGTAGAAAGCATTGTCCAGAAAGCTCGATGCAAGTCAGCTCCAGGTCCTAATGGTGTTCCATATGTGGTGTATAAGAGATGCCCTGAGGTGCTCAAACGACTGCTTCGTTTACTGAAGAGTGCGTGGAAAACCCAGCTTGTAAGCAAGGAATGGAGAAAGGCGAACGGAGTCTACATCCCGAAGGAGCAAAATTCCACAGACATCAGTCAGTTCAGGCCAATCTCACTACTCAATGTGGAAGGGAAGATATTCTTCTCAGTGATGGCGAAAAGACTCACTACATACCTCCTGGCAAATGGGTACATTGACACTACCATTCAGAAAGGAGGTATCCCAGGTACACCAGGATGTCTAGAGCATGCCACAATGATATGGGAAGCAATCCAAAAGGCAAAGTCTGACAGAACAAACCTCCATGTAATCTGGTTGGATTTAGCGAATGCTTATGGATCCGTTCCACACCAGATGTTGTGGCAGGCCCTAGAAATGTATCATGTTCCACAAGAGATTGCAGCAATGCTGAAGCTGTATTTCGCAGGGTTTGCTGTCAGATTTTCAACCAGAGAGTACACAACGAAGTGGATTGGCCTTGAAGTTGGAATTGCGATGGGATGTACCATCTCTCCGATACTATTCGTGATGGCTATGCAGGTAATCCTCAATGCGGCTGAAGGAATGGCTATAGGTCCAAAGCTCGGTGGAATGTGTCTCATGCCACCGCTCAAAGCATTCATGGATGACACAACAATTCTGACATCAGATGAACATCAGGCCCGGAGGATGTTAGCACGCCTGGATGAACTAGTCAGCTGGTGCAGAATGAGCTTCAAACCCAAGAAGTCGAGAAGCCTATCAGTCAGGAAAGGGAAGATAGCAGAGGTCATATTCACGGTTTCCAACCAAAGAATCCCTACTGTCATTGAGGAACCTGTTAAAAGTCTTGGCAGGGTGTACGATGCCTCATTAAAAGACTCAAAGGCAGTGCAACAGACAATAGAAATGGCAGACAGAGGGCTACAGATCATAGACCAAAGCAGACTCCTGGGGAAGTTCAAGCTGTGGTGCCTCCAGTTCATGTTGATACCAAAGTTGCTGTGGCCACTGCTTATATATGAAATAAGCACAAGTACAGTGGAAGCCATAGAGAAGAAGGTCAACAAGTTCATGAGGAAATGGCTAGGAGTACCACCAGGTCTGTCAGATGTAGCACTGTACTGCAAAAAGTCAAAACTTCTGCTTCCTTTCAAGTCAGTTGTTGAAGAGTACAAAGTTGGAAAGGCAAGGCTTGCAATGATGCTACGCGAGTCAGCTGATGACGTGGTTAAGTCCATTCAGCCCACACTGAAAACGGGAAGGAAGTGGAAAGTGGAAGAAGCTGTTGATGCTGCCCAAGAGTCACTCAAACTGAGGGAGGTAATCGGATACACACAAACGAATAGACGGGGATTTGGTCATGGAGACATCCGCTGGTGGTCCAAGGCATCAAGCAGGGAGCGCAGAGACATGGTAGTTCAGGAGATACGAGAAGCTGAGAATGATAAGAGGTTGCAAAAAGCAGTGCAGCAGGTCCAACAAGGCCAATGGACTACATGGGAAGGAGCCCTGCAGAGGTCCTTGACATGGAATGATATATGGCATATGGCACCTCTTAGGCTCAGCTTCGTTGTCAGATCACTGTATGACCTGCTGCCGTCGGCCACCAACCTTGTGAAATGGGGAAAGTCGGATGATGAGCAGTGCCCCCTGTGCCAGGGGAGGCAGACACTTGAACACGTGCTCTCAGCGTGTAAGGTGTCATTAGGGCAAGGGCGATACACTTGGCGCCATAACAAAGTGCTAAATGAGCTTGCTGCGACAATAGATCTGGCAAGAATGAAGGCGAATAGCAAAGTCCGGCCAGACACCGCAAACACATACTTTCTGAGGGCAGGAAAGTCAGCACACCCCAAACCGAATAAACCTGGTAGCAGTTTACCATCTCTTCTTGATTGTGCAAATGATTGGGAGATGGCGGTAGACCTACCTGGACGAGGGGCATATCCAGAGAGTATCAGAAAATCGCGGAGACGGCCGGATATAGTGCTTCATTCTGCAGCAACGCTTCAGGTCATACTGATTGAACTGACAGTGCCATTTGAATCCAGATTAGATGAGCAACATTCGTTCAAAGCGGCCAAGTATAGTGATCTGGCCGCGGATCTGAGACACGATGGGTTCACTGCAAGGGTCATGGCTGTTGAAGTGGGCGCAAGAGGGCTTGTGGCTGCATCAGTGTATGATCTATTGAAACTGTTGGGGCTGAGGGGACAGTCGAGAACAAGGGCCCTGAAGAGGCTTAGTGAAACTGCCGAAAAGGCATCAGGCTGGCTGTGGAACAACCGCAATGGGGAATGGAGATCGTAACAATAAACGCTGCGGTACAGAAAACACCAGGAATTTTTCTAAGTCCACAATACGCTGAGGTTTGTGGTGGACTAGTGAACGGGCTGCGACTCAGGGGCGACAAGCGGTGTATACTATAAGGGGTGTCAGTATCAAAAGTCCAGTGGGGAACGCGCAGTGGCGACTCGTTGACTTCGCGCTGGTGTCTCAGTGTGTGCGACGGAACGAACGGAATAATTTGTCTTCTCCTTGTTACTTTCACAATTGCCTCCACGGCTGGCGGAGTTGTGGAATTTAAAGTTGCTACCATAAGTGAAATGGGTTCATTTTCGATGCAAGACAACAGGAAGCTGAGACGCTTGGGAGTCATGACCCAAGTGGGCCCGCCCCCCCCCTTAGAGTGTAAAGGAGTATATAGGGCCGAAACACTTGTCGGACGGGGGGACTTCTTCTGATGATCAGATTGCTTCCTGTTGTATCGCTCTGTAAAGAGTTTCCTATCATCATTAGGGAATCCAGCTCTGTCAAGAACGGCGGTATCCGGGATCTTGTCTTGCCATTTGATGTTCATTATCTTCCTGAGACAGACTGTATGGAAGTGGTTTAGCTTCTTTACGTGGCGCCTGTATACAGTCCATGTTTCACATGCATATAGCAGCACTGGAAGCACCGCAGCTCTGTACACCTTCAGCTTTGTCTGTAGACTAATGCCACTTCGATGCCAAACGTTGGTGTATAGTCTGCCAAATGTGCTGCTGGCTTTGGAGATCCTGGTGTTCACCTCATCATCAATGACAATGTTCTGGGATAGTGTGCTACCAAGGTATGTGAATCTGTTCACAACATTCAGTTTCTCACCATTAACCTTGATAACTGGCTCAGTATAAACTGTGCCAGGAGCTGGTTGGTACATGATTTCTGTTTTCTTCGTGTTGATGGTAAGCCCAAAGTTGGTGCAGGCTTCGGAGAATCTATCCACACTATGCTGCAGATCAGCCTCTGAGCCAGCATTGAGGGCACAATCATCAGCAAACAGAAGATCTCTGATGGTGTGTGATTTGACCTTGGTTTTTGCTTGAAGCCTCCTAAGGTTAAACAATTTTCCATCAATACGATAACTAATGTCGATTCCTGTTCCCCGTCTCTAAAAGCATCAGTCAGCATAGCAGAAAACATGATACTGAACAGAGTCGGTGCAAGTACGCACCCTTGTTTAACTCCATTTGAGACGGGGAAAGGCTCTGATAGCTCACCGTTTTCCTGAACTCTAGCCTGCATTCCATCATGCAGTTGCTGCACTATTGTGATAAATTTCTTTGGGCAGCCGTATTTTGCCATGATCTTCCATAGACCCTCTCTACTGACCGTGTCGAACGCCTTTGTCAAGTCGATGAAAGCTGTGTACAGGTCACAGTGCTGTTCTTGGCATTTTTCTTGTAGCTGTCTTGCAGCGAACACCATATCTGTGGTTCCACGTTCTTTCCGGAATCCACACTGACTTTCAGGTAAAAGACCTTTGTCAAGATGAGCCGTAAGGCGATTCAAAAGGATTCTGGCGAATATCTTCCCAGCGATTGATAAAAGAGAGATGCCTCGATGATTGTTGCAGTCTTGGCGATTACCTTTACGTTTATATAGATGTATAATTGAGGCATCTTTGAGATCGTGTGGGATGGTTTCACTCTGCCACATTTGCTGGAGGATCATATGAAGTTTCTCTATCAGAACTGCACCGCCATCTTTATAAACCTCAACAGGAATTGAATCGGAGCCAGGGGCCTTTCCACTAGACAGTTGACGAATCGCTTTTTTAGTTTCCTCCAGAGTTGGTACATCATCTAATGCTTCATTTATAGGAATTTGGGGCAGGCGGATGATGGCTTCGTCGTTAATAGATGATGGCTGGTTCAAGATATTATTGAAATGTTCAGCCCAGCGTTGGAGCATTTTTTCCTTGTCTGTAATTAGTGTTTTTCCATCTGCATTAAGGAGGGGAAATGATCCTGATGATGTTGGACCATAGACCGCTTTGAGTGCAAGGTAAAAGTTTTTCAAGTCATGGCTGTCAGCAAAGCCTTGGAGCTCATCTGCTTTATTACTCAGCCATGAATCCCGCATCTGGCGTAGTTTATGTTGGACGATTCTACGCATGTTGTTGAAAGCGTCTTTCTTGGATGTAGATTTTGGATCATTTAAATATGCTTTATGGAGATGGTGTTTCTCAGCCAACATCTGCTTTATATCATCTGAGTTCTCATCAAACCAGTCATTTTGTTTCTTGATGGAAGGACCCAGGACCTCTGTAGCAGTGTTGTAGATCTGCTCACTTAGGGCTGCCCAATTTGTTTCCACACTTTGGCCGTCTAGCGAGATAGATTTGAGACGGTCTTCTAGGGTGTCAGTAAATGACTGTTTAATTTTTGTCTTCTTTAGTTTGGTGACATCCAGCCTCTTTTGAGTTTTCTTCCCCTGAGGGCGCCTGGCTGGTTGGATACGAATTTTAAGTTTAGATACAATGAGGCGATGATCAGTCCAGCATTCGGCACCACACATGGACTTGGTCACCCGGACATCTTGCCTGTCCTTCTTCCTAACAATTACATAGTCAATTAGGTGCCAATGCTTTGAGCGAGGGTGCATCCAGGAGGTCCTGTTGCGGGTAGGAAGTCGAAAAATGGTGTTGGTGACAAGGAGGTCATGTTCTGCGCAAGTCTGGAAGAGACGAAGTCCATTACTGTTACAGCGACCCACGCCGTACCTACCAATAGTGCCATTACAGGAGATGTTATCTGAGCCTTCTTCTTCTTCTTCCATCCTTAGCCGCTGACCGACAAAGCAGTCCGTGGCCAATACGCCTAATGGCGCCTTAGGGCAACAAGAAATTAACTGTTGTTCCGTTACGCCTAGTGGCGTTTATTGGTACAACAAAAAATTAATTGTAATTGAGCCTACTCTTGCATTAAAGTCACCAAGAATGATGAGCTTATCTGCTTTAGGAACTGATGCAATGACTGCATGTAGTTCTTCGTAAAACTTATCCTTGACATCATCCTGGTTTGTCATAGTTGGTGCATACGCGCTAATGATGGTGGCATGTTTTCTTCCATAGAACAGAGGGATCTTGACCGTCATGAGTCGGTCATTTATTCCCTTTGGGGGCCCCGCTAACTTGCTGACAATTGCTGTTTTGATTGCAAATCCAACCCCTGCTTCTCGTCTTTCTTCAGTTCCTCTTCCGCTCCAAAAGAATGTATAACCTGCACCCTTTTCGCAAAGTTGGCCCTCGCCTGCAAGTCGAGTTTCACTCAGTGCTGCTATGTCAATGTTGTACCTGGCCAGTTCTCTCCCAATCAGGGCAGTTCGTCTCTCAGGTCTGTTTGCGTTAAAGTCTTTGTCAAGTAGAGTGCGCACATTCCATGCGCCTAGAATGAGGGGGAAAAATCTGTCCTTTCTTTTTCTTATATGTCGACCGCCGAAGTAGGGTACCCACCAACCGCGGTAAGCTGGTTAGGTAATGGTGAAGCAGGCAATGTTTAGGGCACCTTTCCTAGCCCCTTCCTCATGCCATGGAGGTGAGCAGTGCTTTCCTAAAGAGGGCTGCTCAGACACTCAGGGGGCTGCCGAATCCCACTGCTGCTCCGATCAGTGGAAGACGACCATATGGCCTGAGCCGCCTGTGTGTAGGTCTGCGACTACGACTGCCAGCGTACCCACGCCTGCCGCTTCGCCGCTCGCCCATCGCCACAGGACTTGTTGTGAGTGGATGGATGAATGGATGAATGGATGAAAGAGTGACTTGCGCGGTGATTTGGATTAAAGTGAGGAAGAGTTGCGCAATTCGTCGACCTCACTCTCTCGCCTGGGTCCATCTCAATCCAGTGGCAAGACAAGTCAAGACGACTGGAGATGAAGTCAGGTGCAGTGGATGACCAGGGCTTTCTACGTGCCTTGCCGTGCTCCTTACGCTCCACAGCGCGTTGCTGGTAATCGCCGTCATGCCCGTTGAACCAACAGGTGGTTTCTTCCGCGCAGTCTATCGAATCCAGTCTTCGCATGCATGGGTAGGCAGACCCTAACTCACCGAAGGTTTATAACCATTCGGCTACCCTCACCTAGTTTAGCCGGCCTGTCAAAGCCGTTGTCCGGGGGTGGCCGCTGTCGCATGCTGACAGCTACGAGGAGCCACAGGTGAGAGCTGGATGCCAGGTTTGGACCAAAGGTGGCTGAGCTGCCCTGAAAAGGGCATGACAGCTCCTTCACCAGAGGTACTACCAATACCTGACTTCCCAACACCCCCATATTATATATATATATATATAACTCTGACTTATAATCATTTATTAATATAAACACAAAAAAAAACAAAAACAAACAAACAAAATATATAAGGATGGCTCGCTCCAAAACCTCATACAGTACTGCAGTTCCTGAAGGTTGCCCAGTTGCCACCTCTACTATATTTGTATACAGTGTCGTGAGAGCAAGTACTTCCGGTGATGCACTCTTCTTTTTTTAAAATGTGTTTCGGGGAAGGATGGGAGGGGGTGATCAGCTGGTCGTGTGCCCTGTCACGTCTTACTCGCAGCAAGGTATTTAAGTGTCTGATACCCTTTTCTTTGCTATATGACAATGCAAGATGTTGTGTTAGAACAAATAAAGGGAATACAGAATGGTTTACAGTAGAAACAGGGGTGAAACAAGGCTGTATTATGTCACCACTACTTTTTGGAATAGCTATTGATTGGGTTATGAGAAACTATACCCACAATGAACAATTGGGTATAAAATGGACAAATGGAAAATTCCTGGGGGACCTGGATTTCGCAGATGATGTAGCATTCTTAAGTTCAACACCAAGACAATCCCAAGAAGCAATAAATAATTTGTGTCATCTCTCGGTTAAAATTGGTCTCCAAATAAATGCCTCTAAAACTAAAGCTATGAACTTTTCTAAGGAGACCTTTGATAACATCTTGAACGGGGAAAAACTACAGAAAGTTGAAAGTTTCAATTATTTAGGCAGTAAAATGACTCAGGATGGTGACACAACAAGAGAAATCCATACTAGAATTGCTTTGGCCGCTAGCGCCTTCAATAGATTATCTAACATTTGGAAATTACGATCATTGAATATACATACCAAGCTTCGTCTGTTTAATTCAAATGTTATCTCAGTGTTAACATACGGCTGTGAGAGTTGGAAAATAACAAAATCATTGGAGAACAGGCTGAATACATTCGAGAACAAATGTCTTAGAAAACTCATGAACATCAGTTGGAAAGAATTCAAGACTAATCGACAAATAAGAGAAGACTCTAGGCAGAAATATGTCTCCGACTATATAAGGAAAAGACGATGGTCATATATCGGTCATGTCCTACGAATGCAAAACAACAGAATACCACTACAGGCGCTCACTTGGGTTCCTGAGGGTAAGCGGAAAAAAGGAAGACCAAAAGAAACACTCAGAAGAACAATAATAAGAGAAGGAAGAACGTTGGGCCTAAATAATGTGCAAGAGCTAAGAGGAGTGGCGTCACAACGAACAACCTGGAGAGCACTGGTTTCTGCCTTATGCGCCGTGTTTGGCGCTTAAAGAATTTATTATTATTATTTTATTATACCCTTTTATGTGCATTTAAATGTCTGATACCCTTTCATGTGTATTTAAATGTCTGATACCCTTATATGTGTATTTAAGTGTCTGATACCCTTTCATGTGTATTTAAGTGAATGATACCCTTTCATGTGTAATTATGTGTCTGATACTCTTTCATGTGTATTTAAGTGTATGATACACATTCATGTGTATTCAAGTGTCTACTACCCTTTCATGTGTATTTAAATGTATAATACCCTTTCATGTGTATTTAAGTGAACTCCGCCTATGCCGGTCCCAAGCCCGGATGAAAAAGGAGGAGGGCGGCCTGCATGGAGGCCGTAAGGAGGCAGCCCCTCCACCATGCAAAGGCACAACAGGCCAATCACCTGTTTGCTTTAAATCACGATTACGAGCAATACAAGAGAGAAAACTGGACTGATTCTAAAGGCGACGAACTGGAACGGACTACGGACTACGACTTATGGAACTTGGAACACAAGAAGTATAAATGGGAAGGAAGAGGAGCTGGTGGAAGAGATGAGGAAAGCAAAACTAGAAATCCTGGCTATAACGGAAACAACGAAAAAAGGACAAGGAGTCATGGATCTCGATGGCAACACGCTGCTCTACAGTGGTGTGCCCATATCTGAAAGAGCTAAAGAGGGCGTGGGTTGCATTGTATCCCAAAATCAAAAAGATAGTATCAAGGGATCGAACTTTGTCTCGGAGCGCATTATGGTTGTAAAACTAAAAGAAGGAGAAACCATAGTCAACCTGGTCATAGTGTATGGGCCAAATGAGGATGAGAGAGCAGAGGTCAAGGAGGAATTCTTCGAGCTGCTGCAAAGGACAGTGGATGACTGCCTAGATGAAGTTATCATGCTCGGAGATTTTAATGCCAGAGTTGGAAATGACCATGCTAGATGGGGTGGAGTTATCGGAAGATATGGAGAAGATACTCTCAATGACAATGGAAAGCGACTCCTTAGATTCTGCAGTGAGCAGAATCTGATCATTACCAACACAAAGTTCCCCCATAAGCGCATACATGCATACACTAGATGTGAACCAACCAAGAATGAGAAGTCAGTGATCGACTATGCCATTGTTCGGAGAAGCTCATTCAAATATGTCAGAGATGCAAGAGTCTGGAGGGGGCCAGAGATTGGAAGTGATCACCACCTGCTAACAATCAAAAGAACAACTGAAAGAGTTGCTCAGCCAAGGAACTGCCCAACATCACGCAAGAAACCAAGTAAACGAGCAGGAGAAATGAGCATTAGGACCTACAAGCTGAGAGAGCCAGAAATTAAGACCAGATATCAGGGGCTTATTGCTACAGCAGTGAGCAACACAGAAGAACGACCCGATGACTTGGAAACCCTCTGGATTAAATTCAAGGATATCATAAAGACAGCTGCTGCAGAAGCATGCGGTGAAGTCCGACTTGGGAACCAGAGAAAGAGGACACCTTGGTGGACAGAGGAAGTCAAAGAGAAAATAAGAGAGAAGAAAATGGCATGGAAACAATACTTAGGAGCTAAAAAACACAACAGGACAAATGGAAAAAATATAGAGAATATGTGACACTCAGAACAGAAGCAAAGAACAAAGTGCTAGCAGCAAAACAGAAGTCCTGGGAAGAATTTGGAGAAAAGCTAGAAAAAAGATGCACAAGAAAACCAGAAATTGTTCTATAAGACCCTAAAGAACATGAGGAAGGAAAAACAATGCCCTCTCAAATTTATAAAGGACAAGCAAGGCAAATTGCTTACTGCCCCGAAGGAAGTAATGGAAAGATGGAAAGAATATTTCTCAGAACTCCTTGATGGTGAGCAAGGTCAAGCATCAGAAACGATAACCACTAGCACAGAAGAGAAAACCAATGATGGTGAAGATGACATAAAGATGGAAGAACTGAAGGCAGCACTGGAGAAAATCAAGATGGGCACAGCAGCAGGGCATGATGGTATAACACCAGAAATGGTTAAGTACATGGGAGCATCAGGCGACCTATTACTCTTAGGGGTCCTACAGACAGCATGGTGCAACAAGACCATACCAAAGGATTGGGAGATTGCCATCATAACACCAATTTTCAAAAAGGGTGACAATCGACAGTGTGGAAACCATAGAGGCATATCCCTTCTCAGTGTCCCTGGTAAAATCTACTCTAGAATCCTAGAGCAGAGACTCCGACGCCTAGCTGAGGCACAATTGGATGAGGTCCAGTGCGGATTCTGAGCAAACCGAAGTACTCAAGACCTAATCTTCACTCTCAGACAGCTAAGTGAGAAGGCCCTTGAGTATAAGAGTGAGATCCATCTTTGTTTCATAGATCTGGAAAAGGCGTTTGACAGGGTCACCTGGGGCAAACTTTGGGACTGTTTGGCAAGGAAGAATATTCCAGCACCTCTGATTCATGCTATACAGAGCTTCTACAAGTCTTGCAGAAATTATGTGAGGACAGCAAACCATAAGTCAGAAGAGTTCAGGACCACCAGTGGTGTAAGACAAGGTGATATCCTATCACCTTACCTCTTCATACTCCTTATGGACGATGTCATCAAGGCATGTAAGGAGAGAACAAGAAAGTATTCAGTGGGGTACTGGAAGATGAGACAGGTCTATATTTCAGAGCTGGCATTTTCTGATGATGTTGCCCTGATTGATAAATCAGAGGCACATCTCCAATCCAACCTGCAAGTCTGGAAGGAAGAGCTGGAGAAGAGAGGGATGGTCATAAGCAGCTCTAAAACAAAATCCATGGTGATATCACGAGAAGAAAGAAGACATCAGATTAAGCTAGGAGAACAGGTCCTGGAGCAGGTCGACCACTTTAAATACCTCGGAGCTATTATAGATCGAAAGGGAGGCATCAAAGAAGAGTTGGCCACTTGAAAAGCGGCAGCTGGGAGACTTTTTCAGGCCATAAATCGAGGATTACTCAGCAAGAGAGAGGTTGGTAAGAAAACGAAGATGGCTGTATACCGCTCCACCTATGTCCCAGTCTTGACATATGGATGCGAGTCATGGGCAATGACTACAACCCATAAAAGCCAGATCCAAACCTCAGAAATGAGGTATCTGAGGAAGGTGGTTGAAGTAACAAGAAGAGACATGGTACGCAACCAGACGATACGTCAAGACCTTAAATCCTACCCCCGCAGACCCAAGTAGAACAGTCCCAATTAAGATGGTTTGGCCATGTCTGCAGAATGGGAGAAGATCGGATACCACGACAAGCATGGGAAACAAAAAGCCAAGGATCCAGACCCCGAGGACGACCCAGAGTCCGCTGGGAGGACAACATTAGACAATCTTTGAAGGATCGAGGACTAGAATGGAACCAGGCCAGGAGGAAGACAGCCGATAGGATAGTCTGGCGCTCTCTCTTCCAAACCTCTACACCTCACGGTAGAAGGGGAACGACTAAGTAAGTAAGTAAGTGTATTTAAGTGTATTATACCCTTTCATGTGAATATAAATGTCTAATACCCTTTAATGTGTATTTAAATGTCTGATACCCTTTCATGTGTATTTAAGTGTCTGATAACCTTTTATGTGTATTTAAGTGTATGATACCCTTTCATGTGTATTTAGGTGTATGATACCCTTTCATGTGTATTTAAGTATCTGATACCCTTTCATGTGTATTTACATGTCTGATACCCTTTAATGTGTATTTAAGTGTATGATACCCTTTTATGTGTATTTAAATGTATGATACCCTTTCATGTGTATCTGAGTGTCTGCTACCCTTTCATGTGTATTTAAATGTCTGATACCCTTTCATGTGTATTTAAATGTCTGATACCCTTTTATGTGTATTTAAGTGTCTGATACCCTTTTATGTGTATTTAAGTGTTTGATACATTTTATGTGTATTTAAGTGTAAGATACCCTTTCATGTGTATTTAAGTGTATGATACCCCTTCATGTGTATTTAAATGTCTGAAACCCTTTCATGTGTATTTAAGTGTATGATACCCTTTCATGTGTATCTGAGTGTCTGCTACCCTTTTATGTGTATTTAAATCTATGATACCCTTTTATGTGTATTTAAGTGTCTGATTCCTTTTATGCAAATTTAAGTGTATGATACCCTTTTATGTGTATTTAAGTGTCTGATACCCTTTTATGTGTATTTAAGTGTCTGATACCCTTTTATGTGTATTTAAGTGTATGATCCCTTTTATGTGTACTTAAGTATCTGATCTCTTTTATGTGTATTTAAGTGTCTGGTCTCTTTTATGTGTATTTAAGTGTCTGATCCCTTTTATGTGTATTTAAGTGTCTGATCCCTTTAATGTAGATTTAAGTGTATGATACCCTTTCATGTGTATTTAAATCTATGATACCCTTTTATGTGTATTTCTGATACCCTTTTATGTGTATTTAAATCTATGATACCGTTTTACGTGTATTTAAGTTTCTGATACCCTTTCATGTGTATTTAAGTGCCTGATACCCTTTCATGTGTATTTAAGTGTATGATACCCTTTTATGTGTATTTAAGTGTCTGTTAACCATTTATGTGTATTTAAGTGTCTGATACCCTTTTATGTGTATTTAAATCAATGGTACCCTTTCATGTGTACTTAATTGTCTGATACCCTGTCATTGGTATTTAAGTGTCTGATACCCTTTTATGTGTATTTAATTGTCTGATACCTTTTCATGTGTATTTAAGTGTCTGATACCCTTTTATGTGTATTTAAGTGTCTGATACCCTGTTATGTGTATTTAAGTGTCTGATACGCTTTTATGTGTATTTAAGTGTATGATACTGTAGTAAAATCTGCGAGAATAATCGCTAATTTCAGTAAGATTTTAGTCATAAAATGATAATATATAAAACAGCCCTATTGTGTCTGACGGTGATGCTCTCACACGCCAGCAACGCTGCCTTTTGTGCAGTGCTAAAGCCTATAGAACGATTCAACGGTAAAAATCTAACACGCGTTTTAGTTTCGGTTTCGAAAACGTACTACCAACATTTTACCAGATCTGCTGCATACATTTTGCAGCCAAGACTTATAATTAACGATTTTGAGGAAGTGTGCCGCAAAATAACTATCTGAATTAACGTATTCTGTCAACTTTAACGCAAATTTAGTATTAATCCTTACATTTTTTGGTAGTGTTACACGATACAATACAAATTATTAACGCCAATTCTTAACCCGCCACGCCAACACCCAGCTTCGCTTGATAGTCCGCCATGCATGTATACGCTGGAGCAAAGCCAACAGAGGCAAAACACGCAGACAATTTTATTGCCTCCTCGCGGTAATGTTTCTGACGTCACAAAAACAAGTTAGTTATTTGAAAAATACATGCTAGCGAGATAGCGAGAGGGGAAGATGGCCGTCTTGTGTAAAATATTTATTTGACGATGACCGGTGACAAAATTGAAAATCTAAAACCATAATGAAACTGAACATAAAAAAATATATGGTAGTATAGCTTAGAATTCACTGAGCAAGAATATGTTTTAAATACTATGATAGTCCCAGTATTACCCAAATTGTTGAGGAAATACTAAATGTCTACGAACGCACGACCAGACAGACTGTTGTTCCTGCTTGTTTTTTTCTTAGTGGGGACACCGGCTTAGAAGAGAGGCATTGAGGAAATTCAAAATTCGCTTGGGGAACAAGAGTATAGGAGAAGAGGGGAGCGGTAGGAAAATTGTTACCAAAAACTAACATCGTTTTGCATTGACATAACTAAAGCGGACTGGCCAATCGACTACCAGACGCAGAGTATGTTTGGAATTATTCTTGTTTTTCAAAAACTGCATTTGAATTCTGGTAGTCGCAAGCTTTCGATTGGCCAGTGCTACTAAATATTAGCAAAAAGCTTTCACTATTCATTGCCAGTTGAACTGTATTTTTGATTCAAATACGCTGAGAACAGCTGTGATAAATTTAAAAAGTAAATTAAATAACTGTATGAGTATTTCACAGTCTGGACGGAGCAGAGGAAACTGAGGCCATTTCTTTGCAAAGTCAGCGTCATTTGTTTCTTTTTCTTGATTTGTGGTAAGGAGGCTTTATGAATTTAATATGTTTAATCCCATTACCAAAGTTAGATACTGCTATTGGGAAAAAGTGAAGGACGTGCCGGGAGCAGACATTGTTGAGTCTTCACGTTGAAATGTATCTAACTAATGTATGGTGTCATGATTATGTTTGAATATTATTATATTAGAGCATATTAGTAAGCCTCTGTGTTCAATGAACACTGTTCAAAATGCCTGAAGCATTCATATTAAAAAAGAAAAAGATGAGAAAAATATATAAAAGGAAATGTGGTTACCCCACATTATATTATTGAGGAAACTATGTAAACGTACAGTGGCGTATCTGCCATAGGGACCTGAGGGGTGGTCACAGAAAGGTTGGAGTCATGAAAAAGTAGGGGATGAGTGCACCTGAAATGCACGCGTGGCTGACCCCATACCCACGTATGAAATTAAATAAAAGAATAAGTGATCAGATGTAAAAGGCCAGGGTGTCCTTTTGTTGCAGAGGTTTCGTTTCCTGTTGCCAGCTGGTGACAGCAAACCTGAGGAGTGACGATTACGCCAAGAAGTCTCCTACACTTTACGTATGCTGTCAAGAGATAACAGCAGGAGCTTGGGTGTGTGACGTGCTATCGATATTTCTGCAACTACACAATATCTTATCTTTCAACAAGAAACCCCAGGTGATATGTTAAGGACCTGGGTACATCTGACAGTTTCGGTTTAAATAGACCTTGTTTTTTTCAAGTCATACTCATGACTTATGTGGGGTATGATGACATTACAGCCCCTCATACACAGGGGCATTATCTTAGAAGAATAAATTTAAGCTGTGAACATTCAAACAGGAAATACATATAATAATATAATAACATTGTAGTTATTTGGGCAGATTGTCCACACAATTTTAGTTAATCTTTTATGTAAACTATCTTGTCCTTATTTTCAAAGACCTGTCCAAACGATATGACTGGACAGGCAAAATAAATTGTACAAAAAAATTAATTTAAAGAAAAACTTAACCACAGGTTTTGTTCACTTCCTCATAGTAACTTAAAGTGTTTTTGTGTTGTGTACCATCATTTCATTTCTCCCCTAGACACTAGGTACATCATACACCATACATTAGAGCCAACACAGTGACCGTGTGAGATCTAGGGAGGTAGCGTTAGGTTCCCTGCACATAATTCATCATCATCATTTATAGAGACAGGGGCCTACATGTGCTTGACCTCACACGGTAAATACATTCACGGATTTCATTCTTTTAGGATACCATCATAACCTCCCCAGCAAAATCTAACTTTGCTACATAAATTGGTAGGCTTGTCCGGGCATTTGAATTTCTCCTAGTACTACATACATTGGGGTCTGGGTCTTAGCATAAACAACATTCTATTGTCCCAGGGAATCCCCATAATCATTATTGCCCAAGATTTGGGAAGTCGAGAAACTGTCAGAACCCAGAATTAATTAGCTGAGGAAATGAAAATGCAATTAGAAGATGCTAGGGAGACTAAGAAATTAGAGGCTGATAGGGAGGCATAGATTAAGAGGCTGCAGTTGGAGGAAAAGAAACTTGAGGCTGAGGCAAAGAAACTTGAGGCTGAGGCTGAGGCAAAGAAACTTGAGGCAGAAAGAGAAGAAAAACGACTGCAGAGGGAAGCAGAAGCAGAAGAAAAAAGATTACAAAGAGAACATGAGATACGACTAAGGGAGTTAGAGCTGCAAGGTCATGCTCCTGAAAATGGAACTAGCCCATGCACTTCCGACTCAGCTGCAAGCCAGGGGGCCTCCTCATCAGCCATGGGGTTCCATTTAGATTACTTTGTGGAAAAGGATGATGACATTGAGTCGTATTTAAGCAGATACGAAATATTAGCCACTACTTATGGGTTAGAAAGAGAAAAATGGGGTGTAAAGTTGTCTCAGGGTCTTCGGGGAACAGCTTATGAAGTGTTTTCTAAAATGAGCAGGGATGACCAAGACAACTATGACATGTTGAAGCAGGCTCTTCTGTTAAGATACGAAAAGAACGGAGAGTTTTATAGAAATAAATTTAGGAATGCCAGGCTACTGTCGGGTGAGACCTATCATCAGTTCTCCGCCCGGTTGGAGACGTATATGGAGAAATGGGCTTCTTTGGGGGAAAACCCAAGATCTCAAAGAGATGATACTCATTGAACAGATGAGAGAGTCCATGGCTCCAGACATGAGAAAATTTCTCATGGAACAGGGCGCAGCCAGAGGTAGCTGGTATCAAGAAAAAACCAGTAGATCAGTATAAAGCTCCTCAAAACCATAGTAAATTTGATAACAGAAATAAGTAGAACTTTGATAGGCCTCGGAATGATCATAAAAATAGAACCTCACATTTCAATGACAGAAAGAATGATGAAAGAAAACCTTTTCATAAAGGTAGATTGTATTGTAAACATTGTAGGATGGTGTCACGTAGGTCTTATGATCATTAAATTGCCTAGATCTTCTTCCTATTCTCTCACCCGGATCCTTTTAATTTATTATCTGTCTTTACCTTTTTCCGGTATTTTTCGCATCATTCGTTTGCGAAATATATTTCCTTCCTAATTCGCAAACTTTACCTGTTTCTTTTCTCAAAACTGAGAATCGCACTAGCATTCTATTACATAGATGTCAGTCAGACGAGAAGTGTTATAATGCATTCCGTCAGACCGGAGAGCCGACAGCTGTCTGCAGTTTCCCCGGGGACAGTGTTTTCTTCGGCTGAGTTCTGGGCCTGTAGTGTGAAAATTCACTCCGCGGGACATGGCAGGCAGACGGAGTGTCGGCATTTTTCGGTAAACCGCGAGCGTTTCGTCAAAATAGCTCTGGCTTAGCGTGAAAAATCGCTCCGCACTGGAGACCGGCTGTCTGAGAGTTGCAACTCACGCGCGCTCTCGGTCACTGATGGCAGTTACGACACGCGTTAAGCTGACGTAGGTGTTTTACACGTAAAAAGGGAGATGATTTCGGAGTTTGAGAAAATATGGGATTGTTTGCCCCTGTTTTCAAATATCCACCCAGGAGCTGAAATCTGATTTCATTTCAGTCTCCAACATCTTCAGTAGACGGAACACGCGTGCTAGCGAATGAAACTTGTATAGCGAATTTCATAGTTCTCGTCAGATTTGTGACGAGCTTCTAACTACCTATCTAGTGAATTATCCTAGTCGTGGTGTTACCGTAGTTCTGTGGTGAGATTAATATAATAGATATCTAGTATTTTGGAAAGTGATTAAGTGTTAAATCGCGGATTTCATTTTAAACTAGTTCTGTGTGCAGAGTGATTATTTTAATAGTTTGTTATTTCTTTAGTCGACGAGTTACAGTGGAGAGCAAGATAAATTATAAATTTCTAGCTAAACCCATTCGACTATTAAAACAATTTAAATTAACTGCTAACTACTCAGTCGAGTATATTTGCTAAACAAACTATAACTGCTAAGATGTCTCATGAGTGTTGACGAAATATATTTATATGTGTTTCAAATTCATGATGATTGATTTTATAATATAACTTATTTCACGGGAAGTGTTAAATGATAAGCTCTACGCTTGCAGTTTAAAATATAAGTTATATAATTATACATAGTATGTATAATTATTTTATATGTGCTTTTTCCATTTTATGCAGTGAATACTGGGGTGAACCCAACTTGCCGGCGTTTAGTAAATAAAGAGTTTCATACTTGTGAGAAGAATATACATTTCCTATCTTTAACCACGTGGGTTTTTTTTCAAGTAACACTGGTCTGACAGTGCGTGTGTCATCAGAGATAGACAGTAATACCCATCCAACTAACGGTTTCTAAAGAATAGAAATATATATTGGGCTTTTGAGCCAGTTCATATTGCTCCACAAACTCAAATATACATGCTGCCTAGCGGCGAGAATCATTACAAGAAGTAACATTAATATTCCCGACAATTATTGAAAGAGTGGATAGTGAACCAAGACTATCTGTTGAGAGCAGTTGTCCACTGGTCATCTTTTCAAAATTAAGGGAATCCTCGTGTTTTTTTTTTTTGACTCTGTGTGCCCGTTTTAAACTTGCTTATCCAAACTGATTCAAGTGACATTAACAGTAATCAAAAATTTAACTGGTGAAGTGAACGCTCCCCGAAAACAGTGGACGAAGCCTGGAATTGTAGAGCTGGGGATTCGCTTTATCCAAAGAATACAGATTCGCTGTAGAGAAGTGTCCTACGGTTGCGCCAGACGGTGAACAACATCAAGTTTTTGATAGGTAAGAACGTGTGCCAGGGATCCCTGATGAAAGAACCGAGTGAAAGTGGACTGAGTGAGTTTTTTTTTTGATAACTATTGATTCACCCCACGTTATAATCTCCTTACGGAAGAGTGGCTGCTTGATTAAATTGTCCCTTTGAAGGACAATATTAGACCCTAACCATAGGTATTTATGACTCTTTGGGCCATCATCTGTCTCATAACGGGGCTGTGGGCTAACCCTAGAGTTAATATCATAACGGGGCTATCATCCTTGTAGCATTCTCTTGATATTTTATGACACAGCAGTATTTTTGGTGTACAAGTATTTCTCTGTGCGATATGGCATCTTCCAGTAGGCCCAAAGCATATAAAAAGAACCGCAGTGTTTTGTCAGTTGAAACGAAAACAGAAATTATCAAGAGACTAGGAAAAGGTGAAACTGTGTCTTCACTTGCAAGGATTTTCAATGTTGGGAAAGCTACCGTCTCTGACATCAAAAGTAACAAGGATAAAATTATGAGTTTTGCATCGAAATTGGATAGTGAAAATGGGTCGAAGAAACGTAAAACCATGAGAAATGCGAAAGATTTGAAATTGGAAGAGGCTTTGTATATATGGTTTGTGCAAAGAAGAAGCAAAGGGGAACCTATCTCTGGCTTTCTATTGTGTGAAAAGGCACTACAGTTCAACAAACAACTTGACGGTCCTCCTGACTTTAAGGCTAGCCAGGGATGGTTAAGAAACTTTAAATCTCGTCATGGCATACGAGAATTGAAGATTCAAGGGGAATCTTTATCTAGCGATGCAACTGCCGCTGAAAATTTTAAAGAAACATTCTTGGCTTTTTTTTTTTTTTGGAAGAAGAAGGTTATTCACTCGATGATGTGTATAATGCCGATGAGACTGGCTTATACTGGAAATCATTGCCTCAAAAATCACTTGCATCTCAGCGCGAAGCAGCTGCTCCTTGGTTTAAAAAGTGCAAAGAGAGAGTAACAATTTTGATAGCCGCGAATTGCAGTGGAAGTCATCGTTTACCGGTGCTAATGATCGGCAAAGCCAAAAAAAACCACGTTGTTTAAAGAATGTGACATGTCTCCCATTGTGCTACAAAGCACAGAAGAGTGCTTGGATGAATAGTGAAATATTTCTTGATTGGTGAAGAGGTCGAGAGAACAAGAAAAGAAAACTGGAAAAGTAATTCTTCTACTGGACAATGCACCATCTCATCCAGAGACGGATACATTGAATGCAGTTGATGCAAATTTTAAAGTAATTTTTTCTGCCTCCCAATGTAACAGCACTGATTTAACCAATGGATCAGGGTGTTATAGCAAAGCTTAAACAGATGTACAAGAAGGAAGTCCTGCGTCGTTCATTGTTGGATGAAGATGAAGAAAGTGTGGTGGCGTTTTCCAAAAAGCTTAATCTCAAAGACTGCTGCTATATGTTAGCTGATGCTTGGACCACCCTGTCACAAGATAATCTCAACAAGGCTTGGAATAGATTGCTTGGGAAAAAAGGAGGCAATGAAACTACTGCAGTGGACACAAATGATGATTGTATAAATGAAGTTGTGGAACTGTTTCAAGCAATGCCCGGATTTTCGGACTGTGACAAAGATGATGCACACTTGTGGCTAGAAGATGATAATGATTCTGGTTTTCAGTTTTTGAATGACGAAGAAATGTTGTCTTTTGTGCAAGAAGAAAACCAAATACATGTAGTGACCGATGATGAAGACTCCTCAGAAGTACATGATGTACTTGTAAATTATGAAGATAACCCAAAACGTCGACCAAGTCCTGAAGAAGCCTTTATAGCACTAGAAACAACGATGGCTTGGTACGAGCAAGAAGATGAAAGCTGTCCTACACAGCTTCTGCTGTTGAAGAGAATGTGGGACTTAGCAGCCAAAAGGAGACTATCCAGTTTGGTGCAAAAGAGGATTCCTCATTATTTTAAATAGTGGGCTACATCTGTGCAAGTATATGTATACGTAAGTTGTGCCTAGTTTTGAATCGTTTGTAATGTTATTTTGAAAATATTTCTCTTTTAAAAAAAATAAAATAATACTGTACAAGTAGTACATGCACTGCAGTGTAATGAAAGATTTTGGTGATACAGTGATCTAATACAGTGTGGGTATTATTATTACAGTACAAGTAAACATGTTTTATAGTGTATTTTCCTTGTGATGGTTAATTATTTTTAGAAATATGTGTACATGTACTCGATACATTATGTAATCCAATTATCCGAACTTTTGATTATCCGAACGATGCTCGGTCCCATGGGGTTCGGATAAATGGAGTTCTACTGTATATATATATATATATATATATATATATATATATATATATATATATATATATATATATATATATATATATATATATATATATATATATATATATATATATATATATTCATGGTTATAGATTTCCCACGTCTGTGTGTTTAACTGTCGTCAGGTGTATGTGCGTGTCCGTGAGTAGATAGAAATATATGTAATATATATATATCTGTGTTTAGACTGTCTGACGCCTTAAAAGCTGTCGTAGAGGATAGGTGAAAGAGAAAAGATTTCCTCGATTCTTTTCAGAGACAGCCTCTATATCACAGTCTATCATCTCACTGGTGGAAATTCTATTTCTTTTACTAACTCTCACGGGGTCTATCACCTATTCTAATCTATTTCAGAAGGGACCAACCCAAGTCTTAATTCTCATATCCAAAATCTACGACAGATGGACAACCATAACACCGAAAATTGTAGAAGGAAAACTCCAAATTTCGCTGCAATGAAAACGGGAGAAAGGGAGTAAAGGTCAACTCTACTGAACAGCAGGAACCTTACCACCCCCAGTGTGTGAAGAGGTGATATGTAATGGAGTCACCATAAGGTGTTTGTATGATACTGGATTGGATTTTGATTCAGTTGTGAGTTCTCACCTGGTGCAGGCAGATCAATATACCACAGAAACAGTGGAGATCCAAGCTGCAACCAAGGACGTAGCGAACATGACACTTCCCATCGCCAGGATTAATGTAAAGACGCGATATGTGGAAGGAGTAATCAAGACAGCAGTGTTAAATGAACCAATCTACCCCCTGATATTGGTGTGTAGATATGTCTTCTTATGGAATCCCAAGAGACCTGTGGTCATGGCAACGGTCCAGACCCGATCACAATCCAGAAAGGAAGAAGATGAACCTATAAATACTCATCAAGAGGAGATGAGAAAGGCACATGCTGAAGATAGGTCACTGAAGCCGTGCTATAAGAAACTCCCAAAGAGCCATACTCCTCCTAATAAAGGAGAATTCTATATGAAGAATAAATTGTTATATAGGAAGGCCGGCAATGGTTCAGCTGGTCACGCACAGCTGGTCCTTCCTAGTTCATACAGGGAGAAAGTGATGGAGTTAGGTCATACTATCCCCTTCAGTGGTCACATGGGGATTAGCGCAACAGGACAGCGTATAGCTTGTCATTATTTCTGGCCAGGGATAACGGAAGACATAAAGAGATATGTAAAATCCTGTCTTGAATGCCAGAGAGTAGCTCCAAAGCATTGGACTGCTCCAGCAACTCTTGGGGAAATGCCCATTGTGGGAACCCCTTCTGAGAGAGTTGCAGTGGATATTGTGGGACCTCTCACTCGGACCAAGAGGAGGAACAGTTACATCCTTACTCTGGTAGACACTTGTTCTATGTGGGGAGAGGCGGTAGCCCTGTCATCAATCGATTCAAAACATGTGGCAGAGGCATTACTTACGATATTCACACGGTTAGGATTCTCGCATCAAATCTTGACTGATAATGGCTCTCAGTTCAAGGGGAAGCTAACTGAAGAGGTTTTCAGGTTGTTTCAAGCCAAGCACTTTCATTGTAGTCCGTATCACCCCCAAGGAAACGGCCAGGTAGAGAGGTTCAATGAGACTCTCATTTCTATCCTGAGAAAGCTGGCACATGAGAAACCTGATACGTGGGACCACTACTTGCCCGCCGCATTGTTTGCGTACCGGGAAGTACCACATAATTCAACCGGAATGGCACCCGCAACACTGTTATTTGGGAGGCCAATAAAAGGTCCTTTAGAAGCTTTGTTAAGGACCTGGACAGATGAGAAGGCAGAGGAGACTGTTACCTCATCTTATCAATATGTGAACGAACTGACCACTCGTTTAAAAACTAGTTGGAAACTGGCAAATGATAATTTGAGACAAGCCAGGAAAAAGCATGCTGCTTATTATAATAAAAAAGCTAAGGATAGGGAACTTGCTGTAGGGGAGAAGGTACTTCTTCTATTGCCTGGCAGCAACAATAAACTTCAGATCGGATGGCAAGGGCCATATACAGTTTTGGAAAAGGTATCCAGAACAAATTATAAGATATACAAAAAGGGAAAGGAAAAAGTCTATCATGGGAACCTTTTGAAGAAATATCTGGACAGACAAATCCAGGAAGGAACACACCTATTGGCCTTGTCTATTGCAACCGAAATGAAAAATGACCCTCTCTCCTCATTCGAATATCCACTGAAACCCAGTGAAACGTTTGCACAGGTGAAGATCAGTAATCACCTGACAAAAGGACAGAGGGAGAAGGTTCAACAGGTCCTTGAGAAACATACAGATGTGTTAACGGATAAACCGGGGCACAACAATTTGTTGGAATATGATATGAAACTACTAGACCCAGCACCTATCTGTATGAGGCCCTATTCTATTCCTTTCGCTAAGGAAAAAGCTTTGAAAGAGGAGATTGATTATTTGTTACAAGAAGGGATTATTTCTCACAGTGAGTCTCCTTATAGTTCCTGTGTGGTTTTGTTGCGGAAACCATCGGGAGAACATAGACTGTGCATAGATTACAGGAAACTGAATGCTGTCACAGAAGGTCAGGTGGATCCATTACCTGATACTACTCAACTATTTGCCAGGATGAACAAGGCAAAATATTTTTCTCAGGTGGATCTTAGCAAAAGCTATTACCAAATTCCAGTAAAGCCTGAGGTTCGACCTTATTTAGCATTTAGCACCTCGGAAGGTCATTATGAGTTCAACATGTTACCGTTTGGGTTGAAAAATGCCCCGAGTGTGTTTTCAAGGATGATGCGAAAATTATTGGATCCCCTAAAAAATCCATGTATTTCGAATTTTATGGACGATATCCTCATTGCTACGGAAACATTTGAGGAACACATTACCTCTTTGAATATGCTGTTTGATAGACTCAGAGAGGCTAACTTAACCGCTAGGCCAACAAAATGTTGTATTGGTTGTAAAGAGTTGGAATTCTTGGGACACACTGTACACCAGGGTAGCATGACCCCTGATCCCAAGAATCTGGAAAAACTGAAAAGAGCACCTAGGCCACAAACAAAGAAAGATGTGCGATCTTTCGTGTCATTGTGTGGTTTCTACCAAAAGTACATCAAAAATTTTAACTCTATATGTGCTCCTCTGACGGATTTAACTCGCAAAGGTCAACCTGATACAATAAATTGGTCAGCACGGTGTGAATTGTCTTACCAGGAGTTAAAAGAGAAACTTTCAAGCAGGCCAGTATTGCAATTGCCTGACTTGAATCAAGAATTTATCGTGAGAAGTGACGCAAGCAATGTAGGCCTAGGCGCTACATTGTTGCAAAGGTCCTCCTCACAGGATGGGGAATTGAACCCAGTCGCTTATGCAAGCCGCAAGTTGAACAAGGCGGAAAAAAATTATTCAACAAGTGAAAAAGAATGTCTGGCTTTGATATGGGCGATAAAAAAATTCCAGATTTATTTATATGGCAGGACATTTGTGGTCCAAACGGATCATTCACCACTCGTATTCCTGTCACAGGCCAAGCATGAAAATTCCAGAATATTGAGATGGTCCTTGTTATTGCAGCCATACTCATTTCTGATAGAATATATTCCCGGCCCTCGGAACGTAGGTGCAGTCTTTTTGAGCAGACATCCTTATGATGAAGATCAGAAAAACGCGTAAGACTTCATTGAGCTAAGTTATCTCGCAGATTATAACCTGCTAATGATTGCATATTTTAGGATGGGAGGTGTGTAGTAAAATCTGCGAGAATAATCGCTCATTTCAGTAAGATTTTAGTCATAAAATGATAATATATAAAACAGCCCTATTGTGTCTGACGGTGATGCTCTCACACGCCAGCAACGCTGCCTTTTGTGCAGTGCTAAAGCCTATAGAACGGTTCAACGGTAAAAATCTAACACGCGTTTTAGTTTCGGTTTCGAAAACGTACTACCAACATTTTACCAGATCTGCTGCATACATTTTGCAGCCAAGACTTATAATTAACGATTTTGAGGAAGTGTGCCGCAAAATAACTATCTGAATTAACGTATTCTGTCAACTTTAACGCAAATTTAGTATTAATCCTTACATTTTTTGGTAGTGTTACACGATACAATACAAATTATTAACGCCAATTCTTAACCCGCCACGCCAACACCCAGCTTCGCTTGATAGTCCGCCATGCATGTATACGCTGGAGCAAAGCCAACAGAGGCAAAACACGCAGACAATTTTATTGCCTCCTCGCGGTAATGTTTCTGACGTCACAAAAACAAGTTAGTTATTTGAAAAATACATGCTAGCGAGATAGCGAGAGGGGAAGATGGCCGTCTTGTGTAAAATATTTATTTGACGATGACCGGTGACAAAATTGAAAATCTAAAACCATAATGAAACTGAACATAAAAAAATATATGGTAGTATAGCTTAGAATTCACTGAGCAAGAATATGTTTTAAATACTATGATAGTCCCAGTATTACCCAAATTGTTGAGGAAATACTAAATGTCTACGAACGCACGACCAGACAGACTGTTGTTCCTGCTTGTTTTTTTCTTAACGTTAGTGGGGACACCGGCTTAGAAGAGAGGCATTGAGGAAATTCAAAATTCGCTTGGGGAACAAGAGTATAGGAGGAGAGGGGAGCGGTAGGAAAATTGTTACCAAAAACTAACATCGTTTTGCATTGGCATAACTAAAGCGGACTGGCCAATCGACTACCAGACGCAGAGTATGTTTGGAATTATTCTTGTTTTTCAAAAACTGCATTTGAATTCTGGTAGTCGCAAGCTTTCGATTGGCCAGTGCTACTAAATATTAGCAAAAAGCTTTCACTATTCATTGCCAGTTGAACTGTATTTTTGATTCAAATACGCTGAGAACAGCTGTGATAAATTTAAAAAGTAAATTAAATAACTATATGAGTATTTCACAGTCTGGACGGAGCAGAGGAAACTGAGGCCATTTCTTTGCAAAGTCAGCGTCATTTGTTTATATTTCTTGATTTGTGGTAAGGAGGCTTTATGAATTTAATATGTTTAATCCCATTACCAAAGTTAGATACTGCTACTGGGAAAAAGTGAAGGACGTGCCGGGAGCAGACATTGTTGAGTCCTCACGTTGAAATGTATCTAACTAATGTATGGTGTCATGATTATGTTTGAATATTATTGTATTAGAGCATATTAGTAAGTCTCTGTGTTCAATGAACACTGTTCAAAATGCCTGAAGCATTCATATTAAAAAAGAAAAAGATGAGAAAAATATATAAAAGGAAATGTGGTTACCCCACATTACATTATTGAGGAAAACTATGTAAACGTACAGTGGCGTATGTGCCATAGGGACCTGAGGGGTGGTCACAGCAAGGTGGGAGTCATGAAAAAGTAGGGGATGAGTGCACCTGAAATGCACGCGAGGGTGACCCCATACCCACGTATGAAATTAAATAAAAGAATAAGTGATCAGATGTAAAAGGCCAGGGTGTCCTTTTGTTGCAGAGGTTTCGTTTCCTGTTGCCAGCTGGTGACAGCAAACCTGAGGAGTGACGATTACGCCAAGAAGTCTCCTACTCTTTACGTATGCTGTCAAGAGATAACAGCAGGAGCTTGGGTGTGTGACGTGATATCGATATTTCTGCAACTACACAATATCTTATCTTTCAACAAGAAACCCCAGGTGATATGTTAAGGACCTGGGTACATCTGACAGTTTCGGTTTAAATAGACCTTGTTTTTTTCAAGTTATACTCAGGACTTATGTGGGGTATGATGACATTACAGCCCCTCATACACAGTGACTCTCTCTCTTAGAAGAATAAACTTAAGCTGTGAACATTCAAACAGGAAATACATATAATAATATAATAACATTGTAGTTATTTGGGCAGATTGTCCACACAATTTTAGTTAATCTTTTATGTAAACTATCTTGTCCTTATTTTCAAAGACCTGTCCAAACGATATGACTGGACAGGCAAAATAAATTGTACAAAAAAATTAATTTAAAGAAAAACTTAACCACAGGTTTTATTCACTTCCTCATAGTAACTTAAAGTGTTTTTGTGTTGTGTACCATCATTTCATTTCTCCCCTAGACACTAGGTACATCATACACCAGACACTAGAGCCAACACAGTGACCGTGTGAGATCTATGGAGGTAGCGTTAGGTTCCCTGCACATAATTCATCACCATCATTTATAGAGACAGGGGCCTACATGTGCTTGACCTCACACGGTAAATACATACACGGATTTCATTCTTTTAGGATACCATCATAACCTCCCCAGCAAAATCTAACTTTGCTACAGATACCCTTTTATGTTTTTTTAAGTGTCTGATACCCTTCCATGTGTATTTAAGTGTCTGATACCCTTTCATATGTATTTAAGTGTCTGAT
>JAMPIV010019112.1:247500-433050 GCA_024509875.1 Oreohelix idahoensis
GATGTATTTCTGATAGTATGCACATAGTGATATGAAGGAACGTACGTCTTTCTTCGTTCGGGGTCTTTTTGCTGCCACTATTTTCTCCACGTTCTTCTGAACAGGCCAACAATAGCCGTGAGAAATAGTATGCCCCAGGAAGTCTAACTGTTCAGACCCGATGAGACATTTGCTAGGTCTGGCTGTGAGACCAGTTTCCTGTAGTCTCCTGAGGAGCATAGCAACCGTAGCAATATGTTCTTCGTAGGTTTCCGATGCAATTAATATGTCATCCATAAAATTATGGATATGGGGACTTTGCAAAGGTTCTAGAAGCTTCCTCATCATCCTGGTGAACACTCCTGGTGCGTTATGCAAACCAAATGGCATCACATTAAATGTGTAATGTCCTTCACTAGTGCTGAAAGCTAACAAGGGTTTAATTTCCTCCTTGACTGGTATTTGATAGTAACCTTTACTGAGGTCAATCTTGGAGAAAATCTTTGCCTTGCTAAGCTTGGTGAACAACTCAGAAACAGTTTGGAGAGGTTCGGGCTGGAATTCCGTAGCAGCGTTTAGCAGCCGGTAATCTATACACAGCCGAACTTCCTTATTGGGCTTCTACAACAGCACTACACTGGAACTGTAAGGAGATGTAGACTCACTGATAATTCCTGCCTGACGCAGCTTGTCTATTTCTCCGCGAAGTGCATCAGCTTTAGCGTAAGGGATGGGGTAAACTCTGGTTCGAACAGGGGTCTCGTTTGTTAATTTCATATCAAATTCGATGAGATTTGTTCGACCAGGTACATCCGTTAAGACTGAACTGTACTGTTTTAGTAGCGCCCTGGTTTCTGTTTGTTGTTCTAGTGAGAGATTGTCGCCGAACTTGACATCTTTAAAGGATTCTGTGGGTTGCAATGGATACTCCATGCAACCATCATCATCTTCCTCGTCTTCCGTTGCTATGGCGATAGCCAGGAGATGCTCGGAGGATGGCACCGGTCTCTCCAGATATTTCTTAAGTAGATTTACGTGGAAGACCTTCTCCTTTCCTTTGATGGAGATCTTGTAATTGGTACGTGAGATCTTTTTAAGGACGGTAAATGGCCCTCGCCATCCGATGCGAAGTTTATTGCTTCCGGTTGGAAGTAGCAACAAAACTTTCTCCCCTGGTTGTAGTTCTCTCTCTTTTGCAGCTTTGTTGTATCTTTTAGCATGTTTAGCGCGGGCTTTCTTAAGGTTGGTTGTAGCTAGATCCCAACCTAGCTTTAGCCTTTCCTTGAGCTCAGATACATACTTGCTTGCAGAGACGACTGTCTCGTCGGCCTTTTGGTCTGTCAGGGACCGAAGTAAGGCTTCTAGTGGCCCCTTAATAGGTCTGCCAAATAAAAGTGTAGCTGGCGCGAATCCCGTAGACGCTTGAGGAACCTCTCGGTAGGCGAATAAGGCAGCCGATATATATAGGTTCCAGTCTTCCGGTTTCTCCTGACCCAGCTTACGTAACATGGTGGTGAGGGTGCCGTTAAAACGTTCCACGAGCCCATTTCCGGCCGGATGGTAGGGACTGGTGTGGATATGTTTGGCCCTCAAGATCTTAAAGATCTCCTCCATTAACAGGCTACGGAATTGGGATCCATTGTCCGTCAAAACTTGTTGAGGGAATCCCAACCGTGTAAAGATTTGCACGAGGGCTTCTGCGACATGCTTGGAATTTATGCATTGTAGCGGTACAGCTTCGGCCCACATTGTGCAAGTGTCGACTAAGGTCAGGATGAACCTGTTCCTTCTTTTGATCCTTTCCAGGGGTCCAATGATGTCGACAGCAACCCGTTCAAATGGAGTACCCACTATTGGCATTTGCCCCATAGGTACTGGGGGTGTCAAGTGCTTTGGTGCTACCCGTTGGCACTGGGCGCAGGATTTCACATACCTGGTTATGTCAGAGTTCATTCCTGGCCACCAATAGTGGTTTTTTATTCGCTGAATAGTGGCGTTTTGTCCCATATGTCCGCTAAAGGGAAGAGAGTGCCCCATTTCTAAGATCTGGCTTCTGTACTGCGTCGGTACTAGGAGCTGGTTATTCCCCGTGTCCGGGTTGCCCGTTCTACGATACAATACGCCATCCTTAGAAAAGATGTCTCCGTTGTGTCTGGGGTCCTTAGCCATGGGCAGTCTTTTAAAGCAGAGCTCCAGAGTAGGGTCCTTTTGTTGCGCCTCCTTCAGTTCATTCGGCAACACATTTGGCGCAGGCTCCCTCTCTTTCTTGGCTTGCCCTCTTGTGATTACCGCTGCCACAATCGGCTCCTTTGGTCTCCCAATAAACACATATCTACATCCCAGGATAACTGGGTAGATCGGATCATCCATTATGGCCGCTTTAATAACACCTCTGACAAAATCAGAGTGTATTTCTACCAGTGCGATAGGCAGCGTCCTGGGCGCATCACTCTTAAAAACTCCACTAAGTTTGATGGTTTCCTCTGTCTCCTGACCGGGTTTGACTAGGTGCCTAGCGACGATACAACTGAAGCTTAGTCCAGTGTCAAAGAGACAAGTAGTTGAGGTACCATTCAAAATTACAGTTCCTCGAGTTGAGGGTCGGTCCCCCTCAGGTTGAGAATCACTGACATTGACTCTACCTTTCGAGGCTGTATGCAAACATCCAACGCGGTTTGGACCGGTTTGTTTGCCCTGATCAGACGTTCCTGGTGTAGGAGTCTTTCCTTTTCCTTGACCTTGGTGGCCGCGCTGCCACGTAGGCCTGGTGGGTTGATCAGAATTGTTGTGGGGGGGGGGGGGGGGGGGGGTAATCGGGTTTTGTAGAATTTCGATTTTTCCTGGGGAGGTCTCTGTGTATTATTTTCTCGTTGGTTATAATTCTGAGAGGAATTAGAAGAATAGGATGACTGCTATAGATTTTGTTTTCGAGATGGCTCATCTGTGGGTTTACGTTTAGTGCTGGGAAGTTCGGCCATTGCATTGGTATAGCGTTCGGCCTTATTGAGGATGTCCTCAAGTCTGACTGCGCCCTGTTCCGCCAAAAATCTACGGGTTTCGTTTGACAAAGTTGACTTTATCTGCTCCACAAGAACAAGTTCAAGGAGTCTCTCATATGTAAGAGGTAGGTCCGATAATTCGATGCATTTTGTCAAATAGCCCGTGAAACGTGAAGAGAACTGTGAAAATGTTTCCGTGCTCTCTTTTCGGCTGTTCCTGAACATTTGCAGGAATTTTCGGGCGGTCATCTCAAAGCGTTCTAGCAAGGTCTTTTTTAGCATGTCGTAATCATGTTGGTTCGATCCCAGCTTTGTGTATACGTCATAAGCATTAGCTTTTAGTGACGTTGAGAGCTTAAGTGCCCAGCGGGAACTCTCTAACCCATACAGATTCGCGAGCCTTTCGAATTTTTCTAGGTAGCTGTCAATTTTTTCATTAGGGCTAGGAAAAGATTCTAAAGCAAAAGACATCGCCGTTAATTGGGCAGACTGAGTGCTGGAGAGATCCATTGACTGGGGCGAAGACGGCTCTCCGTTATTCGAAGTAGAGGCACCCCGACTCTCTAAAGCCTTAAGCGCCAGTTCATGCTGTCTTTCCCTGTCTCTCTCCTCACGTTGTCTCTCTTTCTCTCTTTCCCTGCGAGCTTCCATCTTTGCCTCAATTTTCTTCTGCTCCAATTTACGATCGTCCGCTTCTTTCTTCCTAGCTTCTGCCCTCTCTTCTCTCTCTTTTTCTTCCTTCCTCTCAGCTTCTGCCCTTTGTTTCTCTTCCTTCCTCTCTGCTTCTGCTCTTTGTTGCTCCGCGTCATATATTTCCAGTTCCTGGTTGATAAACAGATTCGCAGCTTCTGTGTCTAGTCCTGCCTCTTTCGCATCCAGCCTCAGGATGGATCTCATCTTTATCCTTTCTGCCATTGTTAAAGAATAAGATGTAGTATGACTAGAGAATAGTACGAAAGAACAAGAAGGGGAAAAAAAATCAAAGCCGCTACGAGAAAAACCGAAAGTAAAAACCAATTTACTTAATGATCTCGTGTGTTAACTTATCGCCGCTATTATTGTCACTTAAGACTTATAACGCAAGCAACTATGCCAATTAATTGGTAAGTTACACTAGAAAAAAATCTACTATTACTAACAGTAGAGAAAGATTTATATTAAAACAATTTAAAAGGGAAAAAAAAAATTTCCCCGAAATTTTAATTTTCTAACAAACTCCGTCCCTGAAGTCAATTATGAGATGAGACGTAGTTAACTTAATTTTAAAAAATCAGAACAATCCGTCCTTAGCTTAGCTCAACTCAAACGCTTCAAAAACCTTTAGTGACTGTAAAACCAGTCACGCGATCCCAGCAAATCTTATAAAGAAAAAAATTTAATTTACTCCGCCAGAGGATAATTTAGCAACCCGAATTTATGATTATCCGTACTTTCTACTGCTGTGGAAAGAAAACAACCTGTAAGTATGCTGTGTGGACGACCCAAATACTAAAAGGCGTTGCCTAGGGGTGTAATTAGTTATTTATTTATTTCCCTAAATCACAAAGACAGATCACTCACACTCTATCTAGTTAGACCCAGACTTAGATCAGACTCAAAATATCTTTATCCCGGCGAGCCACCCAAATATTGTCGTAAATTTATTTTGAGAGTAAGAGTCTTAGAAATAGTAGTCCGGTTTAGAGTGTAGACTGATGATGAAAGGCTCCGTGATAGGAAAAGGTTAGCGAGTGAATATGATGCTCCACAGAGTGCTGGAGGAGAGTAAAGACAGACTTATTTACGACAAATCGTTTTTCTCAATCTTCTCTTCCACTCTCCTGGTCAAACAATTATTTGCCAGTTTTCCAGACACACATCTGCGCTCACACCGATCTGGTGCTTCAGACACACAGACGACGTGGATACAACTATCTTAAACAAATATGAGGGATTTGGGCCTTGGTAGTCCAGCACAGTACTATATATGTTTATGCTGTTTATTAGCATTTAAACTCAATCACAACATCCAACAGGTTACATAAAAATTATCATAAGTACAGAAAATACCATTAACAAGGTGAGGATGGGGTAAAGAAGATTGGTATCGACTAAGCCCTTCCCGCTTATTAGACAAAGGTAAACCCAGTCCCAAGATAGATAGTTATCAGGAACATAGGTAATGTAACCTAACAATGAAGTTAATTACTCTGAAAGAGGTGTTACAATATTAGTTATGGTGGTAGACAAAAATACTTTTATCCCAATTGTGTCTTCCCTTTACTAAGCAAAAAAAAAAGGGGGGGGGGGATGAAACAGAGTTAACAAATTATCCCACTTAAAGGAACAATGCCGGGTATACAAAAAAACGTATTTCCCGGTAGGCAAGTTAACAAAGGGTTTTGCAAAAATAAATCTCCTGTCATTCATACACTCTGTGAGGATCCACACTCATATACACCACACACTTACCGATTGCAGCATCAGAAAATCCATAGCATGATATACACAGCAATTAAACTCTTTACATGTGAAAACTGTCTAGTCCTTCTATGTCCCGCCCCAGATAATGCGAGGTTTCACTAAGAGCAAATATTCCCGCTTATCGCCCGACTTGAAGTTCTAAGTGTTCTTGTGTTTTTTATTATAAAGAAACGAGTCTATGGGATGGCACTGACGCAGTTCGACATAGGGGTGAAAAATGAGGTGATGTATAATCCTTCAGTGCGTGATAATAGCCACTGACCGGTAAAGTTTTTTAATCCAGTGAGGAAAAACTAGGCTCGGTCACAGTCAGGTAAATCGGTATTCTCTCACATTTAGAGCCGTACATAAATTATTGCTACTGGCACTGTTCATCTTCCAGTTTATCTCACAGATTGAAATTTAAATTTGATGATAATATTTTAAATGTTCTTGGGTAGGCTTTCTTTCATGCAATTATGACCGCTAGGCCACACCGGACCGCCACAAGATTAAATTTAAAAAAAAGGTTCATCAAACTGTCTGGAAGTTTAAGAACCGGGCATGGAACTCTCTGCATGAATTATTAATAATGCTTGGATCGCAAAGGTGATCATTCTAGAGAAAAAGATATAAAACCCATGACAATCATAATCATACCTCAAAAATCAAATAATATTCTTAACGCGCGATAAATTTACCGTTAAGGCTATATATATATATATATATATATATATATATATATATATATAGGTATATAATTATATATATATATAATATATATATATATATATATATATATAATAATATATATATATATATATATATATATATATATATATATATATATATATATATTATATATATATATATATATATATATATTTATATATATATATTTATATTATATATATATATATATATATTATATATATATATATATTTTATATATATATATCTATATTGACGGTATATATATATATAGGGCCTATATATATATATATGGTTATATAAATATATATTATATATATATATAATATATTACATACATATACATATACATATTCATATACATATACATACACATACACATACACATACACATACACATTACACATACACATATATTATATATATATATATATATATATATATATATATATATATATATATATATATATATATATATATATATATATATATATATATATATATATAGCCTTAACGGTAAATTTATCGCGCGTTAAGAATATTATTTGATTTTTGAAGTATGATTATGATTGTCATGGGTTTTATATCTTTTTCTCTATATATATATACACTCGCGTATTTAATTATGTATTTAAGAAACCACGTCACGAGTCTAATGGTTAAAATACACATCTTTATATATAGGACTTAACTAAATTTATTAATTATAAATTCCTTCGCGACTTTAAAAGTTACTTTAACATTTAAACATCTATTATTTTTGGAAATGTTATAATAGATATATCATTAAATTTACCACTGGAACTTTTGGGATGAGTTTAATTAAATAGATTAAATAAACACAAAATCCAGTGAAATAAAATGAAAGCACTAGACCACTGATCACTTTAACAAATATATTATACCGTGCACAGAAAAAGAAACACTCCAATTTGTAGCCACCAATTTCAGATGGGAATCTAACAACTTTCTACTAACAGCTAGTGAATCTTAAAAATCTCTGGCACTGAATGATGCCTGGCTTTCTAGTGGTCTGTATATATTTAAAATGGAATTAAAGATGAGGGGGGCATGAGAAAGTTGACACTTTTTTTGATCTCAGGAGACTTTCGGGGATCTGACCGACAGACTAAAGAGAGATGCCGTCCCCTGGTTTCCCGTTTCCCCGTTCGTTGCATCCGACATCTTTCCCCGTTTGCTCCGTCTGCGGTCGGTTTAGCGCTTAACATGGAGGTGCGGAAAATGCCGGAAAGGTTCAAAAAAATCCGGTTTTCGGTTTTTACCTTAACTACTGAAAAAAAAAATTTGGGGAACCGCCCCTTTTTGAAATAGGCAACGCCCCCACTCCGCCAACGTTTTACCTGAAAAAAAACAAATGTAATAATCACTTCCGTGTCAATGGCGGTTTATCCCCTGTTTTTAGCCAGCAGCTTTTCATCAATTTTTGTCTGGGTCATGAAGTTAGGGGTGGAGCAACATGCCCCCTAATTAAGGATCCAGCTGGTCCCCACAAAAGGTTAACATACCTAGGAAAAATTGTAAAACCAAAAAAAACCTTTCAACATCAGAATGAATGCAAGAATAAAGCCTTTTTAGCCTAAATGGAAGATCCTCCCATTACAGCACAACACAAATTTAATAATTTGATGCCTTATCCGTGCTTTTTATGGTGCGGAATGACCAGGGTGGGAAAGAATGGGAAATGTCAAAAACCTCTTTTCAAACATGCCTAAGAAAAATTCCCCCCGATTTCCTTTTGGCCGAATAATAATCACCCCCACGATCTGTTACTCGGGGGCCAAGAGGGACATGCACACCTCATAGTCTCAAAAGACTTGGTTTGGGGAATGTTTCCTGAAGGGACCACTTCATGTCGATAAAATCAGAACCCCCCCGAGGTGTTCCAATGAAATATGCTTTGGACCCCTGGGAAAGCTGATCCGCTCTCCTTTGTTTTTGGAGGCAAGGAAAAAAACCGAACCGTGCGGGGGGGAATCTCTTTTGTTGTTGCCCTAACGAAGGCAACTAGGCCCCCACTGCCAAAAAAAGGGGTGGTTAATGAAAAAACTAAAATATCATTGCTCAGGCGATGTCCGTGGGCGTGATTTAATCTTTCCTAAAATCAATGCGATGACCAGAATGACCGGTAGATAAACTGTCCACATATTAATCAGCCAACGTGTTGGCCATCTGCGTGGAACGGTTTCATAGCAATGAGTCCAGGTGAAAATAAATTCCCGTTTGATGAAGAGTTACCAAAATTATTCGGGGGCTCTGGTGCTAACGAAAGGGTCGCTACAAAGGGTCGTGCTACAACGATTCAGGGCCAGCTGAGTTCGTCTGTGACACTTGGTAGCACACTATCCCAGAACATTGTCATTGATGATGAGGTGAACACCAGGATCTCCAAAGCCAGCAGCACATTTGGCAGATTATACACCAACGTTTGGCATCGAAGTGGCATTAGTCTACAGACATAGCTGAAGGTGTACAGAGCTGCGGTGCTTCCAGTGCTGCTATATGCAAGTGAAACATGGACTGTATACAGGCGCCACGTAAAGAAGCTAAACCACTTCCATACAGTCTGTCTCAGGAAGATAATGAACATCAAATGGCAAGACAAGATCCCGGATACCGCCGTTCTTGACAGAGCTGGTATCCCTAGTACTATTCTGATGCAGTCACAGATTCGCTGGGCAGGTCATGTAGTCCGCATGCCAGACCATCGACTGCCAAAGATACTCTTTTATGGTGAGATACAGAAGGGTAAACGCTCCCATGGTGGCCAAAAGAAGCGCTTCAAAGACACGTTAAAGACGTCATTGAAAACCTTTGACATAAACCCTGACACATGGGAAGCTGCTGCGCAAGACCGAACTGCCTGGCGCACATCTCTTCGTAAAGGTGCAGCGGCATGCGAATCATCCAGAAAAGCAGCAGCGGAACAGCGGAGACAAGCTAGAAAGGACCGTGTAATAAAACCTTCACATGAAGCAAACATTCCCTGCCCACACTGTCCGAGATCTTTCCAGGCCCTCATCGGGCTCATCAGTCACCTTCGTACCCATAGACTAACCTAACATATTCCTAAATAATTGGATGAACAGAGTGGTCTTCATCACCCGTGATGGACGAACAACAAGTGTCTGATACCCTTCCATGTGTATTTAAGTGTATGATACCCTTTTATGTGTTTTTAAATGTCTGATACCCTTTTATGTGTTTTTAAATGTCTGATACTCTTTTATGTGTTTTTACATGTCTGATACCCTTTTATGTGTTTTTAAATGTATGATACCCTGTTATGTGTATTTAAGTGTCTGATAACACTAGTCAACAAATTTTCAAAAGTTATTGGTACCAGATATTAAATATACCATTTCTTATTGATTTTGACATGCTGATTTCAAATATCATAATGAAATTTTCCTAGCCTACATCAACGACCTGGCTGCTGAACTACCACATGGAATGAAAGTGGCAATGTACGCTGATGACCTGGTAATATGGTGCACAGATGAGCATGCAACAGTGGCCACCAAACTGCTACAAAGAGCTATAGATGCCTTAACCTTATGGACAAATAGATGGTGTGTCAGCATCAACACAGACAAGTGCAGCACTACGCTCTTCACCCTCTCTCCCAAACAAAAAGCTGGTGTCATCAAGATAAACGAAGAGCTCCTGAGAGAAGATAAACAACCCACCTATCTCGGAGTTACATTCGATGATAGGCTGACATGGAAGTAGCACATCAACAAGGCAGCAACAAAGGCCAGTAGGAAGTTAGCCATCCTGAGAAAACTAAGTGGAACCTCATTGTCGTACCGATAGGTTTGGAAGTTATTTATGGTCCTGTCTGAGTAGAGTGGATGGTGATAGTATGTGAGATTAAAAGGTGTGAGAAATAGATTTTACGGGTGAAGAGCTTAAGGAGAAGATGTGTCTCTGGAATGAGTAAATTTCTCTAGTCCAGCCTATCTATACGATTATAATTTAGTACAAGACAATCTTTCCCTCCCCATACATATAAATATGAGTTTAACTACACACACACACTCAGCTATGTGACGACAAGACACACAAACGTGAAAAACTACGGTTAATTGGGTATGGGTCTGGCCAACACACAAAGTTAAGTTTCTTTTGTTGTTTATTATCATTTAAACTTGACAACACCAAATATCCAAGAACAAATCAAATAAAATCAGATTTACATGCATAGGAAATGTGCCCTCCCCTTCTTGAGAAAAGAACCCAAAAAGTTAATAACCCAAAGGTCAAAGGTTAGCACTATGTTACAGAATAGACAGTAAAGAAACATGTTCCTACTAAATGCTACCCAGTAAAGTAAACAATTTTTAAGCAGAATCAAGGATGGTACAGTTTCTATAACAAAGAAAAAATATTCACTCCCTCTGTCATACGTGGCCACTAAATCATTCCTTACCTACTCTTGGTGAGATCCCTTGGAAATACAATTATCCTGAATATAAAATTGCCAGTGGTTTTATCTTCCAAATTGGCCCCAGTCCATCCTCCAATAAATAATATTAAAAATGTGGACGCCTAATCGGGTGGTTTATTCCTGGATGGACAAATGTCACTTCGAATAGATAGTGTAGAAACCGAGATCTTTGGTTCACATAAAAAACAGAGGAAAATACTTCCAGTATTGGAAAACATCTGGTTGCAAAAAAAAAAACTGTTACAATTTATAAATGATAGTTATCCTATCGGCTGGCTCTAGGTGAGTGCCGATTCTGAAACAGCGTAATTCTGGATGATACACTTGAATACGACTGTCAGTTTTCAGATAAGTTTATTGTTCTGTACAACTCCAGTTTAATCTTTCAAGGCTGAAGGCAAAAACAAAAATCAGAAGGGTCACTATAAGAGACTTGTTGTTCGCTGATGATGCTGCAGTCGTCACTCAAAGCCAACAGGAGCTTCAGAGCTTGATGAATCGCTTCACTAAAGCATGCAAGGACTTTGGCCTCACAATAAGTCTAAAGAAAACGAATGTGCTGAGTCAGGATGTGGGTGCTGCACCAGTTATCACTATCGATAACTATGAATTGGCAGTGGTGCACCACTTCACATACCTAGGGTCTACCATCAATGACAAACTCTCACTGGATACAGAAATCGACAGCCGCATTGGCAAAGCTGCAGCTACCTTTGCCCGCCTCACATCGCGTGTATGGGGAAACTCTAAACTCACAATGAAGACCAAAGCTGCGGTATATAATGCCTGCGTCACCAGCACACTCCTATATGGCAGCGAGACCTGGACGATCTATGCTAAGCAAGAAAGAAGGCTCAATACCTTCCATTTGCGGTGTCTACGCCGCATCCTCGGCATCTCGTGGAAAGATAAAGTGACAAATGTCGAGGTGTTGTCACGTGCTGGCCTTCAAAGTATGTATACGCTGCTTAGACAGTGCAGACTTCGCTGGCTTGGCCATGTTCGCCGCATGGAAGATGGTCGCATCCCAAAAGATATCTTCTACGGACAATTAGCAGATGGCAAGAGAACAGTTGGGCGACCACAGCTGAGGTTCAAAGATGTGTGCAAGAGAGATATGAGGGCACTGGACATGGATCCAGCAACATGTGAGGATGAAGGTGCCGATCGCACTAAGTGGCGATGCTATTTACGGCGCCATCTCAGATTGGGCGAAGAGAGGTTCACACAAGAAGCAGAGGTGAGGAGAAAACGTCGAAAGGAGCACCAGGAAAATAAGCAGCTGAGGGCTGTCACCTCAGGGGCGCATTCCCATAGTCAGTTATGACTGAAGGGGCTATTATTATTATTACAACTCCAGTAGGCTGATAAAAATTGAAAGAAAATATTGCTGGCCTTTATACGTCCAGTTAAATTTATCATTTAAAATATTTCTTTGTCTCTTTGGCCAGTCCTGTTCACAAATGAACTTGGGGACACACAGGCCAAGAAAAAGACAATATTAACCATTCAATAAATGATGAAAAAGACCGAAAAAGAAACCGCTGGCCGCTCTTGTGATCAGGTCTGCGTGAAATAAAGAAAATTTATGAAAACAATGCTACTATCCTATATACACACGGACGGGGACAAGACGATCTCTTATCCACTCCGTCAGTCCTGATTAAAGTTAACCGGCACAGGTGTTTTCCTATGTGCCTAAACTATCGCACGTCGCCAACGCTGAGATTTCAGGTCGGATGAAGGTATGCAGCCCTCCTCGCCCTTGCTCGCGCTGTAACGATTAGCGTACAATGTCAATTATTATTTAATTGTCCCTACGCGCACTTACATAAATATCGCCTGTCGTTAATAGCTATTAAATTGTCTGCGTCTGTTGGTCATCGTATGGTATTAAATAATAGTCACTTACTATAATTACACAAAATGAAATGTAACGTGAATTCTATCTTCCACTATCAGTCGCGCCTAGCATGTAATATCAGTCAGCTAAACCGAATGTTCTTGTGTGAGAAAGCGGGTGGTTAAAATTAACATTACAACTGAAACATCTGGTATAGAACAGCTACTCGTTATTATTTCACTGGTTTTAACAGCTAGAACTCGAAGTGAATTAAAATTTTAAAAACGTTAACACTTTAACATTTAAGCACTAATTTCCTATTACCAGAACATCAGAATGACAATCCCCACGAATCCTATTAACAAATCTTCCATAATGGTTCTAGACTACGTGTTTAGACTATCCGAAAAATTCTGAGTGACAACTGATAGCTGGTGTCGGAAGACACAGTTTATATATCGTCATGTTTATCTGATCTCTAGAGGATGCTACTTTTCACACTATAGTGCGTAGCAGAGAATCAGAAGCATGAATCCCCCAGATGAAAGTTTTCACAGTCGCTCTGTCGGGCGTTGCTAATCGACATCAGAGACTTAAAACCGCGTAACGGGGTCTCGGAGATTTTGCCCGTATCTGAAGATCAAAGCTCGGGATTTCCCTCTGTGTACGAACATCAAAGGGTACTCGGGGAAATATTTTTGCCCGAGGCGTCTACTTCAAAAAGGTCCGGTGTTTTTCACGTGCGGTCTGTCAGGTATCCGATGATTGACAGATCAGCTCGCGTGAGAAACTTGATAAACAAACCGGATTCGCTCCCTTTTATGACTGGCAGGTCGCGAAAGTTGGTAAACAACATCGTTTGATTATGTTCAATTAAAAGAGGAGTGAATGAAGAATAAGCTTGTGTGAGTAAGACAGGCAGAAAAATGCGTGGTTTTGCTAGCAAATCATAGAACGCTACGAGGTCACGAAAGACTGTCAGATACTGTAGGCTATATTTCCATTACACGTCACACACATGGGGAGCCAGCGGGAAAATACTTAGTAATGTTTACCAGCAGGGCATATGACCACATCTGGAATATGGGTCAGCTGCGTGGTGTCCAGCATCAAACACCACATTACAAGAGTTAGATTAGGTGCAAAACCAGGCGCGTAGGGTCATCACGGGGGCAATGAAATCAACACCTATAGTGGAAATGGAGAAAATGGGGAGGATACAAGCACGGAGAGAACGCAGAGACACGAAAGTGCTAACACTGGCAGAAAAGTTCCTCTGTATGCCGAGCCATCCAATGAAGGACAGATTCCAAAACCTAGCAATGGGGCGATTGAAATGAAGCCGCTTTATCCGCCTGGCCAAACGATTTCGTAGACAAACCTCAGACCTGCCTGATGTTGACAGCCCCCTAAAGTCTGTGCCAGAACAAACCCCTTGGAGAGAGGAGCATGGACTACCAGTACACATCCAGACAAAAGTGAAAGGAATATTCGACAGGGATGAACAGAACAGCGTGCAACGTAGGACAGTCACTCTCAGTTTCCTGGATGATGAATACCCACAGGACCTCTGGGTTCGAGTATACACGGATGGGTCAGCACAGAATGCAGTAAAGAATGGAGGAGCAGGAGTGTACATAGAATACCCAAACAACACTAGGGATACGGTCAGAGTACCAACGGGGAAATTCTGTAACAACTATGATGCAGAAATCCAGGCAATCAAGGTGGCAACTGAGAAACTATTGAACATCAATCTCGGTCCACAGCCTTTAATATTCCTGACAGATGCAAGATCAACACTCCAAGCACTTCTTCTTCTTCTTCTTCTTCCGTCCTTAGCCACCGACCGTCAAAGCAGTCAGTGGCCATTACGCCTAGTGGCGTCTTACGGCAACAGCAGATAGGTTTTCTTTGCCATTGTTTCCCATCACGCCTATTGGCGTCTTTAGGGCAACGGCAAATCAATCCATTTGCTGTTGTTTCCGTAATCGAAGTGACTGGCAAACGGGTGATCAGCCCGTTGGTTCCAAGCACTTCAGTCCAGCAAAATTGCCAGGTTGTCGTAACATGTTACAAGATAGGTCTCAGATATTTATGGTCCCGTCCGAGCGGAGGTGATAGCGGTGACTATGTGAGAGTAAGGTGTAAGAAATAGTTTTTCTCACGAGGGTGAAAGTATAAGAGAAAGAACAGTCTCTGGAGTGAGTAGTTTCTCTAATCCAGCCTATCTTTACGACTATATTGTAATCAGACTCACTTTCTCTCCTTATACAAAATACAAGTTACACTTCACCCACATACACACAATTCTGTGACAAATACGCACAAACGTGAAAACAAACTATGGATAATAGATATGGGTAGGTTGACCAACACGATAACTTAAGGTTTATTAAGTTTATTATCACTAGAAATTCACAACATCAAGCATATACATTAATAAAGCATGGTTTACAGACAAATAAATTAATCCAATAGGTACTCCCCTCTTGTAAAGGAAAAGCAAAGAAGATTCCAACAGAGGTTAAGAAACCCAAAAGATCGAAATTTAACAATAAGGTATGGAATAGTCAGTAAGGGAGAAGAACAAGTTCCTAATTAAACTATCCCGTAAACACTCAGGTTAGTGAGAAAAAAACAGAAGATTTGTATGATGGTGGTAACAAAAGGAAAATATGTTTCTCTCTTTCTGTTCATTCATCCAGTCATACTGTGGCCACACTCATATTCGCTTACTAAAATAGTTGTCGCAGGTATTCCTTGGAAACAAACACTAATAAGTACTCTGACTCTACAGTGTCAGATTATTTGCCAAATTCAGCCCCAGATTATCCTTGGTGCTGACTGCTTAAATAAGGTAGTCGCTGAAGTTGGTGCATTAATTATTGTTCCTTGATAATTCTGGTATCACTGCGTTTAGTTGGTTGGAATAAGTCTTAGTAGTGATGGTCACCGTAATAGACAAAAAAATATGGTTCCGGTGTTGTCTAGCCTATGGTTGCTGAGACACTCTGTTACGTTATGAAAAAATGTTAATGATAATAATTATCGGCTGTACTCTGAGTTGATGGCCGAGTCTGAACAGTGAGTTCTCTTGAGTATAATCCCCGCGAAAAAAATACTGTCATAGGTCAGATAAATAGATATGTATATTTTGCCACAGCGGGCTGATTCAATTTATATAAACTCTGGTAATGTTCAGGTCCAGCTTATTTATTATGTCTATAGTCTCTAGATTGGTCTCTCATAAATGAAGAAACTGGACCGCACAGGTCACAAATCACAGATCCAATAGAACAACAATAACTCTGGATAGTTTATAAGACCGCTAGTACGTAGGTTTTTGACCAAGCCTAGATTTAGGAAGAAATCCGAACATTGTTACCACATTATAAATATCCTAACCTAACACGCATAAGGTAAGATCTCTTATCCGTTCCGTTATTAAATTAGATTAGAAACTACAAATGTCTAGCTTATCTTATCGTTTTTAACACGTGATATAAACCCTAGTCATTTATAAAATTACACAAAATGAATTAGAAATATCAGTAGTCGGTTGCCTAATGTATGTACTAGTCAATTAAATCATCTCTTTCTGGGGAATAGCGAGTAATTAAATTTACGTTACAGATGGAAAAATTAGCTATATGTTATTTAATACGCTACTCAATTAACACAGAAAATCCCAGTGAAATATAATGAAGAACTTTAAAGGTTAAATCATTTAAATGCTAGTAGATATATTTACCGCAAAACAGAAAAATGAAAATATCTCCACGAATCTAAGTAATCCACTTTGTACGAAGGCTCTAAGATGTCGAGCTAAATATTTCAAAAATTCTCTGAAGCGACTAGATACTGATTTTTAGGAGGTATAATATTTATACCCGAATAGCGTTATTTCGCTCACTGGTGCTAGAAATCACGCCTTCGGCTGTATCAGGGCAAATCTACGGTTCGATTCCCGAATCAGAGATCTCCTGCACACCGATGCCGCGAACAACATAGACGTTTTCTAGCGAGCAGACCTGGCTTTGATCTCGTCTCTCTCTGTAGATAATTACGTGTTCTGGGATCGCGAACAAACGAATGTGGTCGGTAACTGTGGTTATCGCCCCTTTTTGCATTCGCTTAAGTCCCTCTGATAAATGTAACCATCAAAGGTACGCCTTCTGTCTTATCGCCCTTGGTTCGTCCCCTTTACAAGGAATGACAGCTACGAATCTAGTTAGCCGCTCATCCGTTCAGGAAACAAGAAAAAATAGGCGTGGCTAAACTATGAGTTAGACATATAGCGAAAAGGCATGGATTTTGCGTAACGAACCGTGCATGCTAATGAGGTGCAAAGGTGGTAAACAAGGTTGAGGGGCAACGGTGGGAGGCAAGCGGACGGATTTCTGTAGTCTATTCTCATAACCTGTCACACAGGTATACAAGCCCTACTTTCTGAACTGTGCAACCAGCGCAGGGTCGCCATGCAGTGGATACCGTCTTGTTGTGGAATACCAGGAAACGAGAGAGCGGACCGACTGGCTAAAGAAGGTGCTGCAGACGAGCAACCAAATGTACCAGTTACGTACCATCAGAAGAAAAAGATGATAAAGTCAATCAGAAAGCCACCAACACCAACACAAGATGACTACCAAGCTATGAACAGATCAGAACAAATTGTCATTCTGCGCCTTAGAACAGGACACAACCGACTCCGCAACCACATGTATACAAAATTCAAAATTGGCAATTCGGCCATGTGTACATGTGGACATGCACCCCAGACTGCGGAGCACGTATTTCAAGTTTGCCCCGAATATTATATATTGAGGCAAACCCACTGGCCCAGAGAAACAACATTGGAAGCAAAACTATACGGACCTCTGTATGAACTACAAAAGACAGTGAAGTTTATACAAGAAACAACATTGCAGATATAGACAATATATTTCAAGCGAACGAAATTTACCTTACTTCTGTGGATAAGTATCTGATAATCTTTCTGTGTGTCTATGCCTAAGTATCCGATTGACTTTCTGTCTATCTGAATCCAGGTGTCTGATTACCAGTCTATGTGTCCGTGTATTTGATAACCTTTCTATGTGTATCTAAGCGTCTTCTGCTTACCTATCTAAGTGCATAACTTTTTCTATGCGACTATGTCTAAGTGTCTGACAACTTTTCTATGTCTACGTCTAAGTGTCTAACAACTTTCCTATGTCTGTGTCGAATTGTCTGACATCTTTCCTACGTCTGTGTCTGGTAACCTGTTTGTATCTAAAGTCGAAATTTCTTTGTCACTATTTTCTAGAGAACTAAACATTCCCAGCAAAAAGAAATCATTTAGACTACAAACTGGAAATGAGCTATTTTAGAACTTCTTCTTCTTCCTCATTCGCCATGAAAAGGACGTTGGTTGCGTTGTGTCCGTTTACAGCGGAACTGCGATATTTGCGCCTTTCGCCGACACATCGGACTTGCGCACGGCATTTTTTTGGGACCGGGTTTGCCTTCCCTCTTCGATCCCTACTCTCTTAACCAGACTGCAGTGATGCCGCCTGTTTCCAGGACCACCACTTGGAGGTGGAGTAGGGTCTTGGTCTGCTCTGGTTCGCTGACCCTGACGCAAGCAGTCAAGCTATGGGTCTACAAGAAAATAATATAGAGGAGTTCTTATTAAAATGTACGAAATATAAATAACAGACAACACCAATATTAGATTATTTACAGGCATGCATGCAATTCACCCATAACTGTAGAACAGGCGTTAGGAATCGACAAATCTAGAGAACTACACAAATAGTAAAACAGTATATAACAAGAACATACATTAATATATAAGGACTGGTGAGGGCATGGTAGCAAAGTGAGTGTCTGATGAGGCTCTCGTAATGTATATTGATGATGACTGATGTATAGTAAATTTGATGTCATCTCAAACACACCAGGCTTTTTATCACGGATTGTGTCTTCCCTGCTCTGCAGTAATGGTTCAACAACGGTCAAACTTCGAGCAAAAGGATGAGGGTTATCAAAGATATCAACCTTACATAAAGATTACTCTTGGCAGAGATATAAATAGAAGAATGATGCTTCTATTTCAGGCAATCTCACAGGAGTTTATGGAAAGGCAAGTCTAACAACAGAGATCATCTGAGATGTTATAAACTTATTATTCTCCGCCCCTTCTGTGAGGAAAGGTTTTGACTTGTATTTTCTGAGCCCTCAGCTGAAGGTGATTCAGTAAAATATTATTTTATTAGCTCTGAATTGGTATGTATTTAAAAAAAAAGAGTCATACTGGTGCAGACATACAATTCACACAACAGTGATTAATTAAACTCTAGTTTATATTTACATAAACACAGGTTTAATAATCAATTATTGGTTAACAAGGTAGAATAAATACTTACTTACTTACTTACTTAGTCGTTCCCCTTCTACCGTGAGGTGTAGAGGTTTGGAAGAGAGAGCGCCAGACCATTCTATCAGCTGTCTTCTTCCTGGCCTGGTTCCATTCTAGTCCTCGATCCTTCAAAGATTGTCTAATGTTGTCCTCCCAGCGGACTCTGGGTCGTCCTGGAGGTCTGGATCCCTGGCTCTTTGTTTCCCATGCTTGTCGTGGTAGCCGATCTTCTCCCATTCTGCAGACATGGCCAAACCATCTTAGTTGAGAATAAATAAAGGTGTTTTATTATTTAAAAAAACAGTTTACATTTTTCTTCCATGGAAGATCATAGTTGTAGGTGATTCAGAGAGAAAAAAAATGTTTTTTTCTAATTGCTGTGCTAGTATTGAACGTAACAAAGGTGTGGGGCGAGTTGGAGTCTGGTTCCATCACTGCTGGCCCCCAGAGGTCATTTGGACTGTTCCTTCTCTTCAGGAGTTGACACCTTTGGCAGTAGCACGTCTCTTGCAAACGACCAGCGTTACTACTCTGGTTGCTTCGTCACGTGTACTCAAGATCCGTCTGTTGTCGATGTCTATAGCGTTGATTTCTGGCAACTTGTACCAAAATCTGAAAGGAGACAAATGTCCCTTCTAAGGATCGGGTTTCCTGATATAAACATCAGGTGACCTCCGCTTTTATCCACCATTTCATCTTCCTCATAATTTGTGCCCCTATCCCTGAGCATTAAATCTGCACCCATTGAGTCAGATTAAATTGTTTTTGGACAGCGGAAGATGAAAGATGAAACATTCTATACATATACAAATATATATATATAACACTAAAATATTGGCATAATAAATATATACACCATGATATCATCATCCACTCAATGTTGCCTATGAAGCATGCAGCTACCTCTGCTGTTGGTTCCTTGTGAGGAAACCCGCAAGAAGCAGTTACCAGCTCTTGCAGTGGTGGTTTATGTGGCAAGTTATTTAAGTGATGAGGTTACCAGCCTCATGTGCAACTGCACATATACAAACACTTTATACATGTCAAATACAACTATAACATGATAATATATACGTGTTACAACTTAACCCAATAAATTTGGGTTAAGAATTATATCCTGACTTAAAGAACATAATATGTCGGGTAACTGTTTAAAATGCCGTCTACCTTCAAGTGGGTTGGGTGCCTAACTGGGTACACTTGAAGTAGGATCCTAGAACTTGGGGCACAAAGAGATGACTCTGGAGTTACTCCATTCTAATGTTAGAATTGACTTCCAGTCCTATGGCCTGTTCTATACTGGGATCTTAATATTACTGGCTATCGTGGCTATCTATGATTTGTCCTTGACAAAGATGAACGTCAGTGCCACAAGTAGGCACTGATTTTGGTAGGGGTTCCCCCTCACCCTCATTTAAATATTACTACATAGTAACATAGGGTATTGCCCCTTGAAGGTCTTGTCACTTCCATGTTACTTGTCATGTTTACCAAAATCACTGCATCAGCGATCTATCCTAATTATTCATCATCATGTGATGTATTCTCTCCAGAACGTTGTCTCCATTACAGCTGCTCTGAACGCATCACGATTATGGGAAAGTCGACCTGCATCATCCAAATCCTAATAATTACGTCTGGTAAATCTTTACTAACGTGTTAATTTCTCATAGTTGTTTATTACAAAAAAGCCATCGGGAGTGTTATATCATTCCTCGTGGTGCTCCAATCTCAATATCTTCCGACATCCCTATTTGTCCAACCTTTCCAAATGGTCGTGTCTAGACATAACGTGAGGATAGGCCATGTATTTGGGCACGTCATGTATGCAAAACGAATCATCATCATCATGTGACATATTCTTTCCAGAACGTTGTCTCCATTACAGCTGCTCTGAACGCATCACGATTCTGGGCAAGTCGACCTGCATCAGCCAAAGACAAGTTCAGACTCTCTGTGATGTCCTGGGTCCACCATATTATCTAAATATACCATCTGATGTCCAGAAATCAGACTCATCCCACAGGTGTTTGTCACCCTTTGCCGGATGTTTTAAATTATCAGACACATTTTTCCATCTAGCGGGAAGTTTGTTACGTAAATTTGAAATAACCGTACTTATAATTTTTACCTCTACACCTCACGGTAGAAGGGGAACGACTAAGTAAGTAAGTAGTACTTATAATTTGATAGCCTGTCTGTGAGCTTTTTTCAAAGCGCCTAATAACCTTCAATATATGTATCTCATTGTCTGCTAACCTTTCTTTGTCCGTGTCTTAGTCTCTGAAAATCTTTCTTTTGTCTGTGTTTTAGCGTCTGATAATCCTTGGTTTAGTGTCTGATAACCCTTCTTCGTCGGTGTCTTTGTGTCTGATAATCTTTCAAATTGTCTGTATCTTACTGTCTGATAACCTTTCTTTATCTGTGCCTTAGTGTGATAACCTTTCTTTATCTGTGCCTTAGTGTCTGATAACCTTTGTATGTCCCTGTCTTAATGTCTAATAATCTTCCTATGTCCTTGTCTTAATGTCTGATAACCTTTCTGTGTCTGTGTCTTGATGTCTGATAACTTTTCTATGTCTGTGTCTTAATGTCTGATAACCTTTCTATGTCTGTGTCTTGATGTCTGATAACCTTTCTATGTCTGTGTCTTACTGTCTGATAACCTTTCTATGTCTGTGTCTTGATGTATGATAACTTTTCTATGTCTGTGTCTTACAGTCTGATAACCTTTCTATGACCTTGTCATAATGTCAGATAACCTTTCTATGTCTGTGTCTTAATGTGTGATAACCTTTTTATGTCTGTGTCTTAATGTCTGATAACCTTTCTATGTCTGTGTCTTAATGTCTGATAACCTTTCTATGTTTGTGTCTTAATGTCTGATAACCTTTCTATGTCTGTGTCTTAATGTATGATAACCTTTCTGTGTATGTGTCTTAATGTCTGATAACTTTTCTATGTCTGTGTCTTAATGTCTTATAACCTTTCTATGCCTGTGTCTTAATGTATGATAACCTTTCTATGTCTGTGTCTTAATGACTGATAACCTTTCTATGTCTATGTCTTAATGTCTGATAACCTTTCTATGTCTGTGTCTTAATGTAAGATAACCTTTCTGTGTCTTAATGTCTGATTACCTCTCTATGTCTGTGTCTTAATGTCTGATAACCTTTCTATGTCTGTGTCTTAATGTCTGATAACCTTTCTATGTCTGTGTCTTAATTTCTGATAACCTTTCTATGTCTGTGCCTTAATGTCTGATAACCTTTCTATGTCTGTGTCTTAATGTCTGATAACCTTTCTATGTCTGTGTCTTAATGTCTGATAACCTTTCTATGTCTGTGTCTTAATTTCTGATAACCTTTCTATGTCTGTGCCTTAATGTCTGATAACCGTTCTATGTCTGCATCTTAATGTCTGATAACCTTTCTATGTCTGTGTCTTAATGTCTGATAACCTTTCTATGTTTGTGTCTTAATGTCTGATAACCTTTCTATATTTGTGTCTAAATGTCTGATAACCTTTCTATGTCTGTGTCTTAATGTAAGATAACCTTTCTGTGTCTGTGTCTTAATGTCTGATAACCTTTCTATGTCTGTGTCTTAATGTATGATAACCTTTCTATGTCTGTGTCTTAATGTCTGATAACTTTTCTATGTTTGTGTTTTAATGTCAATTAACCTTTCTATGTCTGTGTCTTAATGTCTGATAACCTTTCTATGTCTGCATCTTAATGTCTGATAACCTTTCTATGTTTGTGTCTTAATGTCTGATAACTTTTCTATGTCTGTGCCTTAATGTCTGATAACCTTTCTATGTCTATGTCTTAATGTCTGATAACCTTTCTATGTCTATGTCTTAATGTCTGATAACCTTTCTATGTTTGTGTCTTAATGTCTGATAACCTTTTTATGTTTGTGTCTTAATGTCTGATAACCTTTCTATGTTTGTGTCTTAATGTCTGATAACCTTTTTATGTTTGTGTCTTAATGTCTGATAACCTTTCTATGTCTGTGTCTTAATGTAAGATAACCTTTCTGTAGCTGTGTCTTAATGTCTGATAACTTTTCTATGTCTGTGTCTTAATGTATGATAACCTTTCTATGTCTGTGTCTTAATGTCTGATAACTTTTCTATGTTTGTGTCTTAATGTCTGATAACCTTTCTGTGTCTGTGTCTTAATGTCAGGTAACCTTTCTATGTCTGTGTTTTAATGTCTGATAACCTTTCTATGTCTGTGTCTTAATGTCTGATAACTTTTTTATGTTTGTGTCTTAATGTCAGATAACCTTTCGATGTCCGTGTCTTAAAGTCTGATAACCTTTTTATGTCTGCGTCTTAATGTCTGATAACTTTTCTATGCTTGTGTCTTAATGTCTGATAACTTTTCTATGTCTGTATCTTAATGTCTGATAACTTTTCTATGTCTGTATCTTAATGTCTGATAACCTTTCTATGTCTGTATCTTAATGTCTGATAACCTTTCTATGTCTGTATCTTAATGTCTGATAACCTTTCTATGTCTGTATCTTAATGTCTGATAACATATTCATCATAGTCATTGTCCATGGAGCCACCACTGTAGTTGGTCCCCTCACAGAAAAACCTGCTCCAAGAATTCACATGCACCGGCAGTTATGGTGTCTGTGGCAATTAGTTTTACATGATGAGATTACCAGCTTGTGAAAAAACTCATTTTAGTCGCCTTGTACGACATACCTGAGAGTTCAGTAGCCACATTCTTCAGAGACCCTCGGTAACTACACGTTTAGTTACATGTTGCCAGTTCAAACAGTTTGAGAACCTCTCAGGTTGAGAAATAGGAACACGACAAGTTACACTGTGTCAGACTTACAAACCGGAAGAGTATTAACATGCTCTCTCGTACAGTCACTGGTGTCTAGACGGTTTTGTCGGCGCGTCTCGTCCTTAGAAGGTCAGCGAGTCCTGTTATTCGGAGAAGTGACGGGGTTAAAGCTGCGACCAGGTACAAGTATTGATGAGGGGAGAATCCACATGTAACAGCATACTTCCTTTTTCACTCTCTCTCTCTCTCTCTCTCTCTCTCTCTCTCTCTCTCTCTCTCTTTATCTCTCCCTACTCTATTTTTATCTTTTTCCTTTGCGCTCCTTACAGAGCATAGAACCACCATTGTAGTGTCCCTATATTTACACCATCTTGCAGCCGTGGTTTCTGTAGCGATTTTTTCACTTGATGAAGTTGCCAGCCCCTGGCACAAACTCATATTAGTTGGCTTATACGACATGCTGGAGGGTGTAGTAATCTTGTTCTTTGGTTTTCTTTTCTCAATCAGAGACCCCCCGAGACACTCGCTCTTGCATTTCTGATCACTGGCGGACCGCTTATCCAGGAAGTAGCTACGAATCGACAAATTACGTTAGTTCACGGAGCGAAAAAAAAAAAAAAACCCTTGTCATCACGGATATGTCAGTGTCAAGAAATGTTCACTGGTGTCGTAAGCACATTTGACAAGAGCTACAATATAACTGATAAAATATAATGTTAACATCAGTTATACAAGATGATTCAAAAGTCACTCCGTGTTTTTGAATATTTACATCCTCACTTGTAGCTATTGGATATATACGAAACAAATATTAAAACAAGTTGTAACAGCTGCTATTTTGACTTGTAACTTTTCTAATTTTTGTTGTTTTTTTATTTCCAGAAACAAAATAAAACATATTAAAATATAGAATGGCCAAAAAAAACTGACGATACAAAAGAAAGAATTATAGATATACAAACAGACAGATAGATAAACAGACAGATAGATAGACAGACAGACAGCCAGACAGAAAACAGACAGATAGATAGATAGATAGATAGATAGACAGACAGACAGACAGACAGACAGACAGACAGACAGACAGACAGACAGACAGACAGACAGACAGACAGATAGATAGATAGATAGATAGATAGATAGATAGTTAGATAGATAGACAGACAGACAGACAGACGGACAGACAGACAGGTAGACAGATAGACAGATAGACAGATAGATAGACAGACAGACAGACAGACAGACAGACAGACAGACAGACAGACAGACAGACAGACAGACAGACAGATAGATAGATAGATAGATAGATAGATAGATAGATAGATAGATAGATAGATAGATAGATAGATAGATAGATAGATAGATAGATAGATAGATAGATAGATAGATAGATAGATAGATAGATAGAACATTCTGCCTGTAGTGAGATCACGTGTTGATCAGGTAATGTCTCATGCTGAGCTGTAATGCTAATGTGATATAACGGTTTGTCACGAATTGCCTCCCCTGCTTCGCAGTAGTGGTCCAACAGTGGCCACAACTCAAGAGTATCTAAATGGGTCGTCAAATGTATCTACCTTCGCACAAGATTACTCTTGGCAGAGATGTAGATAGAAGGGTAATGACGCTTCTACCTTACGGGAGCATTCACAAGATATTTTCAGAAGTCAAGAACAATGCTGCATTCGGCTGAACAATTGTTAACTTATATCTGATTCGTCGCCTTTTGTGAAGTATGTAAGCAATGGTTTTTAGCCCGTTCAAAACCCCAACTGAGTTAATTCAGCGAATTTCCTCTTATAATGGTATAGCTCTGTTTAGAGGTATATATATATATATATACATTAAGATGCACAAGTACAGTGGAAGCTATAGAGCAGAAGGTCAACAAGTTCATGAGAAAGTGGCTAGGGGTACCACCAGGTCTGTCAGATGTAGCAATGTATTGCAAAAAGGCAAAACTCCTGCTTCCTTTCAAGTCAGTTGTTGAAGAGTACAAAGTTGGAAAGGCAAGGCTTGCAATGATGCTACGCGAGTCAGCTGATGACGTGGTTAAGTCCATTCAGCCTACACTGAAAACAGGAAGGAAGTGGAGAGTGGAAGAAGCTGTTGATGCTGCCCAAGAGTCACTCAAACTGAGGGAGGTAATCGGATACACACAAACGAATAGACGGGGATTTGGTCATGGAGATATCCGCTGGTGGTCCAAGGCATCAAGCAGGGAGCGCAGAGACATGGTAGTTCAGGAGATACGAGGAGCTGAGAATGATAAGAGGTTGCAAAAAGCAGTGCAGCAGGTCCAACAAGGCCAATGGACTACATGGGAAGGAGCCCTGCAGAGGTCCTTGACATGGAATGATATATGGCATATGGCACCTCTTAGGCTCAGCTTCGTTGTTAGATCAGTGTATGACCTGCTGCCATCGGCCACCAACCTTGTGAAATGGGGAAAGTCGGATGATGAGCAGTGCCCCCTGTGCCAGGGGAGGCAGACACTCGAACACGTGCTCTCAGCGTGTAAGGTGGCATTAGGGCAAGGGCGATACACTTGGCGCCATAACAAAGTGCTAAATGAGCTTGCTGCGACAATAGATCTGGCAAGGATGAAGGCGAATAGCAAACCCAGGCCAAGCACCGCAAATACATACTTTCTGAGGGCAGGAAAGTCAGCACACCCCAAACCGAGTAATCTTGGTAGCAGTTTACCATCTCTTCTTGACTGTGCAAACGACTGGGAGATGGCGGTAGACCTACCTGGACGAGGGGCATATCCAGAGAGTATCAGAAAAGCGCGGAGACGGCCGGATATAGTGCTTCATTCTTCAGCAACGCTCCAGGTCATACTGATTGAACTGACCGTGCCATTTGAATCCAGATTAGACGAGCAACATTCATTCAAAGTGGCCAAGTATAGTGATCTGGCCGCGGATCTGAGACACGATGGGTTCACTGCAAAGGTCATGGCTGTTGAAGTGGGCGCAAGAGGGCTTGTGGCTGCATCAGTGTATGATCTATTGAAACTGTTGGGGCTGAGGGGACAGTCGAGAACAAGGGCACTGAAGAGGCTTAGTGAAACTGCTGAAAAGGCATCATGCTGGCTGTGGAACAACCGCAATGGGCAATGGAAATCATGACAATAAACGCTGCGGTACAGAAACACCAGGAATTTTTCTAAGTCCACAATACGCTGAGTTTTTTGGTGTACTAGTGAGCGGGCTGTGACTGAGCGGCAACAGGCGGTGTATATTATAGGGGTGTTCAGTGTCAGAATTTCAGTGGCCAGACGCGTCGGCCTCGCGATGGTGTCTCACTGTGTGCGACGGAACGAACGGAATAATTTGTCTTTGTTTTGTTACTTTCACAATTGCCTCCACGACTGGCGGAGTTGTGGATTAAAGTTGCTACCATAAGTGAAATGGGTTCATTTTCGATACAAGACAACAGGAGGCTGAGACGCTTGGGAGTCATGACCCAAGTGGGCCCGCCCCCCTTAGAGTGTAAAGGAGTATATGGGCCGAAACACTCGTCGGACGGGGGGACTTCTTCTGATGATCAGATTGCTTCCTGTTGTATCGCTCTGTAAAGAGTTTCCTATTATATATATATATATATATATATATATATATATATATATATATATATATATATATATATATATATATATATATATATATATATATATATATATATGTATATGTATGTAGGTATGTATGTATGTATGTATATATATATATATATATATATATATATATATATATATATATATATATATATATATATATATATATATATATATATATATATATATATATACGAGGGGCGTTCAGAAAGTAATGCACCACATCGTTTTTCTCAGCTAATAGTGAAGATAGAAGCATTAAATGTTGCACACTTCAAATATGGCATGTGCCACTTGTGTGCACCAAATTGCACTGCAACCGGCCAAATAATACGGCTGCCCTAAACCGTTGAAATGGAGCGTGTTAGCAACTTGCGTTATAAGCAGCGAATTGTGATAGCATTTCTCGTTGCAGAGAAGGAAACTGTTGTGAACATTCACAAGCGTCTATGTGATGTGTATGGAAGTTTTGCAATCGACAGGAGTACAGTCAGTCGCTGGGTTCAGAGAATCAAATAATCAGGAAGTGGAGATACGGAGCTGCTTGATCGGCCGCGCTGTGGACATCCTGCCACAGCCACCAACGCAGAAATGTTGAAATGCGCTGAGGGCATTATTCTTACTGATAGGCGAATCACTACTCAACAACTGGCCTTACAGCTGTCAGTCAACATTGGTAGTGCAAATGCAGTTAGCAATCACCAAGAAGAAAAGAAATTCAGGACAATTTCGTTCAGCTGGCCAAGGGTCATGATCAACTGTTGAAGGTGTGATTCTTGTGGACGTTATGCCAAGAGGAGAGACAATCAATTCGCAAGCTTACATTAAGACATTGAAAAAACTCAATCAACTTTTTCGCAGAGTTCGGCCGCACAAGATTCCAGCAGACCTGCTTCTCCTTCACGACAATGCGCGACCTCACACAAGTCTGGCAACATGGGAAGCAATCACCAAATTGGGTTGGACTGTACTACCCCATCCACCCTATAGTCCCGATTTGGCACCCTCTTATTGTCATCTATTTGGTCCACTTAAAGATGCACTCCGTGGGAAAAGGTTTGAAGATAATGAAGGATTCATTCATGCAGCGAAGAAAGGGCTACATGATCAAGACAAAATCTGGTACGGGCTAGGAATACATGCACTTGTTTCGCGCTGGCATAAAGCCGTACCAGTTGATGGGGATTATAATGAATAATACCGATGTTTACATGACATATCCATATATATTGTGTATAAATTTCATGCTTTTTGAATAAACAGCTCCTAGGAAAAACGATGTGGTGCATTACTTGAACGCCCCTCGTATATATATATATATATATATATATATATATTAGTCGTGCTCTTACGTTTGTTTTCATACATGTAATAACTGAATCAACTATGTTTGTTTAGTTTTAAAATAACATGTGACAAATTTAATAGTGAATTAGTCTTTAACATGTTAAAATAAATATGGAAAATGCCGTCAAATTACCACCTCTATCGACACCAGGTATTACAATGCAAGATGTGGGTGTCTTATCTGGTTTAGATTGTTGCTGTGTGTGTTGCAGTAGAACAGTTCACAGGGTACACCACAGGCAACATGACGTGTAGAGTCATAAAAATGGTAACTTCGCTTTAGGTTTATACCATTTATTGCACGCCACAAAACAGTCATGATACTTATGTTATCATCGGCATAGCACAACGAATGCAGCATTCAAACTCATGTTAACTGACAGTCATGTAGAAGTCAATACTCAATAGTTGTATGGAAAACAAATATCATAGCGAAGCTTGATAAATAATACATATAACTTCTGCAACCGTGGTCCGCTGCAGATCCTTAATGTTCATAGACAATAATAATTATTCCTTCCTGATGCTAGCAGATCAGATGTATACAATACGTCCGTTTACTGTCTGCACGTGAGTAGCATACATGGATTACAGGTCAGCTCGACCTTTATAACCTTCCTAAGTCTAACCATCTGACTTGGACGTGATCTCTGATATAACGAATCCTGGCACACAGACAATAGTCTTGTTGGTCTAGAGCGACCCATAGATATATAACTAGTTCAGGTATAAAGATACCGGTGACTTAATCCTAGTCAAAGTACCTCTCCATTTTGAATCACACAGGCGAGCAAAAAGGCGACAAAATGACGAACCTCTAGATGATAGCCTAAAGTTCGATACAAGAGGAATTACCTTATTTCGGAAAATCAACCATGAACATATGCCTCCAGGCAGGCTTGAATAATACGGGGAAATAGTCTAGTTAGCTAACTAACTCACAAAGACAATGTATTTCCCTCAGAGAATCACAAGACGCAATCGCGTCCGCTCGCTAATCAGTCCATTTCTCAACTGCCCGACCTGGGCGGAACAACAAAACGACAACCCAGTCGAGACATGCGCAGAGTGACAATCTCTGAGTCGCTGTTCACAATAAGACGATTCTAAGAACATTCGAGATAAAAGTCTTACACAGTCGCGCCTTTTATGGACACGCTTCGTTCAAGACATTATAGACCGAACGTGTCTCTATACAAGAGGAGGTAAACTCATAAAAAATAGCAGTATCGATATATCGGGTTCTGTCCCTTTGACCATAAAATATATATAACATGCATTTCAGTCAAATAATGATCATACATACGAAAAACGATCATACAAAGACTTTGGAAAAAAGTAATTATTTGTGCGTAACAGAAACATGCCAAATTCACATTTGTAAAATAAATGTTACACTTACCCCAAAAATTTGGGAATCTACAATCTCCTCGCACAGGTTAGAATGGACACGAGCAATTTAGTTCATTTGCTCTTGAATCACTTGGCCTGAGAAATTCCTCTTATGACGGGTGTTCTGTGAATCACTTGGTCTGGAAATATTTTGATTCCTCTTATGACGAGTGTTGTGCGAATTACTTGGTCTGGAAATATGCTCTTATGACGAGTGATCCAATTCCTAGGTTTCCAGTCTTGATATTTAAAGTCCTGGTCCCTTAGGTTTTCAGTCTTGTATATAAATATGCGGGTTTACTTGTAACTTCCAAAGTTGCCAAAATACTCGATCTGTCCCTTATAATTATGGAATTCTAAGTCCGATGTCTCACTGGCTTCGGGGAGTTTGCTCATTTGACGATGCGATGGAGTCTCTGATCTGCGTCTCTGGTTTCACTAGATTATATCTCTCATGCTCAGTTCAAATCCCAGATTGTACTTCCCGGCAAACTTGCCAATGAGAACCAAGTATATTCTGGCTCTCAAATCAAACCAATGGTAAGCTCTTTAGCACTATCTGGGTTGGGGTGTTTAAATTCATAATCTCCCCCGCGTGTTTTAAAATATTACATTTTAAAATTCCATTGCGTGACCTCTTTCAATATGCTGTAAAATTTCCGGTGGCATCTTGTGCAAACAAACAAATCTGTCCACTAATTAACTGTCTAAATGTCGTCCGTCAAGATTGTCTACCCAGACATATTTCTCAGACGGACAATATTGGCTTCATATTCATCCTCGTACGAGACCATATCGTGAAACGAGGATCGTCTCCTATCAAAGGTGGCCGGCGACTCAAAGAGATAAACGTATTACCGCTGACCGGTGATAATGACCGGGTATTGTTACGATAACACCACAGTTCACCTGGCGGAGCGTAAATACGTCTGGGAGTGGTCACAGAAAAGATGAATGTAAGGGCAATAAATATGCCAAATAATAGGACGATGAGTAAGAAAATGAAGAAATGTAGAGATACTGCCGGAGTGAATGAGAGTTATAAAAATTGCATGACTGATTTCGTCACACAGTTTAAGTAATAACATAATAGTTGATTGTCTTTAAAGTGAAGTTTGTTTGATATAATATGGTTAAATAGCAGTGGAATGAAGGAATAAACATATAAGAATAAGGACTGATATGCCAATCACCCTGTATTTTAATATACAAGCAGGGCCATCTCTAGGGGAAAAGGAGGGGGGGGCCTCAGTTGCCCTCAGCCTACTGTAAACCTACTATAAATTTGGTGCTCCTGCCCCTATATATATATATATATATATATATATATATGCGCGCGTGTGTGTGTGTGTACAGAGCTGGCTCAAGGGGTTTTCCAAGGTGGTACGAGGCCTTGTGATGACATGCTTCGCCCCACCCAATTGTGTACTGTATTGTATCTTACGAGACTCAATTTCATGCATTTGAGTTGGATCGCACTGTAATTTTCGCAACTGATGTTCACTAGAGGTGGGCAAATCGACACACTCAGCTGTTTCGAGAAATTCTAAACAGTGATTTAAACTGTGTCGACACACTGTTTCGACACAACGGCACTTTTGCCCGTATCGGGGAGAAAGAAGTCTCTTATAGACAGTATACATGAACTGTGTGAGACAATCTCTGTTTTTTCTTGCGCGCTACTGGCGTGTGTGAAGATCTATGGCGTTTCTTGTGACCACAATTCAATATTTTTACACAAGTCTTCAATATGATGAAATAAAACGGAGATATTATGATAGCTGCAGTATAAGTGAAAATAATAAAAAAAATAACAGTAATAATAACATATGATATCAAACTATAGTAAGCTAGTTTTGGTAGATAATGATTCAAATCCACACCGAGTACACAGATATCAGCAGAGCTAATTACATTTATACGAACACACGGACACTTTCAACTTTAACATAGTGCCTAAAACATTGACAACTGCAGCACTGACACAATTTCCAGTGTCTATAACTTCTCAGCAAAAATAATATCACTTGTAAAATCAAGTCATCATAACATATCCCTGAAAAATATGACATGTTTGATATTCCATACTAATGTCTCGGACGGTTGACTCAAATTTTACATAGGCCCACGGAAAGTGAGACAGTGAGACAGTGTGTCTCTGCAAAACAGCGAGGCAGACAGGAACTGAAACTGTTTCGATACAACAAGCAGGCTATGTGTCGAATCTGTCGGACTCAGCGCTGTTTCAAATCATTGTTTCGACACACACACAGAGTAGCCATCTCTAATGTTCACTGAAGCTGCGTGAAAAGGCCCTTGAGTATAAAGGTGGGATGCATCTTTGTTTCTTTGTTCTGCAGAAGGCGTTTGACAAGGTCCCCTGGAACAAACTTTGGGACTGCTTGGCAAAGAAATATATTCCAGTACTTCTGATCAATGCTATACAGAGCTTCTACAAGACTTGTAAAAATTATGTGAGGACGGCAAACCATACGTCAGAAGAGTTCAAGACCACTCTTGGTGTAAGACAGTGTGATATTCTGTCACCTTATCTTTTCATACTCCTCATTGATGATGTCATCAAAACATGTAAGGAGAGGACATGAAAGTATTCAGTGGGGTACTGGAAGATGAGACAGATCTGTATTTCAGAGCTGGCATTTGCCGATAATGTTGTCCTGATTGCTAAACCAGAGGCACATTTTTAATCCAATGACCATCTCTCTCTTCTCCAGCTCTTTCTTCCAGACTTGCAGAAGTCTGGAAGAAAGAGCTGGAGAAGAGAGAGAGATGGTCATCAGCAGCTCCAAACAAAAACCTTGGTGATATAACGAGAGGGAAGACGGCATCAGATTACGCTGGGAGAACAGGTTCTGGAGCAGATCAAACACTTAAAATACCTCGGGGCTGTCATAGACTGGAAGGAGGGCATCAAAGATGAGTTGCTGCCAAAAGCTGCAGCTGGAAGACTTTTTCAGGCCATAAATCGAGGATTCCCTAGTAAAAGAGAAGTTGGCAAGAAGACGAAGATGGCTGTACAGCTCCACCTTTTTTCCAGTCTTGATGTATGGATGCGAGTTATGGGTAATGACTACAACCCACAAAAGCCAGCTACAAACCTCAGAAATAAGGTATCTGAGCAAGGTGGTTGAAGTAACAAGAAGAGACATGGTCTGCAACCATATGATACGTCATGGCCTCAAAACCCAACAACTGCAGACCCAAGTAGAACAGTCCCAACTAAGATGGTTTGGCCATGTCTGCAGAATTGGAGAAGATTGGCTGCCACGACAAATATGGGAAACTAAGAGCCAGGGATCCAGACCTCCAGGACTATCCAGAGTCCTCTGGTAGGGCAACATTAGACAATCTCTGAAGGACCGAGGACTCGATTGGAACCAGGCCAGGAGGAAGACGGCCGATAGGATAATACGGCACTCACTCTCTCTCTCTCTCTCTCTCTCTCTCTCTCTCTGGTACACCTCTACACCTCAGAGTAGAACAGGAACGAGTAAGTAAGTAGTATGTTCACTGTAACATTTTACAAAAAACATAATACACATAATGTGTTTTTAATCTTTTGGGAGGTAATTAAAGAACACCATGTTGAATTACAGGTGGGCATTATTTTTAAAGAAGGAAAAAAAAGTAATACAGTCACAGAGTAATAAAACAGCGTAAATTAAAGAAATGGAATCACTATAAACATAAAAAATATATTGTACTTTAAACCCCGACAGAATCCAAATTTCAAATGTTCTTTAAAAATTTGGATTTACTACATTTGTTTTTATACATTTCGGCACCCTTTCCCAAGACGGCGCCTTGTGCAGCAGAACCGCCCTAGAGACAGCTCCCTCTCACTCTCTCTCTCTCTCTCTCTCTCTCTCTTATATATATATATATGCGAGGAGGAGTAAAAAAATAACCTTAATATGGCAATAAAAAGTCAAAATCACGTAGTAGCCGATTGTACTATAGATATGTTATGCCCTCCCGCTTGAGGTACCAGTGCACGCAGGCCCGTCGTCCTGATGGGAAGTATGACGTCAGCAAACCTTAACCAAAATGGCCGCCCCCTTGAAAGCATGCACAGTTATCCGTTTTTTTGGGTAGTGAGGGTGAGAAACCAGCAGACATTCATCGGAGGATGAAGAGGCAGTATGGGGACGCTTGTGTGTCGCTTCAGCAGGTTTATGAGTGGCACAGGAAGTTTAAAAGTGGGGTGTCAACTGAGAGTGATGCAGCTCGCTTTGGCCGGCCTCACACTGCAACTACGCCTGACGGGTAGCAATCGACGCGGTAGCTGGAGAATTGAAGATCAGTCATGGCTCGGCGCACCACATCATTCACGACATGCTACAGTACCACAAAGTCTCCGCTAGGTGGGTACCAAAACAACTCACCCCCGAACTGAAAGAACGTCGTGTGGATGTTTGTGAAACACTGTTACGACGTTATGAAGCCGAAGAAGATGGCTTTCTACACCGTATAGTCACTGGTGACGAATGCTGGGTCCACTACTTCCAGCCAGAGACTAAGCGAGCCAGCATGGAGTGGCGACATTCATCATCGCCGAAAGCAAAGAAGTTCCGTACAACGCGATCGGACGGCAAATTGATACTCACGCTCTTCTGGGATTCTAAAGGCCCAATCCTGGAACATTACATGCCCAGGGGGCTCACTATCAACAGCGAATCATACTGTGATCTGCTTCAGAACCACTTGACACCTGCAATCAGGTCAAAACGTCGCGGCGTGCTCAGTTCTGGTGTGTTGTTACAGCATGGTAACGCGCGGCCGCACACAGCCCGTGCGACAGTAACGAAAATCACGAATCCCCGTTTGGAGTGTCTTCCACATCCTGCATATTCACCGGACCTCGCACCGAGTGATTATCATGTGTTTAGACCCCTCAAGGAGGCACTCGGTGGCAAGAAGTTCAGTAAGGACGATGAGTTGAAAGAGGCGGTGCATACGTGGCTACGCAGTCAGTCAGAAGACTTTTTTCTCGCGGAATCCAAGCATTAGTGAAGCGCTGGCACACCTGCATTGAAAGTGGTGGGGTCTATGTTGAAAAGTGATTAAGTGCTTTCATTCCTATTTGCCTATTTGTGCATATTCTGTTAGTAACAACATATTAAGGTTACATTTTGACTCGTCCTCATATATATATATATATATATGCATGGAGGCATATCTGGATTCATCCTTATATGACCACCAGCTATGCACAATCCTATAGTATGTAGATTTGGATGTAAATGTCTGTCTGTGAGGCTAATCACACCCTCATTGAGTCTTGAAATTATCCACCCACTTTCAGGGATTCCTCCTGTGTTGAAACATGCTGAGAACCCAGCATTGCACACTGAGCTTGGAGGAGTCACTTGAACCCCAGACATGGCTCAGGCTTTTACCTGGTTGTCTGCATGCAGCAGGATCGTACTATGGACCTCATGATAGGCAGAGGAAGCTGAGAAGTGGCTCTGAGTAGGACGTGACGATTCCTTGGGAGAGCACAGAACCAGAGCACAGTATTTTAGCTCTGCATATTTGGAGAGCCCCCTTGGAAGGTGGGGGATGCACAGTATGCCACACGCTTCTTCCTCATAGCTTAGGATCAGATGTGATGATCCTTTAAATGCAAGAGAAACTGGAGCTCATAACTTCAACTCAACACGTTTTGGAATGGCAGAAAAGCTACAGGAAAAGCCTAGATTTACAGTGTACATAATGCCAAAAACTCCTTAACGTGGTATTGGCTGCAAAAGAATGAAAAGCTCAGCAGCCTTAGTTAAACAACAACAACAACAACAACACACAAACACCGACTGATACATTTCAAAAGGTCATAAATAATTGAATTCAAAACAGGAAAAATTATTTAAACCACCTATCAATAAATTAAAACATGTCATTTACTATCATTTGCTTACAAATTTATTTCTTGACAATTAAATCGGAGAGACGGAACCTGACCATGCCGATCAACATTAAAATGACGTTTAAACTGACGCTGCACTTCAGTCACTTTTATCTAATATACTGTATGGAGGCGCTGATAATCTAGTTTTCATTACAATATACTTATTCTTAATATTATATTCTTAATAACTTATATTCTTAATTTTATGATCAGGTACTGTTAATGTATGCTGTTATACTTCCTTGTAATGTTGCACTGCCCTTACATTAATACTTTCAGTACGCTGGAGAATGTTTGAGTAACAGTAATAAAAGATGAGCAAGAGGAAAGAAGAATGCAAGAGGGGACTGTGCCCGATTTTCAACCCTTCGCAAACTAATTGCTTTCGTATATATCTATCTAGCTATCTACCTAGTCTGATTCTGGTCTTGAGTTTGGGACGCAAAGACAACGAGGAAAGTAACTGTTTACCCCACCTCATCTTCTTCTTCTTTGATCCATAACCGCCAACCGTCAAAGCAGTCAGCGGCCATCACGCCTGGTGGCGTCTTGTAGGGCAGCAACAAAATGATTCCACCTTGCTCGGTCGGCGGCCATCCTTCGTACAGTGCCCCAACTGTGGTTCATTCTTTGCATCTCAGCTTCCACAGTTCTCCGCCAAGTTGTTTTTGGTCGGCCTCTCTTTCGCTTTCCCTCGGGGGTCCATTGCATAGCTGTTCTTGTGATGGTATCAGGGTCCCTTCCGAGGACATGGCCAACCCAACTCCAGCGTCTGCCAGCTATGATGGTGTGCATGTCCTCCTGGTTACTCCGAATAAGTAGTTCTTGGTTGCTGATGGTGTTTGGCCAAAAGATTCGGAGAATTTTCCTTAGGCAGATTGTGTGGAAGGAGGACAGTTTTCGACATTTCCTTCTCTGTTACTCTCCAACATTCCGCACCATAGAGAAGCACAGAAAGTACACAGCTCTCATACAGTCTTAATTTGGTGTTTGTGCTGTACTGGGAAGACTTCCAAATGTTGTTGAGAACAGCAAAGGTTGTTCTCGCTTTATTCATTCTGTTGTTAATGTCCTTGCTTGTTCCGCCGTCAGGTGTTACTATGCTTCCTAGGTAAGTAAATGTGTCTGTCTGTTCTAACTTCTGGTTCCTTACTGTTACTGGCTCAGGATTGTCCACATTTAGTGTCATGACCTCTGTCTTCTTCAAATTGATGTTCAGGCCAACCTGCTGGCCATACTTATTCAGTCTATCGGTTTTGTCTTGAATGTGTTGGTGTGAATGCGCGAGTAGTGCAATGTCATCTGCATATTCCAAATCTTCCAGTGTAGAAAACGTTGTCCATCTAATTCCTCTTGGACTGCCCTCTGTAGTCTGGCGCATCACCCAATCTATGACTGTCAAATATAATGTTGTTGATAAGGGGCATCCCTGTCGTACTCCTGTTTTCACTTCGAAAGTTACATTACTCGATCCAACACCGCACGTAAAGTTAGAATAGAGGCTTTTTATAATGGAAACAATGCGGCTGGGAATTCCATAAGCCCTCAGAATTTTCCATAGGCTGTCCCTGTGTATGCTGTCGAAAGCCTTTTCAAAATCAACAAAGTTAATGTACAGCTGTCTCTGCCATTCTGCGCACTGCTCTATAATGTTCCTGAGGGTAAATATATGATCTGCACATCTTCTGCTCTTTCTGAAGCCCGCTTGTTCTTTCCTCAGTTTTTGGTCAACTGCTTTTGAAATTCTCTGGATGATTATCCTGCCTAGTATTTTGCTGGGAACTGAGAGGAGGGTAATTCCTCTCCAGTTTTTGCAGTCTGCAAGGTCGCCCTTCTTGGGCAATTTGACAATTATTCCTTTACTCCACTCTGTTGGTGTTGTCTCAGTTTCCCAGACTTGTGCAAATAGTGGTTCTAATAGTTCTGCTGCTAGTTCAGGGTCTGTCTTGAATAGCTCAGCATTCAGATTGTCGTGACCAGGCGCTTTTCCATTTTTTAGCCCTTTGATAGCTGTGATAATTTCTTCTTTACGTGGAATGTCTGTTTTTACGTCTAAGTCACTTTCAGCCTCAGGAACATTCAGCTGAGTCTCTGGTGGTTCCTTATTCAGTGTTTCTCTGAAGTGCTCTGCCCATCTTGTTTCCTGCCCCTGTGCTGTGGTGATGAGGTTTCCTTGCTTGTCTCTTACTAACGTTATGTTGTTTGCACCTCGTTTTCCGCTGATAGCTTTAGTTATTTTATAAACTGTGCTTTGTTCATTTCTCAGTGCTGCCTCTTCTGCCTGTCTTGCAAGGTCATCCAGAAATGTCCTTTTGTCAGCACGGGTTTGACGTTTTACTTCCTTGTCCAGCTGACTGTACTGTTCACTATATATTGCCTTTAACCTGGGAGACTTAGCTTCTGTTTTCTTCCTTTTCATTTCCTTTCTCTTCGCTATGGTGTTTAGCGTTTCTGGTGTTATCCAGTCTTGGCTCTTTCTTTCCTGGAATCCCAAGCATGACTTGCTGCTTTCTTTGTATATTGTTGAGATGGTGTTGAATTTCTGGTCCACATCGTCGGTCTCTGTTCTTTCCTGGCTTTTGGTAATCAGATATCGCCTCTTTACGTCGACCATGAACGCTTTTCTGGTGAGGGGGTCCTTAAGTTTCGTGATGTTATATCTTTTCTGTTTGACTGCAACTGGTCTAGCAGCTCTGAGTTTCACCTTCAGTCTTGCTACTACTAGGTGATGATCACTTCCCACATCTGCGCCTCTTCTTACTTTCACGTCTTGTAGTGCATGTCTCCATCTGCCATTGATCATTATGTGATCTATCTGGTTTTTGTCTCGTCCGTTTGGTGATTCCCATGTTAACCTCTGCACTTCTTTGTGTTGAAAAAGTGTTCCTCCAATGACCAGGTTGTTAATACTGCAGAAGCTTATTAATTTGTCCCCATTCTCATTTGCTGTTTGTCGTAGATTTTTTGATAGGAGTATTAAGACTTGAGTTGGTCCCTTCTGAATAGATTTGAATATGTGATATACACAGTGAGAGTAGTAAAAAAAGAAATAGATTTTCCCAAGAGTGCAGTGGTAGCGAATCAAATAGAGCTGTCCCCTGAAAAAACAAGAATCTTCTCTCTCTCTCTCAGGCCTATCTTCTACGACAGATATATAAGAGTCAGACAGACTATTGACAACATAGGTTACTATGTATGAACATACCACTCACGTGCACACCCCTTCAAGTGACAACAGTTAGACACACAGACGTGGGAAAACTATAACAATACTTATGTAAATATTCTAGAACGAGCTGACCAACACGCTGATTAGTTCCAGAGAGATTTTATTTATCATCTATAAAATCTTCTCACAACACCAAAACAACAAAAATACATCAAGGAAAAACATATGCACATAGTCATACAATATCAAGAAAATGCTACAAGGGTGATAGCCCCGCTATGATCTTAACTCTAGGTTTAGCCCACAGCCCCGTTAGGATGACAGATGATGGCCCAAAGAGTTATAGATGCATGTGGTTAGGGTCTAATATTTTCCCCCTTTGAAGGTATAGACTGACTTTGACAACAGTATCTATTCTAACGTAACACGTTACTTAAGCAGCAAATCTCGCCTAAAAAAAAAACACATATAACAAATGAGGGTATTATACAACGAACCTCCTTCCGTCACTTTCACTCGATTCTTTCATCAGGGCCCTGATATACTTACAATCGGGTTGTGGTTTCGCCGGCTGGCGCAAATGTTGGACACTCACACTTTTTATCTGTTACTGTCGTTTACTGAAACAGATCCCAGCTCTGCAGATTTGTTTGTTGATTTCATTAAAATGGATCTGGGGAGCGTCTGCTTCAGGCGATAGTTATTTCAGACTAAAGTTAATGTCACTTGACTCCCGAGGTAAGAATTAGGCTTAAACGAGCACAAAATGTCAGAACACGAAGTTTCCCTTAATTAGGAAGAAGACCGGTGGACAACCTCTCTCAAAACAGAAAATCTTGGTTCCTCCCCACTCACTTGTCAACAATGTCGGAAAGTTTATGTCATAGATTGTAATTATTCTCGCCGCCAGGCAGAAAATTTACGTAGAGTTTATGGAAGAAATTAAGATCTGGTTCACAGGCCCAGTATTGATCATTACAGTCTTTGAAAAACCCGTTAGTGGGATATTAGTATTTCTGTCTAACTTGCACCGTCAGATCAGTGTTACTTGAGAAAAACCCACGTGGTTCAAAATAAGGACTGTCTATTTCTTCACAATTATGAACTCTTATTAAATGCTGGTAAAGTTCGGGTCACCCCCAGTATTTCACTGTATAAAAAGAAAAGCACATATAAATCATTTTCATATTATGTACCCAATATAACTTACATTTTAAATAGCAAGCCGACCGCTTGACTTATATTTAAATTTTCCCGTAAAATAAGTTATATTAAATAAATCAAACATCATGAATTAGAAAATACATAAGTATTTCGTCAACACTCAATGATGTATCTAGCGTTATAAGTTTAGTTAAAAATATTCTCGACTGAATATTAGCCGTTAAATTAAATTCCTTATAGCTACTAGTTTGTTAAGCTTAGAAATATTATTTATTCTGCTTTCCACTGTATGCGTCACTAGAAAATAATACAGACTTATAAATTATGCACTCAGTTCAAAAGAAACTAGTTAAAATGAAATGAGCGATTTAACGCTTTAAACACTTCACAAAACTAGATATCTATTATATAATATTAATATACCTCAACCACAGAATTACTAAGAACGTTAAACCACTTCGACCAAACTAAGGCCATCTCTATTTACAGAGATTATTAGAAATCGAACGAAGGTTGTTCTAGTCTAACTGCAAAGTTACTGAGTGAAATGAAATCGTTTCAAACGTGGGTTAATATTTTAAACCAGACAAAGGATGAACTACTATTTCGTAGAACGAAATGCTCTCCCCTTTCCGGCTTAAACGATACGTTTAACACCTAACATGTCGTAACTGCCACCACTGACCAAGATGTACGCGTGTCAGTTTCAAATCTCAGACAACCTGTCTCCAATGCAGGGCAGTTTTCACACTACAGCTGACCATGGCCCACAGTGAGCGCCGTGTCAGTTTGGGGATTTTTCAGACAAATGTCTGAATACTGACCGGTGCAGATGTAAAGTATCACACCTCACCGGGACTTATGCCGAGAAGAAGCTCGCGCGCTCGGTGAGAATGATGTTCAGCGAACCGACTTATCACGCCTTCTGACGCCCTGCAGCCCTGACATCTACGTAATATCGTCCTAGCGCGATTCTCAGTTTTGAGAAAGAAACAGGTAAAGTTTAAAAATACTGAAGAAAATATTTTTCGCAACCGAGTGATGCAAAAAATACAGGAAAAACAGGTATGGAAAGAATATAAATGAAAGGATTAGGGTGAGAGAATAGGAAGAAGATGTAGGTAATTTAATGACATAAAGACCTACGTGACACTGTTCCACTGCCGCATTTCCCCATTACTCTTTCGTTATAATTATTATGTGTTCCAACTTTCGCATTTAGGTCTCCCATTACTATAATAAGATCGTACCTGGGTACAGTTTCCATTTCCTTTTGTACCTGTTGATAGAACTCGTCCTTGATCTCTTCATCGCTGTCGTTTGTTGGTGCATAGCATTGTATAATTGTGGTGTTGGTGAATCTCCCCCTCAGTCTTGCTCTTATTAGTCTGTTGTTAATGGGTTTCCATTCCAGTAGAGACCCTTCCATTCCTTTCTTAAGGATAATGGCTACACCTTCGTTGTGCTGACCGTCTTCTCTACCAGAATAAAGTACTGTTTCCCCTGTACCACCTCATCTTGATGAACCTAAAAAAAAAGTCCCTGAGTCATTCAGTTGCACACCGTTTGAAAATTTCACGAGTTCTTATAACATACTTCTGAATGTCTCAAATCACTAATTTACTGTACGAAGAATTCGATTTTTATGTCTTGTTGTTGTTGTTGTTGCTTTGTTTTTTATGTTTATTTTTATTTACTTTTTTTTTTAAATTCATTATTATTATTATATTTTTTATTTTATTTTACTTTATTTTTAAATTGTATTTTAAAAACGTACTTTACTTATGATGATTATTGCAAATGTAATATTACTTTTATAATGATAAATGCCTTAATTATGCTTAAAGTAAATGTGAGGATGAAAGGATATAGTATACATGACGAGAGAGAGAGGAAGGGCAGAATGTCAGACGGGCCTGCGTGCCCAATTCTTAACCCTTTGAAAATAAAGTTCGTTCGTTTGTTCGTTCGTTCACAGATTTTGTTTCGTAGTAAAAACGAACAGCTGTAGTGCGATGCAGCACAGTCCAACGATCCATTGTGACTGAGTCAGTATAAAATGGCGTCTTTTCCAAACTTACTATAGAAATCACAATATAGACTTAACAGGTGATAAGGTTTTAAGTATAGATGCCCCAAGAGATGCCCAATCAATACTTAAAAGATATATACATAAAACAAAGGAAAACATATAAGGTTAGTACTTCAGGAAAAACATCCAACTAAAAAAAAATTAAACAGCAAGAACTAACAAAGCATTAACAAAAAACTAACTACTCATAGGACAAGGAAAGACAACAAGGTATAGAAAAAAATAGGGCAACAACTCAAAAAGAACAAATGCCAATACAAATTAAAACCAAGTGTAAAGGACAATAGTTATCTATAAACAACACAAAAGAGAAAATAAAATGGACAAATACTAATATAAATAAAAATCAGCAACCGTAAAAGACAATAGATATTTAAATTGAATACAAAACTAGAAAATAAAATGACACTAAATACCCCAATTATAACCAACTTTCAGGCTGAACAGGGTAGACCAAGATGGAATGAGAAGAGGCAAGAATGGACAGATGATAAGAGCCCGCTCTCCACCCATCAACGCATCAAAACAACAACAACAACATTTCCGCTGCCACCTCACCGACCACTCTACGTCATCGGCGGCCGCGACAATTCAAATTTTAAAACGTGTCAGTCGGCTCGGCGCCACCCTGTATATATACGTATTTCTATAAAGGTATGAGTATGTAAAATCATCCCGTATTGTGTTTTGTTACTTGCATCGTAATATATAAAGAGATACACGCTTGAGAAAAAAAAAAGATTTCTTACCTGTGGCTGATTTATTGTTTCCTTTCTTCCACTAGAAAGTTTTGGTGGTTCCATAGACTAGTTCATGGAGCCGGTCCAGAATATATGAAAATATCTCGATCCTGTTAGTTAAATTCAATATCAGGCTCTTAGATATTAAACTGTATATGAAAGCATGCACCCGCAGCGGGCAGTCCAGAAGAAATAATTGACATATTCTGCAATAAAAGTGGCATGGCTATGACACAATGCTGATCTCATGAGACAAATCTAGTACTTGGAGAGGTCACTGCAAATGTTGGTAAAGAAATAGTGGAAGATGTGACGTGTAGTTGTGACCTGAGAGAAAGAAATGAGAGAGAGGCGACAAACTAATAACAACACATATGATTCTAGGAAAACCAGGTTTGAACAACATCCTAGACGCCTTTGTTTGTGGAAAAGCCCAGGAAACAATTTGTGTAATCAAATATTGACTACATAATAAAACTCAGGAGGTTTAGAAACAGCTTTAAGTCTGGGAAAACAAGAGCAGACAACCAGCAGTCACCAGGCATCGGTATGTGCCAGGACGGATGACAGTGTCGATAATTTACTCCAGAAATACTTTTGAGAGGAGTATAGACACACTTATGGTCGGTCAGATAGCATTTCTAAATAGCAAGATTCTAGGGATATTGAGAACATAATGGATTAGCTAAGCAAGGTTCTCCCCCTCCCCCCCCCCCTCCCCTCTCCCAGCCAGACTTACACAGAGTAAATATACGTTCACAAAAGTAATTCGCTCAAAACTAATTCCCACAACTGAAAGTATTCATCATCATCATTATTGCCATTATTTTCCCTTGTGTTCCTTGTGGGGCATGAAGCAATGTCTGCAGCTGGTCCCCACGCACGAAGCATTCATCACATAACATTTGTTTACTCCTGCAGGGGTGGTTTCTGTTAGTGCCCTAGATTTCTATAGAGAGTTACGTCAACTATATCAGAATCGAAAACGAGGCTGAACGACGTAGACGCCATTTTCAGCTGGACAATACCAGGATTAGTAGCGAGAATAAGCATCGAGTAAGATTTTTTTTTTTTTAATTAATGAAGAAAAATATCCCGTTCAACCTTTGATGGGTTATAATTAGGATATATATTGTTTTCAATTCCAAATAATATGAACAACTGCCGATATGAGAAAGTAGAATCACATTTGTCAAATCATTGTAAATAGGGACAATCATAATTATGCTAATACGTTAAATAAATAAACAATAAAAACAAAAAAACAAACAAACAAAATCAAGAAGAAACTCTGAACAAGAATAATATTAAAATGGAGGGGTGTAAAGGCCTGCTGTTTCCAGTTATATAACTGACTTTAACAGATATTTAATTGACTTTCATCTGTTAAAACTCATATGCATTGTAAGAACAGCGCATCAGACCTTCACATTCCCAGTCACTAATATTAACATTTGTTCGTGTTAAATATTGTTTGATTATATTTTGCAGTTCCCTAGGTCTGTCTATTCTTAACACCTCTTCTATATATATATACTGAGCGACTTTAATTACGCATCACTATACGAGTGCCTGGTAAAGTATCTCATGGTCATGCAATTGTTACCGAAATTAGTACACAGGTTCACAAGGTCACCGCCCAGAGGCCAGCTTAGTCATTTTGCGCCAGCATAGCTGGAGACAAGAGTAGCACGTGAAACACGTAAAACATGATTTAGGTGCCTGGTAAAAATTCTGCACGGAAAACATTAATTTCTTTTCACCCAGAGCTCAGCCTAGAGCACTACGGACTGGAAAACAGTCAATATTTTAGTCCACAACCACAAACACGTCGTCAAACCATGCCTAGACTGACCGCTGCAGAGAGAGAAAGAGCGATAGGAATGATAACAGGCGGGATGTCCAACAGAGAAGCATCCAGACACTTGAATTGCAACCAGTCCACCATCGTCCGACTGCAACAACGTTTAATGGCCACTGGATCCATTGCAGATCGACCCCGTCAAGGTCAACCCAGAGTTGCGACACCTCAACAGGACGCATATATACGGCAGCTTCATTTGCGGAATCGGTTTTTGGTGGCAGCTGTAACAGCAAGAGATGTTGTTGGGAGACGTGGAACCATATCAGAGCACACCGTGCGACGTTGACTGCAGGCGGCAGGACTCAACGCCAGACGTCCTCGAGTCGGCCCAATCCTTTTCCAGTATCATCCCGAGCTCCAGCTGTACCAGCATGATAACGCACGACCACATACAGCTAGGGCCACCACTGCGTTCCTTCAGGCCAATAACATCGCTGTCATACCATGGCCTTCATTGTCCCCAGATATGGCACCCATTGAACACGTCTGGGACGAGATTGGACGCCAACTCTACCGGCACAGACGACTGCAGACCCTGGATCATTTGCGAAGCAATTGTGGTGAAGTGGGAAGTTATAAATACTTATAAGGGACTTAGTGTACTGACTGAGATCAGCTGTGAAGGTATATATATATATCTAATAAGAGTAGTATATTATATATATAACCTTACTTGCTACCACATATCTATATATCTCAGTCAGAATTATTCTGGAATAGTGTGATGCTACGTTATGTGTCTAGGGTATGTGTATGGTGAAGTGTAAGTCACAACAACAGACAGATAAACAATTTAATTTAATCCACTACTCTTAACAACACTGTGACACTCACATACATATAACACTCTACAAAGATATCTTAAAAGAGTCACTGATGAACTTTCAAATAACAATATGTATTCATTACTGGCATGAATGAATATGTGTCCTGATTCAACTACAAGGGAACCAGGAATCACAATCAATTTAAATTACAAGTTATGTACAGAATGTATTTAATATGAATATTGTAGTGACATATATTAGTACAAATGTTCTATGTGTGTCAGTTGTGTAGTAGTAAAATGAGGTAATACTGGTTTTGTTTTGTTCAAGCTCTGTTGGTATTGGTCATCATGACTTCAATAGTTTGTCTTTAGGGACTATTATTGGAGATGTTCACAGTTCCTGATTTTAAGACAAGTAAATTCCCCTCTGAATGGTATTTTTATAAAGTTATTTCAAGATGAGGGGACATAATGTTGAGCTCAGCTGGCCAACTCTGCTTATCTTGAGTGATGGCGGCAGGAGAGGACTCCTCTGCTCGAATTCTCTTCTGGGCTCTGGAGACACCTCACTGATAGCTAAAAGGACCAAGGAGTATGCTGTCCGACACTGGATTCAGCAAATCTCTGACCAGATGCTGCTCAGTACCATCAAGACCACTGTCCCACAATTTCATGGAAATAAACACAGATACGTTGATTAGCAATGAATTCTGGCACAAACTGGCACAAATTCCGTTCTGCCTATGTTCCAGGCTTTTATTTTAGCAAAAATGTGAGCTGGCTTCAACGTACTGTCGCTTTATCAAGCTTATTTGAATTAGTGGTCTCGAACTAACGCTCCCAAGTGTGTATATCAGCGAGACTGGCCAATGAGCCACGTTTCGACAAGTGTTTGAAAAAATGTTATCTTTTCCCGTCTCCCCTAACAACCAAGATAGTATTTATAGCCCGACCAATCGTGGTTAGGCTTTCATTTGTTGCGCTCCAATCAATTTGAAGTTTACATTGTAGGCTATTTCTGTAACGTAAATTTTTTCAAACACGTTTAAAAAAAATCTTATGAGCAGAAATGATTTTATGCTGTCAGGCACCCCCAATATTTTATTTTGGGTATAATTTATTAATTCCTGGACTATTTGCGTAACGTTTTACATATTATTTGTCAGCAAACCCTAAGGAACCCAAAAATACTAATTTAAAGGAGCTACGTGGCTGCGTTCAAAATATGCAATTTCTTCTATCTCCTGTTTAGAAGATGTGCTGTCTGGGTACTGTTATGTGTTCAAACGTAAACCCATATAATGTTGTCTTTTCTAATAAGAGTCTGTTATGATTTATAAACCTAACTCTGGGAAAGGGTAGTGTATTTTATCACTGTCCGTCTGAAAAAAAATTAGTGCATGTAGACTTACACGCGTGATGGTAGTAATTGTGTATCGCGCGAAGCGGGTTTAGTGTTCGGCTTTCTGCCTCTCCCTTCTCTTTTTATCCCTTTAGTCCATCTGTTCGTTCGTTTTGGTAACGCAGTATAATTAATGTTAGGGTTAATTTAGGTCATTACGCAGTACGTCTCAATGCTTTCCAAGAAATACAGCACACGTTTCATTGAAGAAGGCGGGTAATAATACAGTAAGCTTTACTATCAACGTGAAAGCGTTACAATTTGCAGACGAAGCAGAAAACAAGGGGGATTTCGAGTACATTCTTTGGGACAGCACTGTCATTTTACCATTGCTCTTCTCTTTATTAATTTTATTTGTTAGGCTTCATATTTACCTAATAATTTATATATGTGGATTAGAATATTTCATGACACTTCCCCTCTTAAAACAGACATTATATGTCAGTCCTTTATTCTATATACACATAGAGAAATTTATTATTATTTCTGGGGTTTACGGTGATTCTCATCACACGGATGGCGGCTTAAAAAATCCGCTCCCAGATTTGTTTTTCCAGATATATATTCAATGCTAAAATTATATGGAGCCAGAAGCAAAGACCATCGGAGTAACCTAGAGTTCTCATGCTTAGCCTGTGCTAAAAACGATAAAGGTTTGTGGTCAGTTTGCAACTTAAATGCCTTCCCATATAGATAAATATTGAATTTCTTTATTGCCCATATTACTGCAAGACATTCTTTTTCGCTAGTTGAGTAGTTGATTTCAGCTTTATTCAACTTTCTGCTAGCATATGCCACTGGGCTTAATTCCCCATCCAATGCATCTGATTTCTGTAGTAAAGTTGCACCTAGCCCAATATTACTTGCATCCGTCCTTACTATGAATTCTTGACTTAAGTCAGGTAATTTCAAAATGGGTTTACTTGTGAGCTTTTCCTTCAATTCTTGGTAAGTCATTTCACATTGTGGTGTCCATGTAATGCGATCTGGAAGTCCTTTACGTGTCAATTCCGTTAAAGGTGCACATATGGAATTAAAGTTTTTGATATACTTCTGGTAGAAACCACATAATGAGACAAAGGATCTCACGTCCTTCTTGGTTTGTGGTCTCGGGGCTTTCTGTAGTTTCTCTAAATTCTTTGGGTCAGGGGTCATGTTTCCCTGATAAACTGTGTGTCCCAAAAATTCCAATTCTTTACATCCAACGCAACATTTGGTTGGTCGGGCTGTTAAATTTGCCTCCCTAAGTCGATCAAACAGCATGTTCAGAGAGTCAATGTGTTCCTCAAATGTTTCTGTTGCTATAAGGATATCATCCATAAAATTTGTTATACAGGGATTATTCAGAGGATCCAATAATTTTCTCATCATTCTAGAGAAGACACTAGGCGCATTCTTCAATCCAAATGGCAATCTATTAAACTCATAGTGTCCTTCTGAGGTACTAAAAGCTAGGTATGGTCTAACCTCAGGCTTTACTGGAATCTGATAGTATCCTTTACTCAGATCCACTTTTGAGAAATATTTAGCTTTATTTAGTCTGGCAAACAGCTGATTTGTATCCGGCAATGGATCCACCTGTCCTTCTGTAATAGCATTCAGTCTCCTGTAATCTATACAGAGTCTATGTTCTCCAGAGGGCTTCCTTAAAAGTACAACACCGGAACTATACGAAGACTCACTGTGCGAAATAATTCCTTCCTTCAACAGATAGTCTATCTCTTCCTTCAAAGCTTTTTCCTTAGCAAACGGAATCGAATATGGTTTCATACAGACAGGTGTGGAGTCTATTAATTTCATATCATATTCCAATAGGTTTGTATGCCCTGGTCGGTCTGTTAACACCTCTGCATGATTATTTAGAACCTGTTGCACTCTCTCTTTCTGAGTTTTCGTTAAATGTGTACTGATTTTCACCTGTGCTGCTGTCTCACAGGGGTGTAATGGATATTCAAATGATGAAAGTGGTTCCTTTTTCATCTCCATGGCGATGGACAAGGTCAACAAGTGTGTCTCTTCCTGATGTTCTCTTTCCAAATATTTCTTCAGGAGATTCACATGATAGATTTTTTCTTTCCCCTTCTTATCTATCTTATAATTTGTTCTAGACACCTTCTCTAGAACTGTATATGGACCCTGCCATCCAATTTGTAACTTATTCTGACTCCCGGGCAAAGAAGCAGTACCTTCTCTCCCACAGCCAAATTTCTGTCTTTCGCCTTCCTGTTATAATAGGCAGCATGTTTCTTCCTGGCTTGTTTCAAATTTTCATTGGCAAGTTTCCAGCCAGTTTTTAACCGAGTGGTCAGCTCATTCACATACTGGTATGAAGATGTAATGTTTTCCTCTGCCTTTTCATCAGTCCACGTTCTTAACATAGCTACATATGGACCTTTAATTGTGTGGACCTATTTGTCCATGCACCGGTATGGTCTCTTCCACTCGAAGCTTTATAGTGATGATTTTTCCTCCCAGAACTATCATTCACAAAACGACCGCTACCAATTTTTCTTTTGGGGCTTTCTCCCCTCTTAAAATTCTTGATGAGAGATTTCCTCCCTACATCTTCTTCCTCCAGTTGGTTTAAGTCCGATTGAGGGATTTTCGGCTTATCCTGGGGTAAGACATCCTTTTGCACTCTCCGCATAGTGGCCATTGTAAAACAGTTAAGTGAAGCTTGTCCGTGAAAAGGGGCTTCCCATTCCATTTGGTCCACTTTATCAAATCTATATTTCTTTTTATTGTCAGGCCTGATTTTGCCCCGTGGCGTGTCCAGGTCCTGATCCATGTTCCCACTTGTGGGTGTTCCCTCATGTGCTATACTACACCTTTCTACAAAGTTCTCAATGTCCCATCTTGCTTTGGGCCAATAATAATTGTGAGCCACCTTTTGAATGATGGTACCTATCTTCTCATGGTCCCCATCTGGTTTCACATGTAGGCTCCTTATTAATTCTGTCCTGTATCTTTTTGGAAGAACCAGTTGTCCCTGACCTTTGGATCTAGTTCCAGTCTTCCTATACATCAACTTGTTTTTCATGTAAAAATCTCCCTTGCCTGGAGTTGTATGACAAGTTGACAATTTTCTGAAACAAGGCTTGAGTGTTTTATCCCCAGCCTGTGCCTTCCTCATCTCTTCTGGAGTGGTATCCAACATAATATCCTCCTCCTGTCTTGAGGTCGACCTGACCTGAAGGGTTGCCATATACACAGGTTTCCTTCTGCAACGGTCAGTGTCATGATTGTCCATCTGACAATTCTTACACCACCTTTTTCCTTGGTTGAAAGATTTTCTTTCATCATATTTCCTTTCATCGAATTGTGGGAATTTATTTTTATTGTCATACCGTGGCCTATCAAATTGGTGCTTACCTTTATTTTGATCCTTAGGATCAAATTTATTAAAGTTCTGTGGTGCCCTAAAGTTGTCCACCTGTTTCTTTTTATTACCTGTTACCTCTGCTTGAGCTGCTTGATACCTTTCAGCAACATTTAGCAACTCACCCAGCCTCTCTGCACCTTGTTCCATGAGAAACTTTCTCAGGTCTGGAGCCATGGACTCTCTTAGTTGCTCTATAAGGACCATTTCCTTAAGATCTTGGGTTTTCCCCAGAGAAGTCCATTTCTCCAAGTATGTCTCTATTCGTGCAGAGAACTGGTGATAGGTTTCACCTGACAGTAGTTTAGCATTCCTAAATTTTTTCCTGTAAAACTCTGCATTCTTTTCATACCTTAACAAAAGAGCCTGCTTTAGCATGTCATAATTTTCCTGATCACCTCTGCTCATTTTTGCAAAAACTTCATAAGCTGCCCCACGAAGTCCCTGAGATAACTTTAAGCTCCACCTTTCTCTCTCCAACCCATACGTGGTAGCTAATAGTTCGTACCTATTTATATAGCTCTCAATATCATCGTCTTTCTCAACAAAATGATCTAAATGAAAATTCATAGCTGAGATTGAGGCTCCTTGAGTAACCGTAGCATCAGAGGCAAAAGGACTGGCACCATTTTCAGGAGCATGGCCTTGAAACTCAAACTCCCTTAGTCGTAACTCATGTTCCCTTTGTAATCTCTTCTCCTCCTTTTCTGCTTCCCTCTCTGCAGCTAATCTCTTCTCTTCTCTTTCTGCAGCTTGTCTTCTTTCCTCGGCTTCCAATGCTTTAGCCTCTTTGTCAGCCTCAATCTGCAACCTCTTAGTCTCAGCCTCAGCTTGCAACCTCTTAATTTCCCTTTCAGCCTCTAACCTTCTTTCGGCTTCTTTTTCTAATCTTCTTTCTTCGCGTTCAATAAATTTGTCACATTCCGTTGTGACATAGGCAACCATAACTTGCCCATCTAATCCTAACTCTTTTGCAGTCTGAACCGCAGCAGATCGAAATTTGGCCAGGTCCGCCATTGTCTATTAGGTAACTTAATACAATGTCTAACCAACAATTCAATCTCTAATGGACAACACAGGCACCGTGAGCTCAACCTTATTTAATTCCACCCAAGGATACCTTTTAATTCTTATATTCCCTGAAGTGAATTATCCCCAATATTTTTAATAGTTAAAGATTCAAAATCCCAAGAGCGAGACCCCAATATATGTGGTGAAGTGGGAAGTTATAAATACTTATAAGGGACTTAGTGTACTGACTGAGATCAGCTGTGAAGGTATATATATATATCTAATAAGAGTAGTATATTATATATATAACCTTACTTGCTACCACATATCTATATATCTCAGTCAGAATTATTCTGGAATAGTGTGATGCTACGTTATGTGTCTAGGGTATGTGTATGGTGAAGTGTAAGTCACAACAACAGACAGATAAACAATTTAATTTAATCCACTACTCTTAACAACACTGTGACACTCACATACATATAACACTCTACAAAGATATCTTAAAAGAGTCACTGATGAACTTTCAAATAACAATATGTATTCATTACTGGCATGAATGAATATGTGTCCTGATTCAACTACAAGGGAACCAGGAATCACAATCAATTTAAATTACAAGTTATGTACAGAATGTATTTAATATGAATATTGTAGTGACATATATTAGTACAAATGTTCTATGTGTGTCAGTTGTGTAGTAGTAAAATGAGGTAATACTGGTTTTGTTTTGTTCAAGCTCTGTTGGTATTGGTCATCATGACTTCAATAGTTTGTCTTTAGGGACTATTATTGGAGATGTTCACAGTTCCTGATTTTAAGACAAGTAAATTCCCCTCTGAATGGTATTTTTATAAAGTTATTTCAAGATGAGGGGACATAATGTTGAGCTCAGCTGGCCAACTCTGCTTATCTTGAGTGATGGCGGCAGGAGAGGACTCCTCTGCTCGAATTCTCTTCTGGGCTCTGGAGACACCTCACTGATAGCTAAAAGGACCAAGGAGTATGCTGTCCGACACTGGATTCAGCAAATCTCTGACCAGATGCTGCTCAGTACCATCAAGACCACTGTCCCACAATTTCATGGAAATAAACACAGATACGTTGATTAGCAATGAATTCTGGCACAAACTGGCACAAATTCCGTTCTGCCTATGTTCCAGGCTTTTATTTTAGCAAAAATGTGAGCTGGCTTCAACGTACTGTCGCTTTATCAAGCTTATTTGAATTAGTGGTGTCGAACTAACGCTCCCAAGTGTGTATATCAGCGAGACTGGCCAATGAGCCACGTTTCGACAAGTGTTTGAAAAAATGTTATCTTTTCCCGTCTCCCCTAACAACCAAGATAGTATTTATAGCCCGACCAATCGTGGTTAGGCTTTCATTTGTTGCGCTCCAATCAATTTGAAGTTTACATTGTAGGCTATTTCTGTAACGTAAATTTTTTCAAACACGTTAAAAAAAAATCTTATGAGCAGAAATGATTTTATGCTGTCAGGCACCCCCAATATTTTATTTTGGGTATAATTTATTAATTCCTGGACTATTTGCGTAACGTTTTACATATTATTTGTCAGCAAACCCTAAAGGAACCCAAAAATACTAATTTAAAGGAGCTACGTGGCTGCGTTCAAAATATGCAATTTCTTCTATCTCCTGTTTAGAAGATGTGCTGTCTGGGTACTGTTATGTGTTCAAACGTAAACCCATATAATGTTGTCTTTTCTAATAAGAGTCTGTTATGATTTATAAACCTAACTCTGGGAAAGGGTAGTGTATTTTATCACTGTCCGTCTGAAAAAAAATTAGTGCATGTAGACTTACACGCGTGATGGTAGTAATTGTGTATCGCGCGAAGCGGGTTTAGTGTTCGGCTTTCTGCCTCTCCCTTCTCTTTTTATCCCTTTAGTCCATCTGTTCGTTCGTTTTGGTAACGCAGTATAATTAATGTTAGGGTTAATTTAGGTCATTACGCAGTACGTCTCAATGCTTTTCCAAGACATACAGCACACGTTTCATTGAAGAAGGCGGGTAATAATACAGTAAGCTTTACTATCAACGTGAAAGCGTTACAATTTGCAGACGAAGCAGAAAACAAGGGGGATTTCGAGTACATTCTTTGGGACAGCACTGTCATTTTACCATTGCTCTTCTCTTTATTAATTTTATTTGTTAGGCTTCATATTTACCTAATAATTTATATATGTGGATTAGAATATTTCATGACAGCGATATAACCGAAGTTTGGGATCGACTCCCCCAGGATTTTCTACGCACACTGGTTAACTCCATGCTGAGACGCTGCCAGGCTTGCCTTGATGCCAACGGTGGCCAAACGCGCTACTGAGCGCGTTACAATGACAACAACGACATTTGTGACTTTTCAATTTGACCCCTACCTTACATTTGTGACTGTAGTTTTTTTAACACTGCATGCACTGCTACGCGGATTGCGGGAATCGGTCGGTCAATGGATACTGTTTCCAGTGATATCAAACATGTTACCATTATTTTATTCTCAGACATCTTGGTGAGTGATTCATGTAGTGATGCGTAATTAAAGTCGCTCAGTATATATATATATGTGTGTGTGTGTGTGTGTGTGTGTGTGTGTATGTGTGTATGTGTGTATGTATGTATGTGTGTATGTATGTGTGTATGTATGTGTGTATGTATGTGTGTATGTATGTGTGTATGTATGTGTGTATGTATGTGTGTATGTATGTGTGTATGTATGTGTGTATGTATGTGTGTATGTATATGTATATGGCAAGGCACAAGCAAAGAAACAAAGTTACAACTGATCAGAGCATGTATATTCCCAGTAGCAACATACGGCTGCGAGACTTGGACACTCAATAAAACAGTTGCAAAAAAGATTACATCATTCGAAATGAAATGCTACAGAAGGATGTTGAGAATACCCTGGACAGAAAAAAGACCAACAGAGAAGTACTGCACTCACTAAACGTACAGGAACATTGGCTCCTAAATACCATCGCAATAAGGAAGCTGAAATTTTCCGGTCATATAAAAAGACATAATAGTCTGGAAAAAACAGTGATGGAAGGCATGGTCCCTGGAAAAAGGGGAAGGGGTCGACCTAGACGACGGTGGACCCAGGACATCACAGAGAGTCTGAACTTGTCTTTGGCTGATGCAGGTCGACTTGCCCAGAATCGTGATGCGTTCAGAGCAGCTGTAATGGAGACAACGTTCTGGAAAGAATACGTCACATGATGAATATGTAATGTATATGTATATATATATATATATCTTCTTCTTCCTCGTTCATCCTGAAAAGGACGTTGGTTGCGTTGTGTCTGTTTACGCAGGAGCTGCGATATCTGCGCCTTTCGGCCGACACATCCGACTTCAGCACGGCATTTTTTGGGATCGGGTTTGCCTTCCCTCTTCGATCCCTACTCTCTCAGCCAGACTGCAGTGATGCAGCCTGTTTCCAGGACCACCACGTGGAGGTGGAGTAGGGTCTTGGTCAGCTCTGGTTCGCTGATCCTGATGCAGGCAGTCAAGCTATGGGTCGCTGACTGCAATCTCTATTGCTGCATCTTTGGGTCACATATATATATATATAAAATATTATATAATAATAAAAAATTATATAATATAGTTATATAATAAAATTATAATAAAATCTCCGGTCCAAAATATGTAATTAGATTTTGTTAAAACTATCTATACATTGTCGCATTTTTAATGAAAACAAAACTGATGTTATCATCTGGATCCAGTAAAACTGTCAGTGTCTACAACAGTCATTCACCAGTTTCCACATTTCAAACTATGTAAATAGTTCATTTCGAAGGGAGTATGTTTTGCTAAGTGTTGCAATTCTAACGGAATATTTGTTGCCAAATAGTGGAATTCTGACGGAATATAACATTTATCGGAGTATGTGTTAAAAATTCACGCTACTTATTCTATTCAACAAACCGGTAAGTAAACTAGTTTTCTTCTGTTTGTTTTGTTAGTTGACATACAAAGAATAGTACAAATATGTGCTACTGTATTTGCATCTAATTTTATTTCAAATTATTAGTTAACCTAAACGAAAATGCAAATTGGGTCTGAAACTCGCGATTGGGTCCATTTTCCTGCAATACGGGTACAGCTGAAAATGGCGGCCAAATTTTAGTTGGCGTAACTCTCTATAGAAATCTAGGGCACTAGTTTCTGTGGCTTGCCAGTGCCATGCACAACCTCATATTAGTCATCTTGTACGACTTGCCTGAGGGAGCAGTATGTATATTCTTCCTTTGTCTCATCAGAGACCCCCGGGAACTGCGCGGGGCAACTGAAAGTATTAGTTGAGTATTAAGTAATATGAAAACAAGGAAGCATCAAAATATTAACTGTACGCCTTATTTTATATTTACAAATACAAAATATAAATATTTACTCAGGTACAATTGAAGTCAACTATGAAAAATAATTCATAAATTTTAATCAAAGATTTACAGATTAATACAAATAAAAGCCAGTCATAATCAATGGAATGAATGAGAGAAAAACACATTTTCTTTTCAGGTATTTTAGACTGACTTTATTTATCATCTTTGAGAAGAGGTAGGTGGCGCTGTAGTGTGAATTTGATTACGTTTATGTGATAGCTGCTGATATCTGCATGGTGATTCTTGCAGAGTGTTTATTTTGTATTCTTGGCTTACTGACCCGTGATGACCTGCGTGCGGGTGACTTCCTCCCTTTGGTCAGATTCGGGTACTTGCTTTATGGACAGCATATATGCACATAATTATTATGATTCATATACATAAAATCTTACATACTCGTACCTCTCTTTGGGACTTTTTGCTTTCCCGAGCTTTGAGAAAACTTCTGGTAGTATACCTTCCAGAATTAAGGCGTATTGTATAGGCTAGCTTTCACATTTAACTATCTATTATTATTACAGATTGAGATTTCTTTATGTTGGAGACTTTCAGTTATGGTTTTCAGCTAGGTGTTATGTCTTCTTATATGAACACAATATGTTTTATAACTTTGCTGTCGTCCATTACATCTATTTTCAGTTCTAGCTTTCCTCAAGTGTGGCGAAATTTTCACAATCTTCTCTGGCCGTATTTGCTCGACCCTGCCTTTTAAGTGCACCTTTTCATTTTCTATTGTTTACGCTTCCATCGATCAAGGTTATCTTGTCACCCCACCCAGCTACTCTGACCGTTTGACCTGGTTTTTGTAGCAACGTTGACGTGTTTATTTTAATCGTCAGCATCAGACGGATTAAAAGTCTACATATGGCGACTTGTTTGGTTAAATCGCCAGACTCATTGTGTACGCCAGAAGGACGAGTGGAAAATCAGCAGGGATTGTCTTTGAACAAGATGGCATTTTAGATAATGTGTTAATTTTTCCTTATTGCAAAGCCAGGCTGTTGGTAAACAGAAGATATCAATAGTGGTATTGGAACACGAGGAGCGACATAATCGTTTCCGCCCAGACTTTGTTGTAATAAACAACTATGGGAAAGTAATACCTTGGTGAAAATTTATCAGACATAATAATTAGGAAAGATCGGTGATGTTGTTATTTTGGTTAAACATGACAAGTAACACGAAAGTGGCAAAACCTGATATGGTCATGGAGTATATTCAGTAGATTTTGAAAATAATATGTAAGGGGCAATATCTTATGTGTCATGTATTAATGTTCAACATGAGGGTGAGGGAAACCCCAACCAAAATCAGACGCCTAATTGTGCTTGGTTTGGTATTGGAATGCTAAACTAAACTACTTCTGATTTGACCTTTACCCAACGGAAAGTTACGGAGAGACATGTGCGTGGAAGCAAACATTTATCTTATAACCAGAGCATTGTAAGTAAGATTGCTTCACTATACTCCACTTTTGAAAAGGAGAAATCATAGACAGTCAGGAAAACATAATAATTATGATCTCAGTAAAGGACTGGCCAGAGGACTGGAAGCGAATTCTAAAATAATAAAGGAGTAACTCCAGAGTCATCACTTTGAGCCTCAAGTTTTGGGTCCTACTTCAAGTGCACCCAGTTAGACACATAACCCACCTGAAGGTCTACCTATGGCATCTAGCTACCCGACATATTACGGTCGTTTTCTGTGCAAACAGTATGTAATACACCCGATATTGGGTTTGTGGTACAAAATGCCAGAAGTCGACGCTAGACGCCTACATCAGACGGGTCTTGACTTGACAATCTAAATAGTTACCCCGGCACTGTATCAAGGGCCGTGCTGCTGCCACAATATTTGACTCATGAAGAGACGGAGGTTATGAAGTGAGGTATCTGAGGAAGGTGGTTGAAGTAACAAGAAGAGACATGGTGCGCTGTAGTAAAGTGAATCCGTATGACAACACGCTCAAATTCCCCGCTTAAAACGTACTAGCTATCGTAATTTTAAATCTATAAATAACTACAGTATTTGAAATTTGTCTGAGGGTCCAGTCAAATTTACCGCCAACATTTAACTAAGAGTATTTGAATTTTTCTAAGAAAACAAGTTAAACGTTACCACCCCCCCCCCCCTCACACACCCATCCCAATATTTATCGAAGGACGTAGTAAAATTTAACAACCAATCAAATCGTTACCTCTTTTTTGTAAGGACAAAAAAAATTTTTGTTGAAGTGGAAATAATGCCTAATTTGGGTTTTTGACCGAACGTAGATAATTTATTTCTCAATAACTAAAGATAATTAAAATAAAAGGGATATCTCAAATTATAGCGCTGATATTGCTTAACATATACACATAAAGATTCCCTCATAGAAAAATTATCTTAACTTAGAAAAATTTAATTTAGTAATATTTTCACATCAGGTTAAGATCAAATTTAATTACAAAAAAATTAACCCCATTTGAATGCAAAGGAATAACTAAAGGAAAGCTATATAGAACGATAGAGAATAATTGGCCGTTTAATTATCACTTTTGATAATTAAAATCGGTTCACAAATAACTATGATATAAAATAAACAAATTCGGTCAGATTAGACAAACACGCTTAAAACTGCTCAAATTCTATAGCCTAGGAAATAGTTAATATTTTAGACTCGTCTTCTGATTGGTTGGGGGTAGTGTGATAAAAGTTAACAACTTCTTGTAAAATCCGCCATTGACGACAAAGCTCCATACCAAGCTGACATTATTGAAAAAGACAGAAGGACAAGCCTTTGCCGTCTGTACTGCAAGCGTAGTGCTATAGCCCTTTACTGTCGGGTCGCTTGTGTGTGTGTGAATATTCTTTACTTGAGGGTTGTATTACAAAGTACCTCGTTGCTGCAGTAGCCTGAAAGGAAGAACATGTTGGAGTGAGTGCTCATGCTACAATTTGAAGCTAGCTCCTTTTCTTCAGTCAGGAGTCACAACGTTGGTGTACAGGCCTAAGATCAACAAAACAGCTGCAATAACCCTTTCACAGATAAGTCCTTAATACAGGCACTGATACCTCATCCTAAAACATAATTTCACCAATAAAATTATCCCACCTGGGAGTGATGAAAATAACAGATCTTACAGTATAGAATAAATGATAATATCAAGAACTGTGGGTATATTCATTCCAGTGACTTTTGTTGTACAAGAATGGACAGAGTTTCCAAACATATTTATTTTAGCATGAAAATAACCTTTTCTTGATTTTGAGAATTCCTGTCCCAACAAGATTGAGGTACAGGAATATTAAATTATAAATACATCTATTTTCAGACAGTCTTGCTTAATTCTATTAAAGTTAAAGTTCTGTTTTGAATTCATAACTGCGATAATACATTACCCTAGACACTTTGCCAATTAACAACACACAGTTAACATACTCTTGGTGAGATCTCAAGAGGTAGCAGATAGGGACCCAGAGAACTTCATCATCATCATTCCTTACTCTGGGAACTTACATAGCTGGACCTCACCTTGATTGCCTACACACCCTTGCTCTTTTCAGAGAAGGGGGTATTTATTATAAGACCAGTCTCTTATCTGGCACTATCCTGGTATCTTCTGATACATCTATTTGTCCAGGATATCCTATAATTAATAACATCTAAACCTCTTATCACATGCGCAACCAGACGATATGTCAAGGCCTTAAATCCCACCCCCTGCAGACCCAAGTAGAACAGTCCCAATTAAGATGGTTTGGCCATGTCTGCAGAATGGGAGAAGATCGGCTACCACAACAAGCATGGGAAACAAAGAGCCAAGGATCCAGACCCCCCAGGACGACCCAGAGTCCGCTGGGAGGACAACATTAGACAATCTTTGAAGGACCGAGGACTAGAATGGAACCAGGCCAGGAGGAACACAGCCTATAGGATAGTCTGGCGCTCTCTCTTCCAAACCTCTACACCTCACGGTAGAAGGGGAACGACTAAGTAAGTAAGTAAGAGACGGAACAGTCCGAAGCACCTCTGGGAACCAGCAGTGACTACTGAACCCGAAATCAACCACAAAACAGTCACCTAGCCAGATACATACAAAAGTACTGGCACAGTATATAAACTCAATTGTCTACCTAAATCATAACTGATGATAGAAGTTTATTGTTTGGTTCCGTGTCAAAACAACTTGACCTATTTTACCTTATTAAACCTTATTAAATCTGATTGTTTAACCTTTTTAAATGTAAATATTAACCTTTAGTTGAATTAATCATTTTTGAGTGAATTTGCACCCGTGTGATGCAGTTAAAAAAAATACACAAACGTATAAAGCTAATAAATTAATAGTTTGCTGAATCACCTTCAACTGTGTGCTCAGAAAATACGAGTCAATAATTTTCCTCACAGAAGAGGGGGGTGGGGGAATAAATAGTTCATAATGGCGTAGACGATCTCAGTTGTTATGCTTGCCATTCTGTAAAATTCCAGTGAGGATCCCTTAAATGGAAGCATATTTTTTCTAATTACCTCTCTGCCGGGAATAATATTGAGCGAAGGTTGATATCTTTTAAAACCCTAACCCTTTTACTCGGAGAATGACCATTAGTGGACCACTACTGCAGAGCAGGGGAGACAAATCCGCCACATTGTCAATACCCTGTAGCTCCCCAAGGAGCATAGGCCTTCAACAAACACATGCCAAGTCTTCCTGTCACGTGCCATCAGCTCAAGTTCTTTCCAAGTTTTCCTCATCATTTTTGCTTCTGTCTCCAGTTATCTTCTCTATTTGTTTTTTGGTCTACAGCTGCCTTTCTTTCCCTGGGAATTCCAGAACAAGGACTGCCTTGTAATGTTATCAACAGGTTTCCTCAGTGTGGGTACTATCCATTGCCAGTGTCATATTCTCATCTCTTGTTCAACTGGCACTTGTCTGGTTCTTATCACCAGTTCAAATAGGTGACCATATCATACCGTTTCAATCTTTCTATTCTAAGCAAGCACCCGTTTATGTTTTTTTTTTTTTGTTTTTTTTTTGTATGTTCTCCATGTTTCAGAGCCATACATTAGGAATGACTTGACATTTGAGTGCAAGATTTTGATTTTACTAGCTTTCCTCGTACTTCTTTATTTTCTTATCTTTTCGTGATGATATGTGACCGTGCCCGTGTGTGTGTGGATATATATATATATATATTCTCTTTCTTCTAATTGCTTCTTCGGTGCCCCAGTGTTTGTACAGACAACTTCATTTGGCATTCATTTCGGTACATCTACAATAGGAAAACTGGTCTTTGACGGTTTTCGTTTCTTGCACGCACGACAAACTTTGCAACATTTAAACAAAGAAAACAATAGCAACAGAGTCTCTAGTAGGTTTGTCGAGTCAGCCTTCGGTACAAGCCATTGTAGAATACTTTTGGAAATATACTGAAGCACATTAAAAACGCACCACCTGTATAATCCAGGAACAGAGTGTGAAATGTAAATATAAATGTTTACAAGTTTACATATTTGGAATCTTTATTAATTTTCCTATGAATCCATGCTGGTCATTAATTTGTACATTTGATTGTTATGAAATTCATTGCATTCTGTGCAGGCAAGAGAGAAAACCAAAAATGCAACCAATAAAAAAAATTCATTCACACTATCCTCAGTATCTGGTATGTCCACCGTGTGCTTGCAAACAAGCTTAGCAGCGGCTCCGCATGGACCGCTGTAAAAATCGAAATATGTTGGATTGTGCCACCACTGTAAAGCTGTTAAATGGATGTATATGTGCGCTGTTAGAGACAAACAGCATAGTCGGGCTTACAAAAAGCCGACATGGTGTGTGGATGTATAGACAGGTCAATGGACGCGAATGAGTGTCGTCCTAATATAAAATAGTGATGATCACACACACCAAAAGTACATATATTCTTCAAGAAATGTTGAAAAGGCTGTGGTACAGTTGCTGACGATTTAATTACACCACAGTAACGAGGACATCATCAATACACTGTCAATGGGAGATCGTTCACACACATCATGGAATAACAACAGTTCATTACATCCAATATCAACGACTCTCTGAACGGACTGCAGGTATCGCAGTGCTAGCAGTACGTCAGTAATTCTTCTCTACCTTCTCTGACGAAATAAGCCATGTAAGACTCTGGCAAAATAAGCCGCATAAGTGCCGGGCTTCCAAATATATATAATTCTCTGTATCTCTTCTGACAAAACAAGTCAGGTACATCTCTGGCAAAATAAGCAGCATAAGTGCCGGGCTTCCAAATATATATAATTCTCTGTATCTCCTCTGACAAAACAAGTCAGGTACATCTCTGGCAAATTAAGCCGCATAAGTGCCGGGCTTCAATATATATATATATATAATTCTCTGTATCTCCTCTGACAAAATAATGAAAAATGTACTTTTACCTTTACTGACAGCATCAGAAATAAGTCACATAATTATCAGCCATCAATCCTTGGCTTTCAGAAATATATCGGGGAAAAATCTCCAACATTTTTCTATCACACAAAACTATTTCCTCCGTACACACAGTCAGAAAAACATGGCTGATCACCTTCTCGGCCAAGCGCCCAAGCACAACTGTCACGGGATACCGTCTCTCGGTCCCGCTAAATAGTCACGCATGCGCTGATCACCGCAAGGCGTGAGTTAAACTCAACACGATAACTTTATGGAAAGATCGACAAATGTTCGAGAGAAATCTCTCAAACGAACAAATGGAAAATCAAGGGAGATAACAACTAGATCTGACCTGACATGCAAAAAATATTAATGTTTAAATCCCTTGCTTAAAAAACTGACTTTAACAAACGCACAAGTCTCTGAAGGAAATTCCCGGGAATCAAGTCCCATTCACGTGTAAGAGCAGCTTCGAGCTGTTGCAGATTAGCTGGAGAACCTTGCATGTAGACTCTGCGTCCAAGCTCGTCCCACAGATGTTCTATAGGGGACATGTCTGGTAATAGGGCAGGCCAATCAATCGTCACAATATTCTGCTGCTGTAGATATTGCTGCGTAATGCATGCGGTATGCGCACGTGCGTTATCCTGCTGGAGATCTGCAAGTCTGGATAATTTGTGAACGCAGGAGCAACCAATGCATCCAGAACCTCATCTCGATATGTCACAGCATTAACATTTCCACGGAAGACGTGAAGAGGCAAGCGATGGTGAAAACTGAATCCTCCCCAAATGTGAATACTGCCACCACCAAATCGGTTGTGCTGACGAACACAGCAATCTGCAAAGCGCTGTCCACACCGTCGCCAAATCCGCATACGTCCATCAGCAAAGGATATGTTGAATCTGCCCTCGTCTGTGAATAGGACAGCATTCCACTGCAGTCTAGTCCATCTGACATGTTGCTCTGCCCATTGCAGGCACTGCTAAAGATGTCTGTGAGTCAAGTTTGGCCCAACATAAGGTCATCTTGCAGTAAGGCCTGTATCTCTGAGTCGTCGTATGACTGTCATTCGAGAGACTTGCCCACGTCTACCCACTATTGTTCTTGCTGTTTGACTTGCCGGGAGAGAACTATTCCTTAGGTGACTCAGCACAATATGACAATCTTGCGCAGGGGTAGTAACTCGTGGTTGGCCACTTCGAAGTCTATTCCGGGCACTGCCAGTGGTTCCGTAACGTTCATTGAGACGTACAATAGTGCTGTGGTGGCAATTCATCCTTCTGGCAATGGCCCGCGAGCTCATTCCGGTCTCCAACATACCAATGGCTCGTTGGAGGTCGTTTTCAGATAGTCGTGGCATTTCAAGCACATGTACTGGGTGTTTTGTCTCAACGGCCTTTTTATACCGAGAATACTGCCACAACGCGTACACATTTTCAGGGTCATAGCTGTTGGGAATCGTGTTGCACGTGTAACTTTCATTGTTTTCATGTAGTCTGTACACAAACCCGTGGGTTGAATCATGCACTTTCCATTCCAGCAGCCATTCGCTCTCTACCTCATGACAAACACGGGGAAAATCCATTCCCACACTTTTTTTTCCAGCTTCTCGGCATCAGTATATATAATAGTGGTGCCTTTTTTAATGTGCTTCAGTATATTTCATCTTCTATCCACTTGGCGATTGTCGATCACGTTTGGCCAAGAAGATCGATTTCTTGCAAACTCCAGTTATTCCATTCTATTAATATTCCCTTTGATACATTTTTCCCCATAGATATAGGATATTGTATATGCCTTTACAAAACTTGCCCTGTGTAGTTCTCAATGGTCTCTGGCGGGACAAAGACAGATAAGACTATTGCTTCCTCAGGAATTTCGTAAGAGGTTTTTCAAAGAGGTAGGCAAACTTTTCAGGTAGCTAAAGTTGCTATAAAAACCACCTCTGGAGGAACATATAACTGTTTTGATGTAGGCTTCCTGTAAGTGGACCAGCAAGTGGCTCTATGCTCCATAAGGAGAGACAAGGCAAATTATGATGACGAGGGACTAAACAGACTCTACGACCCGACCAAATCTGACCTGGGCCCGTCATCCGATTCATCATGTTCTCATAAAACCTCGACAACATCTGCACCCACAGTGACAGCTTTCATAATAGGGTGTAATAATCAACCAAAGCGAATCATAAACAATAAAGTCCTTGACCTTTGGGTTGCAGAAAATGTTTTCCGTGGGTCACTATTGCAGAGTGCAGTTCGGGTGAGCATGGGTCTAATCCATGAGTCGCCTGTTACTTCTCTTGCTCTTCTATTGTCTAGTTTTTCTTTTTCGTTCTTTCTTTTTTTCTGTCTTTCTTGCGAGTGCCTACTATTTACTTATTGTCATTATAAGTTGACATCTGATCAGCTCATGTCATGTTCGTGTCTACATTTCATTACAGCAAAACGTTCACATTTTACAGAATTTTGGTGAAAAGAGTAAAAAAGAGTTAACAGTTATGATGGTCTGTTCTAATGCAGATGTTAAATAAACATAAAGTCCACTTTCTTGCAACTGATGATGACAGCAAATTTTATACAGAGAGTCACAACAGGTGGCAGGGAGCCGCGCTAGCGTAGTGGTTACAACATCGCTCTGGCGACCGGGTGATTCAGGTTCAAACCCGGGCTACGGCATTTGAGGATTTTTCGTCGACCGGGAATTGGACTGGATTAACTCGAGACCTGGCGAGAACATTTGAAGAAGTGTCGTCGACCAGGGATTGGCGGCTCCTGAGCCGACCCAGCTCTGGTAAAAAAAAAAAAAATCAGATTGGGTGCAACTTCCAAAATTCACTCCTGATTTAAGGTAGAAATAGGGTAGCCGTAAGGTAGCCGTAAGGTAGCTGTAAGGTAGCCGTAAGGTAGCCGTAAGGTAGGCGTAAGGTAGCCGTAAGATAGCCGTAGGGTAGCCGTAAGGTAGCCGTAAGGTAGCCGTAAGGTACCCGTAAGGTAGCCGTAGGGTAGCCGTAGGGTAGTCGTAAGGTAGCCGTAGGGTAGCCGTAAGGTAGTCGTAAGGTAGCCGTAGGGTAGCCGTAAGGTAGCCGTAGGGTAGCGGTAGGGTAACCGTAGGGTAGAATCATGAATTTTTCTTATATATAACTTTACATTTTGCCTATATATGTAAAGTGTTCCGTGGTAAGAGACAATGCTAACCGTATGAGTGATTGTATAATTATGCTAATTAGCTATTTAAAATGGCTACCGCAGTATAAAAAACACAGAGTTACTTTAAACCATCACAGCATAATTATTTCTCAACATATAGAGTTGAAATTCTGCATGCGTCCACAAATGAATGTACAATGTCCTGAACCTAAAACATTTGGCATATCAAGAAATGTAGCATGGCCGGTGTGTGAAAATTGTAAATTTATCGAACCTCATTAATATGCAAAACATCTGTAACAATAAAACAAATTGAGAAAGCAAAACAAAATTAGACTCAGGACAATGTTTAAGATATTAAGGAACACTCTGAAAAGTTTTAAAGCATTCCAACATTTCATTCTTGAGATATGGCATCTCAAAATGTACCTGTCATGCTGAAAAATGGAAAGTGAGAAAAAGAAGGAAAAAGGAGAAAAAATATGTTAACGAATCATTGTATTGTGCTGTTCATTTTAATGACCTCCTAGAGTATACATATCCCCTTTCCTTTTCTTCTACCTTGTCAGTAAACCCCTTTCTGATGGCTCTCAAAATTTTTCTTCTTGCTTTGGCTTTGTCGGAAAATTGTGTGACGGAGTTAGTGATTCTGTGTAGCTTCGCACATATTCACAGCATGTCCTTGGCCAAGTGATCGTATAACTTTATCATCCTTATATTAATTTCCTTGTTCTTTTTTGTGTTTTTCCCTGTTTCCTTTATATTTTCTGCATCTCATGATGTTTTGAAAGATGTTTCCCACAAGCAGTTGCTACATTTGATAACGACTGTGAGACGGTTACCCTGCTTTCAACACTTTGATTCTTCATTGAGTCTACATGACATCATAAATTGAGTCTACATGACATCATAAATTGAGTCTACATGACATCATAAATTGAGTCTACATGACATCATAAATTCACAACATTCTACACACCTCATGCTTGCTGTTATGAAGTTATTCAATTTTCCATACTCATGAGAATACTTACTTACTTACTTAGTCATTCCCCTTCTACCGTGAGGTGTAGAGGTTTGGAAGAGAGAGCGCCAGACCATTCTATCAGCTGTCTTCTTCCTGGCCTGGTTCCATTCTAGTCCTCGGTCCTTCAAAGATTGTCTAATGTTGTCCTCCCAGCGGACTCTGGGTCGTCCTGGAGGTCTGGATCCCTGGCTCTTTGTTTCCCATGCTTGTCGTGGTAGCCGATCTTCTCCCATTCTGCAGACATGGCCAAACCATCTTAGTTGGGACTGTTCTATTTGGGTCTGCAGCGGATGGGATTTTAGGCCTTGACGGATCGTCTGGTTGCGGACCATGTCTCTTCTTGTTACTTCAACCACTTTCCTCAGATACCTCATTTCTGAGGTTTGGATCTGGCTTTTGTGGGTTGTAGTCATTGCCCACGACTCGCATCCATATGTCAAGACTGGGACATAGGTGGAGCGGTATACAGCCATCTTCGTTTTCTTACCAACCTCTTTCTTGCTGAGGAATCCACGATTTATGGCCTGAAAAAGTCTCCCAGCCGCTGCTTTTCGAGTGGCCAACTCTTCTTTGATGCCTCCCTTTCGGTCTATAATAGCTCCGAGATATTTAAAGTGGTCGACCTGCTCCAGGACCTGTTCTCCCAACTTAATCTGATGTTTTCTTTCTTCTCGTGATATCACCATGGATTTTGTTTTAGAGCTGCTTATGACCATCCCTCTCTTCTCCAGCTCTTCCTTCCAGACTTGCAGGTTAGATTGGAGATGTGCCTCTGATTTAGCAATCAGGGCAACATCATCAGCAAATGCCAGCTCCGAAATATAGACCTGTCTCATCTTCCAGTACCCCACTGAATACTTTCTTGTTCTCTCCTTACATGCCTTGATGGCATCGTCCATAAGGAGTATGAAGAGGTAAGGTGATAGGATATCACCTTGTCTTACACCAGTGGTGGTCCTGAACTCTTCTGACTTATGGTTTGCTGTCCTCACATAATTTCTGCAAGACTTGTAGAAGCTCTGTATAGCATGAATCAGAGGTTCTGGAATATTCTTCCTTGCCAAACAGTCCCAAAGTTTGCTCCAGGGGACCCTGTCAAACGCCTTTTCCAGATCTATGAAACAAAGATGGATCTCACTCTTATACTCAAGGGCCTTTTCACTCAGCTGTCTGAGTGTGAAGATTAGGTCTTGAGAAGTACTCAAGACCTCATGAGAATACGGACATTATTTGTTTGTCCATCTTTTTCATTGGTTGAGAGGGTACTTTTCTTAACTTTCTCCACAAATGATGGTTCAAGTTCATTATCGATAACAGATGCTTCATTATTATTTTTGATCTGCTACCACTAATACCTATGTGCTGATTGCCATGAAATTTGCGTTTTCTCGACTTTCTATTCTTTTTTTTTTTTTTTTGTCACCCATAGTGTTCTTGCTAAATTTATTTATACAGCTTACCACAATAAAGTAACTTTTTCAAACAGGTGGAAGAGGAAGGGTTGAGCATGATAGAATTGATATTACAACAGTTGATAGATTAAGGAAAGGAACACAGACTTTATTGAGAGTAATGTGCCTTCCCATAAATGGTTCTCTGGTGTTTTTTGTACAGACGTTATGGTATGATTATCAATTCACCTTTTTAATGTGGGAATCATAATGTTTTCAGAAAGTGGTTAGTAAACAAGGGTAAACAATGTGTTGTCAAGGAAAATTAATATCACCCGCTGGTCACTTATCCCTCAAAAAGAAAAAAAACTATGCATGACTGGACAATATAAACCTATGTATTGTGGAGAGAAATGGTTTGGCTTAGTAAAAACATTTAAAAAAAGAGTCTGAAGTTTTTTACCAAATTTAGTGAAAATTTCTACTCTACGGCTACCTTAATCTATTCTGCCACCTCGTTGCAGTTGTGAAGGTAAATATGTTGTTGTAAATAAATTATTCTCTTGATTTCCATAACCAACTACGGTTGTTCCACAGCCAGCATAATGCCTTTTATTCAGTGCTGGAACATAACAATCTTGATTGTTTTGCAGATATGAAAAACTGCACGTGGAGTGCAAGGTAAATGTCAAGGTGTAGAAGACATTTGACTTGTTAATTGACAGTTTTCTGTCACATGATATTCACATTCATTACAAATGACGGAAAGAACGTACTTATTGTCATGGGTTGCCTCCCCTTAGCTCTGCAGTAGTGGTCCAACAGGGGCCAAAACTCAAGAATAACTAATGTGGGTCGTCAAATGTGTCTACCTTCGCACAAGATTAATCTTGGCAGAGTTGTAGGTAGAAGGATAATGAAGCTTCTACCTCAAGGGTATGTTCACAAGATATTCAGAAAGCGAGAACAATGCTGCATGAGGCTGACCAAATGTTAACTCTAGTATCTGCCGTCAACTTTTGTGAAGGATAGGGTTATCTTATAATTCGTTAGCTCGTTCAAGCCCCCAGCTGAGTAAGTCAGCGAAATTCCTCTTATTATTATATAGCTCTGTTTAAGTGTATTTAAGAAATTGTCTGAGACATACGAATGTAATACATTTAAAATGATTAAATAAACTTTAGATTTGTCTTTATACAAGTAACAAATGTAATAATCAATTATAGTTAACAGTTTAAAAAATGAATAATTCTTTAACAAACAATAATCATCATCGCGTGATGTTATGGAGTATTGGTTAAGAGTTCACTTGGCAGCTTTTATGTTTCTACTTAGCTGCCAATGAGGTTCTGTTCCAGCTGATGTTTGGGTCTTTGCAGATAGATGACTGGATCGCACTCGTCACTGGTTAAGTTTGAAAGTTGTAGCACGTTCCAAGAAGTATCAGGGAGTAACTACCAAGCTGGTCCCGCGTTTCTAGGACCCGTCTGATGATGGTGTCTGGCATATATGTGTGTAACAGCATAATACATTTTTTTTTTTAAACTTTACATTTTCAATTTTACACCGACCGCCTAGAATCCATTCAGGGACCCCCCACGAGGCCTATGAACCAGAGGTTAAGAAACCCTGACCATAAAATACTGAAACTGCTGTACACCAGAAATGTTAGTTAGGGTTCCCAGCCTGGAATAGCAGAAAATACTTTTGCTGCTCACTATCACATACAGAAAATACTTTTGTCGCTCACTATCACATACAGAAAATACTTTTGCTGTTCACTATCACATACAGAAAATACTTTTGCTGCTCACTATCACATACAGAAAATACTTGTGCTGCTCACTATCACATACAGAAAATACTTATGCTGCTCACTATCACATACAGAAAATACTTGTGCTGCTCACTATCACATACAGAAAATACTTTTATCGCTCACTATCCCATACAGAAAATACTTATGCTGCTAACTATCACATACAGAAAATACTTTTGTCGCTCACTATCACATACAGAAAATACTTATGCTGCTAACTATCACACACAGAAAATACTTTTGTCGCTCACTATCACATACAGAAAATACTTTTGTCGCTCACTATCACATACAGAAAATACTTTTGTCGCTCACTATCACATACAGAAAATACTTTTGTCGCTCACTATCACACACAGAAAATACTTTTGTCGCTCACTATCACATACAGAAAATACTTTTGTTGCTCACTATCACATACAGAAAATACTTATGCTGCTCACTATCACATACATAAAATACTTATGCTGCTCACTGTCACATACAGAAAATGTTAGACCGGAACCTGAATGTGGAATTCAAGCTGCAGCTACTGCTTCAAAATCCAACGTCGACAAAACAGATAAAATAAAAAACCACGTTGGGAGAATCATTAAAGGAACAATGAATATAAAGACATGCTGAAAGAATCATTAATTGAAGAATGATATTCAACCCCAATAGATTTAATGAACTAGATGATAAAACTACAGTCCATGTCTAACAGAAGAAACTATAGTGTTCTACAAAGGTTAAAAAAAAAATATGTAAAGGCTTACAAACCATGCAGTTAATGACATAATGAGAAGACATAGCCAGGGTAGACTCCGGAGAAGCAACTTTGCATTTAAAAATATATTAATGGACTCCACTTTACTACATCGTGCAGCATATTCGAGAAAAAGATTCCCAGAGTTGAATGAATACATCCTGGACGTGATCAAAAAGGCAACAAAATAGATGCAGAAAATGGAGCACGTAGTTAAAGTATACATTAAAAAGACGTACCAAACCACAGAATAGACCATCACATATAGACAATAAGCAACATGAGCGACAAAGAAAATACAGATGGAGATGTTTATACAAAACTAACATTTTGACGGGAAATCCGTATCTGAGTGACCACTTGACAATTTTCAAATCACTTGAAAGCTCAGGCAGAAACACTTAAAAAGCTGCAATAACCATCGTGGAAAAAGAGGGATAATGCTAAAGCCGAGAGAGCTTACTTCACAGATTCCAAATCAGCCTGAAGTACCTCACGGAACAACAAAAACAACGAATTAAATTGACTGTAACAAGTACTCTTGGAAATGAGCTATACATTCAACGAAGTGAAAGTACACCGGATTCATGCACACTGCAGGGTATATGAAAATGAGACAGCTGAAAAACTTGTCAAAAAGTAGGAAGTATATTTCAAAGTCAGGACAGGACAATTTATGATGGGATCAAACAATTAACAAGAAGCTTCAAGTACAAATATTGTTGAGGGCACCTGGAGCCAATTATAACAGAAGCACATTACTCCTTGCCAAGAGGAGATCAAATCTTATTTTCAGAACTGGTCACTGCAGGCTCCCACACCATTTATTTAACAAATAAAAAAAATTGGGCAGACAGACATGTGTCCATGTGTGGAAGACAAGCAAACAGTACAACATGTCTCTCAAGAATTTGGTTTTATAAGAAGCGAATTTACACCATAGTCCTTTGACGGAGAAGTTTCAACTTTATAAGAGAAATAGATGTGAGTACATGATAACGAAGGAAAGAACGTAGAAGAAGAAGAAGAGGGGGAGGAAGAATGGGAAGAAGAAGAAGAAGATGATGATGAAGATGAAGAAGTTGTAAAAGAAGAAGAAGAAAATTAGAAAACGGTTTCATTATTATTTTAATGTTCTGGATTGTTTAACACTGATTTTATGAAACTGTTGTTGCTACATACTTCTTAATTTACCTTGTTCTGTTCTTCTGATTCTGCTATTCATTATTTTGTCCATTAGCTGCAGTGTACACATCAGGTGGAGTGAAGAGTTAGGGCAGAGGACGGGAGAACTAGATAATGGGGGGTCATTCTACGATGTTCAATACTTGGTTGTTATGAAAATGTAGGGCACAAAACGTACAGACCAGCGTACAACAAATGATCTGCATCATGCAACATCTAGAAATATAATTTAGCACAATACGTGATAACGTCCCTGTGTAACTGAAGGACACATGGTGTAAGGACGAAAGGGGCAGGCTTAAAAAAGTGAGGAAAATATTGTATATTTAAAAATCGCATGTAAAGGAAATTGTTCGAAATTAGGGACAGAACACGTTGACAGAAGAACACCATCATCATGTCATCGTTTGTTCCATATGGAGCATGGAACCACCGCTGCAACTGGTTTATTAACAGGAAGCCTGTACCCAAACAGGAGCCGCGGTAGCATAGTGGTTAGTGCACTGGCTTCCTAGCGCAGTGGTCTATGGTTCGATCCCCAGATGAGGCGGACAATTTTTAGGCCACAAACGGCTCCTGGGTCGACCCAGCCCCAAATGGGTACCAGAGCTACTCTGGGAAGGTTAAGGCGGCCGGCGTGATGCCGACCACATCACCCCTCGTGTGCCGACGGTCAAGATAATATGGGCCTAACACCATATTCCCAATATGCCTCAATGGGCGTGTAACGGGTTCCTTTACCTTTACCTGTACCCAAACAGCCATATGCCCTTGTAGTGTTAGTTTCTGTAGCGATTTGTGTTACATCATGAGGTTGCCATCCCATTGCACAACCTCGTGTTAGTAACCTCTTACGACTTGAATGAACGAGCAGTAGTCATAATTTTTCTTCCTGCCTCAGAAACTACCAGAAACTAACCGGCACAAACCACCAGGAACTAACCGGCACAAACCACCAGGAACTAACCGGCACAAACCACCAGGAAATAACCGGCACAAACAACTAGGAACTAACCGGCACAAACCACCAGAAACTAACTGGCACAAACCACCAGGAACTACCCGGCACAAACCACCAGAAACTAACTGGCACAAACCACCAGGAACTAACCGGCACAAACCACCAGAAACTAACTGGCACAAACCACCAGGAACTACCCGGCACAAACCACCAGGAACTAACTGGCACAAACCACCAGGAACTATCCGGCACAAACCACCAGGAACTAACCGGCACAAACCACCAGGAACTAACCGGCACAAACCACCAGGAACTAACCGGCACAAACCAACAGAAACTAACCGGCACAAACCACTAGGAACTAACCGGTACAAACCACCAGAAACTAACTGGCACAAACCACCAGGAACTACCTGGCACAAACCACCAGAAACTAACTGGCACATACCACCAGGAACTAACTGGCACAAACCACCAGGAACTAACTGGCACAAACCACCAGAAACTAACTGGCACAAATCACCAGGAACTAACCGGCACAAACCACCAGGAACTAACTGGCACAAACCACCAGGAACTAACCGGCACAAACCACCAGGAACTAACCGGCACAAACCACCAGAAACTAACCGGCACAAACCACTAGGAACTAACCGGTACACACCACCAGAAACTAATTGGCATAAACCACCAGGAACTACCCGGCACAAACCACCAGAAACTAACTGGCACAAACCACCAGAAACTAACTGGCACAAACCACCAGGAACTAACTGGCACAAACCACCAGGAACTAACTGGCACAAACCACCAGGAACTAACCGGCACAAACCACCAGAAACTACCCGGCACAAACCACCAGAAACTAACTGGCACAAACCACCAGGAACTAACCGGCACAAACCACCAGAAACTAACCGGCACAAACCACCAGAAACTAACCGGCACAAACCACCAGGAACTAACCGGCACAAACCACCAGGAACTAACCGGCTCAAACCACTAGAAACTAACTGGCACAAACCACCAGGAACTAACCGGCACAAACCACCAGGAACTAACCGGCACAAACCAGAATAATATTCGACAACAGTGTCAACGACCCTATGTATTCGATGGATGTACGATAAACATTGTTAACGTGTGGCATTCAACCAGTCTTATTGCATGGCAGCCTGTCATGTATAATGGGCAAGCAAATTAGAAAATCATTGGAGGCCGCAGCATTGTGGTCTGTCAGGAAAATGTAATGATTTTTATTTCTTTTTTTTAAAGGTAGTCCAATATCAAACAAAGTTGTAGCGGAATGAAATATTAGAGACTACACAACATTATATCTAATTTTTTAAAGATGGGTTGACTGGTTCCCTTCTTCGTTTCATTTGCCTTCCGTAAATTAAGAGCAAACTCATGTACCCACTTACAGCTAGGTAGACTGGAGCTTCACGCCACCAAGTTTCGAACCCGGAACCCGTTAAAAATGCTGCCAGCGGCAAGCACTCTAACCACACTGCCAATCGAACTCTCAATGATTCTTCCAAAACAACTAAAATAACGAACAAAGAAATGTAATAATAAAGAGATCAAGTAAGTCAATCTCGACTGTATGTCTGATCAGCAGGGGAGCATTGGTAGACATCGTACTAATGAGAAAATTAACGGCACAAGATCAGGAGGAAGACAGAGAGAAAAAAGCATGGACAGCTTGATTGTTCTGGCTTGTGAAGCTTTCATTAAGAAAATTGATTGAGATCAGAGTTACTGAAATTATTTCCCACCTGGGATGGATCCTTCATTTAGCACCTCTTCTCTCTCTTCCCCCCATAATACACAGAATAATATACTATGCCTGCAAGTAAATTTTTAAACAGTATAATGCTATCGTAAGAGCGTCCGAGGGCACGTCCCTCCCTGTCACAAGATGGATTTTGATGAGTCCTCTTTCCGATCTCTCTTTCACTACGGCAGTATCAGTTACATTTTTGTACTGATTTCATTGCGATTTTGTTTCCGAGTCGCACCCTTTTCTTTCTGTTTGCTATGTAGCAGAGAGCTTGTTTGTTCAAACGTCTGACAGGTAAGACAGTGAATATAACCTGACACATTTCAGTGTTTTTTCATTGTGAGATTCATGCCTGCCAAAGACACCAGACCTGCCAGTTAGAATTCAGAATTTCCATTTATCAGACCGGACACCTTTTATTGGAGTATTCATCAGGACTTACAATTCAGTCCAGGAAATCTCTATCATTTTTATGTGATGGGGCCATAATAAACGCCCCAAAATCTCCCTGAAGTTCATATTTGTGTGTTTAGAAACTGAAGTTAATAGTGCAGCACGAGCCTGCCGCTTTGCGAGTGCGCGAGCGTAAATCACTACGCCAGCCCTGCGTGATGCGGTTATTTGGCGTATAAAATACGGGCGCGCCACAGGCCGAAGGCAGTTTGGTGAGATTCGCAGTAGAGGCAAGATGTGAGAAGAAGGCACCCAGAGTCAGCAGAAGTTTGCACACGGCATGGAGGCAAGTGACATTATAATTTTAAGCAATTTATTTTCTAGTGAAGTTACCATTACTTCCCTGTAGTTTTATTATTAGTATTCAGCGCGACTCGGTTCTAATGTTTGAGAAAATAGATAAATGTGTTTCCTAATGAGATTTCTTTTAGGACATTATAATTAGTTTTAAAGTTATAGATGAGTGAAAATAATGTGTGGATAGGTTTTATTAGTCGTGTTAAGTCCAGATCATGGCTGTAAGGATATAGTAGGAACCAACTTCATTCACGAGACCGAGCAAGAAAAGCGAATATAGTATGAACCTATTTCATACATGGAACTGGACAGAAATGATACCAGGGACTGAAATTGAGATAGTACATATTAACTGTTAGCAAGATGGCAGCCGGCAGCCACGTGTTAATGTGCATAAAGATGTGAGTCGGCATTAACATTCTTTGTTACCACGTGCTATAGACCCAATGATGTTAAGCTATTTATTATTTGAGAGCGCAGTGGGCTAATTATAACATTTGTTAGCTTTGTTAGTTCAAGAGTAATTTTATTTTATTCTTTGATGTAAAGGTAAGTTAGTTAGTTTATTTCACGATAATTGATTATAATGCTACTGTACATTTTTAGTGAGTTACTTCGAGGTGAGAATAGTTATTTAGATTTCGGGTGAGCGCAATGCCACTCCTTTGTGCGTAAGGCTCATTGAGAAAGAGGCGTTTCTCTGTTTGCTCCTTGTGGAGCATAGAAACACCAATGCGGCTGGTGTCCATCACAAGCCTACGAGAAGCATTTATATGCAATTGCAGCGGTCATATACGACACGCTTGTTGCCAGGCGCACCAGTCGTCACATACGACATGCTTCACTTGTAGAATAAATTGACAGGTGAGAGCATGGTTGTTCTCATTATTTAGCCATTACGATTTTAACTAGTCAATGCTTTGTTTGCGTTTCAGATTAGCAATTGAGCACTGACTGTGTGTTTGTTTAGCGTTAGTTTATTTGCTTTTTGTCACCGAGAGGGTTGTATAAATAAATACAGCCCTTGCCTTAGAATCAGAGTTTTATTGTTGTTCGGGTCGGGTGCGAGTGTGCAAGAAAGTGATCACATATCACAACATCTTCAACATTCGTCGCCCACCCTATCACATTAATAAAGAAAGCCGCTGTCTGAGGAAACTGAAGGAAATACACGGAGTCAGAAAGATCAAATTAACGACCCCAAGTACACGTGTAACAAGGCAACTGCCATTGCCTTTTATTAATCTGAGCAAAAAGTCTGTGAGCCAGGATTGGCGTAGTTGGGATTTTACACTCTATATTTTATTACTAAAATGTGAACTAACATATATATGTATATTACCATGTGAATTGTAATATGTCAAAATCGCTAGTAGATGTCCCAGTCATTTGAGGCTGGCAACCTTAGCGTATAGAATGATGATTCATGAACCACCACTGCATGGACTGGTGATTGCTTTATTGCTAGTTTCTTAAAGAGAACTAAACGCATAAAGAGTCCCGGGTTCCATACGCAGCAGGGAGGGAAAGATGAAAGAAATGATGTACATTCTAAGTATAATACTTAGTTTCAAACCAGTGTAAATATCGATGTTAACATTTGCACTTTAAAATTAATGGAAGTTTCACACTTTTCAAATCAGTGTAAACATAAATGAAAACATATTCAATTTATATTGTGAACACTTTTCAATCAGTGGAAATGTAAATGTAAACATATTCTATCTGAGCTGTTAACCTTTTCATTTAAATTTAATGTGAAGCTAAAGCTATTCAATTTAAATGTAACAGAAAGTTTTATCCCGAGAGATTAAATTTAATTCTCATCGAAGGTAAATTCTGAGATAAATGGGATGGTAGAATAGAAGAAAGATGACACATAAGTATGTGTCGGGAAACGCAATACTCAGAAGAGCGTTTCGTTTCTATTCTTTATTATAGTTATTGGTGGTACCAGCAGAAAGTACTATCTCTGGAACAAGAAGGGACAAGTGGCCTGCGCTTTAAGACGAAGGACCAACTGTGTAGACTCCTTGACATTTCTGGGAAACGAGCTAAACCCGACAACCTTGTCCAGCAATGAGCGGGAGCAGTGTAAAAAAAAACCAACCCATTCGAAGGAGCAGAACCGTCACTGGCAGGTACATTCCATATATAAGCTGCCAAAGTGAACTTTTTTTCATCGTCTCTATTATCCAACAATGACGAAACTTTTCTTCTAAACTACTCAATTATTTTCAAACTGTTAAAACTTAAGTGATTATTAAATTTTTTTATTGGTAATTTTACAAATTAGCTTCGATTTAACAATTTTAAAGTTACTGCATGTTTGTCACAGTCAATTTACTATACACACTCTAAACTGAGCTATACCAGAATAATAAGAATTCCCCTGAGTTAATCAGAAGTGGGGCCTTAAACGAGCTAACATAAATCATTGCTTAATTCTTCACAAAAGTGGTCGGCAGATTCTAGAATTAAAGTTGTCGTGTGAAATTCTAATCCACAAATTTAAATTAAAAAGTAAAGGTAAAGCATAACACATAAATTCAATAAAAGGAAAGAAGAATGGTAAAGAACAGTGCTGTCACAATGACGGTACTCGAGATCCCCTTTTTATGCTTCGTCTGCATATTCTCACGCTTTCACGTTGATAGTAAAGCCTACTACATCAATACACGCTTTCTACAATAACACGTGTACTGCATTTCTAAGAAAAACCTTGAGCTAGGCACCCTGCGTAATGACCTAAATTAATACTTCCATTAATTTCATTTTATACACGGCGTGATGAAAAGACAGATGAACTTAGGATAGAGAGAAGGGAGGGCTGAAAGCAGGAACGCATGCCACACTAAACACGCGTCTCGCGATATACAATTAATGCCACCCACCCCTAGCGTAAGGCCAGAAGCAATAATTTTTTTTTCAAATCGACAGTGAAAAAAAAAAACACTACCCATACGAGAGTTAGGTTTAAAAACTTACAAAACGCTTATTAGGAAACATGACATTCTACTGTTTTATGTCTAAAATCCTGACATTAGTCTGACAGTACAGCAGGACAGGTGGCGGTTCTAAACATAAAAAAAAAACAACTACACGACTATCCTAGAAAATACATATTTTGAACGCAGCCACTTAGCTCCCTTAAATTTGCATATTTGGGTTCCTTAGGACTTGCTGACAAATAATATGTTAAGTGTTACGCAAATAGTCTAGGAATTAACAAATTATAGCCAAAAGAAATAGTGAGGGTGTCAGACAACACCAAAATCAGAATCGCTCAGTGGCAGATTTTGAAACCACCATTGTACGGGAAATAGGTCCCCATGTTAAATCCTATTTGATTGGAGCGCAGTAAATGTAAGGCGAAACACGATTAGTCGGACTACCAATACTAATTTTTTGTTTGTTAGGGGAAACAGTAGTAGAGGTACTTTTTTGAAAAGCTGTGTAAACATGGCACGATTGGTTAGACCCGCCAATATAGTCAATTAGAAGCGTCAGTTCAGCACCACATTTTCAAATAAACTTTCTAAAGCAACAGTGCGTTGAGATTCAGCTTATATTTTTCTAAATAAAAGCCTGAGACAGCGGCAGGTCGGATTTTGTGCCATATTCATTGCCAGTCAACGTAATTGTGTATTATTTCCATGAATTGTGGGACCGTGGTCCTAAAGTTATTGAGCAGCACCTGGTCTGAGCTTTGCTGAATCTAGAGGCTGACAGCATACTCCTGGGTCCAGATAGCGACCAGTGAGGTGTCTCCAGAACACAGGGAAGATCGAGCAGAGGAGTCTTTTCCTGCCGCCATCACGAAAGATAAGCTTCTGTGGCCAGAGGAGCTCAACATTATGTGTCCCCCTCTAAAATTGACATTATAGTAAAACAGAGGGACAATACCTTGTTTAAATTGATAGGAACTGTGAACGTTTCCCCCTACTATTTCCAAGATAAACAAACACTTGAAGTCATGATGACAAATAACAACATAGCTTGAAAAACAACACCAGTATTACCTCATAGTACTACTACACAACTGACACACATAGGATAATACTAATAAAATATGTCACTACAAGGTTCATATTTATAAATTATGTACATATAAATTGTGATTACATTTGATTGTGACTCCTGGTTCACTGTGTAGTTGAATCAGGATATATATTAGTGAAAGTAATTAATACATATATATTTGAAACTTTACCAGTGACTCATTTAAGATAGTCTTATAGAGTGTTAAATGTGTGTGAGTGTCACAGTGTTGTCAAGTGTGGTGGAATAAATTAAATTGTTTATCTGTCTGTTGTTGTTGTGACTTACACTTCATCATTTACATAACCCTAGACATTCAACGTAGTCATCACAATATTCCAGAATAATTCTGACTGAGGTATAAATGTGGTAGCAAGTAAGGTTATCTGTAAAACACTACACCTATTAGATACAGATACCTTCACAGCTGATCTCAGTCAGTACACTAAGTCCCCTATAAGTATTTATATCATCCCACTTTACCACATATATTGGGGGCTCGCTCCCGGGATATTGAACTTTTTCCTATTATATATATTGGGAATAATAAGAATTAAAAGGTATCCTTGGGTGGAAATAAATAACGTTGAGCTCTCAGTGCCTGTGGTGTCCTTGGATAAGTAATTACAGATTGTATTGTTTAGTTAGACATTACATACATTTACCTGTTAGAAAATGGCCGACTTGGCAAAATTTCGATCTGCTGCTGTGCAGACTGCGAAAGAGTTAAGAATGGACGGGCAAATTATGATTGCTTATGTCACTGCTGAATGTGACAAATATATTGAACGGGAAGAAAGAAGATTAGAAAAAGAGGCCGAAAGAAAGTTAGAGGCTGAGACTAAGAGGCTGCAATTTGAGGCTGAGGCTGAGACTAAGAGGCTGCAATCTGAGGCTGAGACTAAGAGGCTGCAGATTGAGGCTGAGGCTAAGAAATTGGAAGCAGAAGAAAAGAGATTAGCTGCAGAAAGGGAAGCCGAGGAAAGAAGATTGACTGCAGAGAGGGAAGCAGAAAAGGAGGAGAAGAGATTACAAAGGGAACACGAGTTACGACTAAGGGAGTTTGAGTTTCAAGGCCATGCTCCTGAAAATGGTGCCAGTCCCTTTACCTCTGATGCCACTGCTAGTCAGGGAGCCTCAACCTCAGCTATGAACTTTCATTTAGATCATTTTGTTGAGAAAGACGATGATATAGAGAGCTATCTAAATAGATATGAACTATTAGCTACCACGTATGGGTTAGAGAGAGAAGGGTGGAGCTTAAAGTTATCTCAAGGGCTTCGTGGGGCAGCTTATGAAGTTTTTGCCAAAATGAACAGAGGTGATCAAGAAAATTATGACATGCTAAAGCAGGCTCTTTTGTTAAGATATGAAAAGAACGCAGAATTTTATAGGAAAAAATTTAGGAATGCTAAACTACTGTCAAGTGAAACCTATCACCAGTTCTCTGCACGGATAGAGACATACTTGGAGAAATGGACTTCTCTGGGGAAAACCCAAGATCTTAAGGAAATGATCCTTATAGAACAATTAAGAGAGTCCATGGCTCCAGACCTGAGAAAGTTTCTCATGGAACAAGGTGCAGAGAGGCTGGGTGAGTTGCTAAATGTTGCTGAAAGGTATCAAGCAGCTCAGGCAGAGGTATCAGGTAATAAAAAGAAACAGGTAGATAATTTTAGGGCACCACAGAACTTTAATAAATTTGATCCTAGAGATCAAAACAAAGGTAAGCACCAATTTGATAGGCCACGGTATGACAATAAAAATAAAACCCCACAATTCGATGAAAGGAAATATGATGAAAGAAAATCTTTCAACCAAGGAAAGAGATGGTGTAAAAATTGTAAGATGAACAATCATGACACTGACCATTGTAGAAAGAAACCTCCTCATTGTGCTGCTATGACATCTGGGAAAAAGGAAAAAAAGGGCAAACCTGCAGAACTACAGGAACCATACCACCCCCAGTGTGTGAAGATGTCATCTGTAATGGTGTCACTATAAAGTGTTTATATGATACCGGTTTAGATTACGATTCCGTTGTGAGTTCTCACCTGGTGCAGGCAGATCAATACACCACAGAAACAGTGGAGATTCAAACTGCAACCAAGGATGTAGCTACCATGACACTTCCCGTCGCCCGGATAAAGGTGAAAACGCGATATGTGGAAGGAATCATAAAAGCAGCAGTGATAAATGAGCCAATCTACCCTCTGATATTGGGGTGTAGATATGTCTTCTTGGGGAACCCCAAGAGACCTGTGATATTGGCAACAGTGCAGACCAGATCACAGTCTAAAAAGGAGGAGGATAATCCAATAAATACTCATCCAGATGAGATGAGGAAGGCACAGGCGGAGGCAAAACACTCAAGCCGTGTTTCAAGAAGTTGCCCAAATCTCATACACCTCCAGGCAAGGGAGAATTTTATATGAAGAACAAACTGATTTATAGGAAGGCTGGATCTGAATCCAATGGTCACGGACAGCTGGTCCTTCCCACTTCATATAGGACTAAAGTGTTGGAACTAGGGCATGCGATTCCCTTCAGTGGTCATATGGGGATCAGCGCAATAGGACAGCGTATAGCTTGTCACTATCTCTGGCCAGGGATAACTGAAGATATCAAACGATATGTAAAATCCTGTCCAGAGTGCCAACGAGTAGCACCTAAGCATTGGACTGCACCAGCAACTCTGGGGGAAATGCCCATAGTGGGAACACCCTTTGAGAGAGTTGCCGTGGATCTTGTGGGACCTCTCACTCGAACTAAGAGAAGGAACAGCTACATTCTGACTCTGGTGGACACTTGTTCTATGTGGGGAGAGGCGGTAGCCCTGTCATCGATTGATTCTAAACATGTGGCAGAGGCATTACTCACAATTTTCAAAAGGTTAGGCTTTCCCAATCAAATCTTGACTGATAATGGCTCTCAGTTCAAGGGGAAACTAACAGAAGAAGTTTTCAGGATCTTCCAGGCCAAACACTTCCATTGTAATGTGTACCACCCCCAAGGGAACGGCCAAGTGGAAAGATTTAATGGCACGTTGATGTCAATCCTGAGAAAGTTGGCACACGAAAAACCAGATACATGGGACCAGTACCTTCACACCGCCCTCTTTGCTTATCGGGAGGTACCCCATAGTTCAACCGGTATGGCCCCGGCAACATTATTATTTGGAAGGCCAATAAAAGGTCCACTGGAAGCGCTGTTACGAACGTGGAGTGATGAAAAAGTAGAGGAAAATATTACATCCTCATACCAATATGTGAATGAGCTGACCACTCGTTTAAAAACTGGCTGGAAACTTGCCAATGAAAATTTGAGACAAGCCAGGAAGAAACATGCTGCCTATTTCAACAGGAAGGCTAAAGACAGAGATTTGGCTGTGGGAGAGAAGGTACTGCTTCTTCTGCCCGGTAGTCAGAATAAGTTACAAATTGGATGGCAAGGTCCATATACAGTTCTAGAGAAGGTGTCTAGAACCAATTATAAGATAGATAAGAAGGGGAAAGAAAAAATCTATCATGTGAATCTCCTAAAGAAATATTTGGAAAGAGAAAATCAGGAAGAGACACACTTGTTGACCTTGTCCATTGCCATGGAAATGAAAAAGGAACCACTTTCATCATTTGAATATCCATTACATCCCTGTGAGACAGCGGCACAGGTGAAAATCAGTACACATTTAACGAAAAATCAGAAAGAGAGAGTGCAACAGGTTCTAGATAATCATACAGAGGTGTTAACAGACCGACCAGGGCATACAAACTTATTGGAATATGATATGAAACTGATAGACCCCACACCTGTCTGTATGAAACCCTATTCGATTCCTTTTGCTAAGGAGCAAGCTTTGAAGGAAGAGATAGACTATTTGTTGAAGGAAGGAATTATTTCACACAGTGAATCTTCGTATAGTTCCAGTGTTGTACTCCTAAGGAAACCCTCTGGAGAACATAGACTCTGTATAGATTACAGGAGACTGAATGCTATTACAGAAGGACAGGTGGATCCATTGCCGGATACAAATCAGTTGTTTGCCAGACTAAATAAAGCTAAATATTTCTCAAAAGTGGATCTGAGTAAAGGATACTATCAGATTCCAGTAAAGCCTGAGGTTAGACCATACCTAGCGTTTAGTACCTCAGAGGGACACTATGAGTTTAACAGATTGCCATTTGGATTGAAGAATGCGCCTAGTGTCTTCTCTAGAATGATGAGAAAATTATTGGACCCTCTGAATAATCCATGCATCACAAATTTCATGGATGATATCCTTATAGCCACAGAAACATTTGAGGAACACATTGACTCTCTGAACATGCTGTTTAATCGACTTAGAGAAGCGAATTTAACAGCCCGACCAACCAAATGTTGCGTTGGATGTAAAGAATTAGAGTTCTTGGGACACACAGTTCATCAGGGAAACATGACCCCTGACCCCAAGAATTTAGAGAAACTAAAGAAAGCCCCAAGACCACAAACCAAGAAAGACGTTAGATCCTTTGTCTCATTATGTGGTTTCTACCAAAAGTATATCAAAAACTTTAATTCCATATGTGCACCGTTAACTGATTTGACACGTAAAGGACATCCAGATCGAATTACATGGACTCCACAATGCGAATTCGCTTACCAGAAATTGAAGGAAAAGCTCACAAGTAAACCTATTTTGAAATTACCTGACTTAAGTCAAGAATTCATTGTAAGGACGGATGCCAGTAATATTGGGTTAGGTGCGACTCTGCTACAGAAATCAGATGCATTGGATGGGGAATTAAGCCCAGTGGCATATGCTAGCAGAAAGTTGAATAAAGCTGAAACCAATTACTCAACTAGCGAAAAAGAATGTCTTGCAGTAATATGGGCGATAAAGAAATTCAATATTTATCTGTATGGGAAGGCATTTAAGTTGCAAACGGATCACAAACCCTTGTCGTTTCTAGCGCAGGCTAGACATGAAAATTCTAGATTACTCCGTTGGTCATTACTGATGCAGCCATATGAGTTTAGCATAGAGTATATAAGTGGAAAAACAAATCTGGGAGCGGATTTTTTAAGCCGCCATCCGTGTGATGAGAATCACCCTAAGCCCCAGGAAGGATAATAAATTTCTCTATGTGTATATAGAATTATAGACTGACATATAACGTCTGTTTCAAGTGGGGAGAATTTGTCGTGTGAAATTCTAATCCACATATATAAATAAATTAAAAAGTAAAGGTAAAGCCTAACACATAAATTCAATAAAAGGAAAGAAGAATGGTAAAGAACAGTGCTGTCACAATGACGGTACTGGAGATCCCCTTTTTATGCTTCGTCTGCATATTCTCACGCTTTCACGTTGATAGTAAAGCCTACTACATCAATACACGCTTTCTACAATAACACGTGTACTGCATTTCTAAGAAAAACCTTGAGCTAGGCACCCTGCGTAATGACCTAAATTAATACTTCCATTAATTTCATTTTATACACGGCGTGATGAAAAGACAGATGAACTTAGGATAGAGAGAAGGGAGGGCTGAAAGCAGGAACGCATGCCACACTAAACACGCGTCTCGCGATATACAATTAATGCCACCCACCCCTAGCGTAAGGCCAGAAGCAATAATTTTTTTTTCAAATCGACAGTGAAAAAAAAAACACTACCCATACGAGAGTTAGGTTTAAAAACTTACAAAACGCTTATTAGGAAACATGACATTCTACTGTTTTATGTCTAAAATCCTGACATTAGTCTGACAGTACAGCAGGACAGGTGGCGGTTCTAAACATAAAAAATAAAAAAACAAATACACGACTATCCTAGAAAATACATATTTTGAACGCAGCCACTTAGCTCCCTTAAATTTGCATATTTGGGTTCCTTAGGACTTGCTGACAAATAATATGTTAAGTGTTACGCAAATAGTCTAGGAATTAACAAATTATAGCCAAAAGAAATAGTGAGGGTGTCAGACAACACCAAAATCAGTATCGCTCAGTGGCAGATTTTGAAACCACCATTGTACGGGAAATAGGTCCCCATGTTAAATCCTATTTGATTGGAGCGCAGTAAATGTAAGGCGAAACACGATTAGTCGGACTACCAATACTAATTTTTTTTTTTTGTTAGGGGAAACAGTAGTAGAGGTACTTTTTTAAAAAGCTGTGTAAACATGGCACGATTGGTTAGACCCGCCAATTTAGTCAATTAGAAGCGTCAGTTCAGCACCACATTTTCAAATAAACTTTCTAAAGCAACAGTGCGTTGAGATTCAGCTTATATTTTTCTAAATAAAAGCCTGAGACAGCGGCAGGTCGGATTTTGTGCCATATTCATTGCCAGTCAACGTAATTGTGTATTATTTCCATGAATTGTGGGACCGTGGTCCTAAAGTTATTGAGCAGCACCTGGTCTGAGCTTTGCTGAATCTAGAGGCTGACAGCATACTCCTGGGTCCAGATAGCGACCAATGAGGTGTCTCCAGAACACAGGGAAGATCGAGCAGAGGAGTCTTTTCCTGCCGCCATCACGAAAGATAAGCTTCTGTGGCCAGAGGAGCTCAACATTATGTGTCCCCCTCTAAAATTGACATTATAGTAAAACAGAGGGACAATACCTTGTTTAAATTGATAGGAACTGTGAACGTTTCCCCCTACTATTTCCAAGATAAACAAACACTTGAAGTCATGATGACAAATAACAACATAGCTTGAAAAACAACACCAGTATTACCTCATAGTACTACTACACAACTGACACACATAGGATAATACTAATAAAATATGTCACTACAAGGTTCATATTTATAAATTATGTACATATAAATTGTGATTACATTTGATTGTGATTCCTGGTTCACTGTGTAGTTGAATCAGGATATATATTAGTGAAAGTAATTAATACATATATATTTGAAACTTTACCAGTGACTCATTTAAGATAGTCTTATAGAGTGTTAAATGTGTGTGAGTGTCACAGTGTTGTCAAGTGTGGTGGAATAAATTAAATTGTTTATCTGTCTGTTGTTGTTGTGACTTACACTTCATCATTTACATAACCCTAGACATTCAACGTAGTCATCACAATATTCCAGAATAATTCTGACTGAGGTATAAATGTGGTAGCAAGTAAGGTTATCTGTAAAACACTACACCTATTAGATCCAGATACCTTCACAGCTGATCTCAGTCAGTACACTAAGTCCCCTATAAGTATTTATATCATCCCACTTTACCACAAAAGTGCTAAGCCAAAGAAGCATTGTTTTCGCTTATCTGAATATCTTGTGAAGATTCCCTTTGTGATAGAAGTGTCATTACCCTTCTATTTAAATCTATGCCAAGAGGAATCTTGTGCGAAGGTAGACACATTTGAAGCCCATATTAGATACTCTTGAGTTTTGGCCACTGTTGGACCACTACTGCAAAGCAGGGGAGGCAATACCGTCACACCCCCCACGAGGTTATACATATGGCTGGCAACACGGAAAACAAGTTGCTACAGAGACCACCGCTACAAGATCACGTGACTGCTTGATGTAGGCTATCTGGACAGGGACAGCTGCAGTGGCTGCTCCATCCTTCAGTAGGATGATGATGATGATGATGATGATGTGTACATCTTGCCCTGCGTAGTTTCTGAGGGTGTCTGAAGAGACACCGAAAGAATAGATCTACTGCACATTCGGGCATGTCGTTGAAGGTGACCAATATGAAGTTGTGCATGAGGCTGGCAACCGCATCATGTCAAACAAATTGTTACAGAGACCACCACTACAAGAGCATGTGACAACTTGGTGTAGCCTTTCTTCAAGGGGACCAGCTGTAATGATGGTTCTATGATCTGGTAGGAGCTCAAGGAAATGATGATGATGATTAACAAGCTTGTTGTGAGGTGGTTGAAGAATATGACTGAGGCAATTACATTGAGAGACTGAGGTGCTTGGTGCTTGACAGTGGGCAGAAATAGTTTTACAAATGTGACTGGTGAGTGTTGTATGATAGTCAGGAGAGAAGATATATATATATATATATATATATATATATATATATATATATATATATATATATATATATATATATATATATATATATATATATATATATAATCTCTTAAATCCTTCCACACTCACGTTTTAAATGTGATACATACACTCCTTTCCCTCCGAGATGTGAAATATCACAGTAAGAAGAAAATTCAGCGTTAAGGTGACAGATGAAACAGTGAAGTAATTCTGACCGATATGCAATTATTATATTTATTAACTAGAAAAAAAAATACTGTTCATTAGGACAACACTTAGTCCCCAAATATATATATACTAGCAATAACCCGTCAAACGTGACGGGTTTTTAATTACAGTGTGCTGTTTCCGTTCCCAGATGAGCAGATAGAAGTACATTCTTACAGTGTTTTTGGTTTCTTTCCATTATACAGTGTAATCAAACTGTTCATGAACACCGTCATTGGAACGCTTTTCTTTGTTGATTGTAACTATTTCCGGGGGAGTATGTTTGGCAGCCATCTTATCATCTTGATCATTATGTGTCAAACCGTTCAAATACAATTCACTTTGGTATGTTATTGGCTCATGCACACCAATTTTTACGCACTTTTTCTTTGTCGAGCGCTACTAATTTCGTGAAAGAATAAAAAAAATAAAAAAATAAAAATAAAGTATTTCTTTTATATAACACCCACGCCAGGTAAGTTGCACACTGTGCGTTGCGCACTTATTTTTCTGGCGCAAGTTACTATTTTGAGTGAGACCGACCGACGTAACATACATTGTTAATTATGTTAGTTGGGATACTGTTGCGTGATAAATTCTCGCAACATCGTTTTATTTCAATATCTGTTTTATAACGCAAGGGCAACAACTGCTTGAAATTTATAGTCACTTTTCTCGGTAAGCATTTGTCTTCTCGCGTTGGTATCGAATGCAGTTAAGTTTGAGCTGTGGTCATTTTGCGCTGGACTGCGCATGACTTGTCTTGCTTGTTGGTCGATCGGTTTCCGCCCACGACTAGTGGAGTGAGCGATTTGGAATGGCGAAAGAGATGCCTCGTTGAAGAGGGGATCTCCGCTATTTTTTGTTCTGTCAGGGATGTGTAGTCCTCTTATGGATATTTCGTTTATTCGGGATAATACCTCTAGTGTATTTGCACATGCCGGGAGGCGTGATATTTCTGTGTATTTCATGAAAGCAAGGTAAATTGACTTTTTCATTAACTCTATCGATTTTGGGTCGTGAGCGATTTCGATTCATAGCCTGTCTCCGAAAGTCGTCGTCACGAGATGTTCTTTCCCAGCTCACATGTCGCTGCATTGTACTGCATCGGTTGATGCATGTACCAAGGACCATTACTTGCTACTTTGTTAAATGAACTAGGTTTGGAAAACCTTGATTATCTAGAGGATATTTTTGAGGACATTATTTATACTTCGGCAGACGTGTCTGTCTTGCTGAAGTCAAACTAAGGAGAGTGAACTGATCTCATACATCTGGTTATCTCCTGGCTGTTATAGAAAAGGATGGAGTTTTCCACCTGACTACATTTACAGCACTATGAAATATAACATGCATCTGACTCATCATTGTAATGCTGTCTACCGTCTATTGCTGTATTGAATGTTGCTGTGATAATGACTGTTTGATGTGCCTACACATTTGCGTAACCATTTTGTCACTGTGGCGTCCACAATAAATAATGAAGAAAAACGTCAACGGCTGTTTCAAGACTCATTGACTTTATACGTCGTGAGTTTACTGACGTCCTATGTGGATTGCCCTGTTATTGTTGTATGAACATTGTTTTGACTGAACACATCTACACACTACACAAAACCAGACATGCGGATACCATCCATCATCATATGGCATCACGCATCATTTGGTGGCCATAAGCTGGTTTGATTCTGGTACCAGCAAACACGGGGTCCCTTACCCACTTCATTTTCAACAAGAATTCATCAGCATCCTTCAAGAAATTAACATTCTTCAATACAGTCAACATCTTCAAAATTTTTAAAGTACTCGGCGTTGCCCGGTAAAAGTCAAAATTTCAACTTTTGACGGAAACAAGAATTTGACAGTACCCGGCGTTGTTACATATTGCCGGATAACTCGGACTGCTGTTATCTTTTACGCAAGTCAAGCAAGTTGCTGCTGTCAAGGTTCCAGTGCTGTCGTTTTTGAGAAGGTCAAGTGCCGGTTGAAACGGGTTGTTTTCTGAAGAAGGCCAAGTACCGATTTCCATCAACTTACTTTTGGATTAGAAGGTCAAGTGCCGAAACAACTCAACACACAGTATTTCAGAAGCTCTTGTACCATCGTGTTAGCAGTGGAAGCAGTTCAGATGTGCCATCATCGTTGGAGCTTCGCTCTTTAGGACGTTGATTGACATCCGTTTTTCTGCTGTTCGACGATTGGAAGCCTATAAGTTAAGTGGCCTGTTTGTATGTAAACTGTGCCCTTATACTTCTGCTGAGTCTTCTGTGTATCATCTCATTCTATATGTTATATGTTTATATGTTATTCGTATATTTATATGTTTATATTTCAGCGGGTTCTCGGTTGGGTGGTGTCTCCGTTAGATTATGCCACGTCATAGAGGTCGTCTATTGTGAGCGTTTTCTGTAAGGTTTGCAAATTTCCGATACTGGAATTTGCTAAGCGACTTCTGTTGCTATTTATGTTAGCTGTGATGACATGTTTTAATATTGTTTTCGTTATTATTTCGCATTCTTTAGTTTTGTTTTGATTTGTTTGTATTTGTTAGCCTACTCTTGTCTATAATTTAGTTTCATACAACATTTTTGTTTATACACTGTGGTGTCATGTATTTTGTTTAATTATAGCGCAGATATCGTCACATTTTTTGTGATATTTCATTAATTTCTGCTTTATTTTTAGTTGATTTCTGCGAAAGTTTTTGTATTGTTGCTGATCTTTGTTATTGTTTACATTGTTATTGTTTACATTGTTTGTATTGTTTACATTTTCAATGTTTACATTCTGCATGTGTTTACATAGTCATTGTTTACAGTTATGGTAATTAGTTAATGGGCTATGCTAATGCACTGTTACTACTACACTGATGATAAATGAATGATGAATAGTGTCGTGCACTATTTAATGAGAAGTGCACTTATGATCAAGAATTGAGTGCTGATATTTCATATACAAGTCCTTTGATTGGAGACTTGTTTCCCACAGAGACTGGGATAATATAATGTGATGTGAATATACAAGTGCTTAATTAAGACTTGTTACACTTAGGTTTGAAATAAATTAGTTAATTATTTCAGGTTTTGGACTCATATGTTAGACAACATGTCTACATTTGAGCACTTTATTGAGCAGGGTAAATTGCTTGGCAAGACTGGTGATAAGTTAGAAGAATTTGCAACTGCTCGATATGATAAAGCAATGGAAGCTGAACAAAAGAAACTGCAGATGCAGGTGGATGAAAAAAGATTCCAAATGGAAATGGAAAAACAAAAAAGGGAATCAGAAGCTGAGGAGAGAAAACTCCAGCTACAGCTAGAAGCTGAGAATAAAAGACTTGAAAAAGAGGCTGAGAATAAAAGACTTGAAAAAGAGGCTGAAAATAAAAGACTTGAAAAAGAAGCTGAAAATGAAAGACTTCAAAAAGAGGCTCAGGCTGAGGAAAGAAGATTACAGAGAGAGAGTCTGATGAGAGGAAAGAGAAAGCAAAAATGGAACATGAAGAAAAGGTCTTAGCTTTAGAGTTGGAAAAATTGAAATTGACGAGCATGAGTAATGGTAATGATTCAAACAAGGGTTCATCTTCTGGTAAGGCTAATAATGATACTTTTAAGATTAAGTTACCAACATTTAGTCCTTCCAGTGATGACATAATGTTCTATCTGGACAGATTTGAACAAGCATGTACAGCTCATAACATAGACAAAGCAAAATATGTTTATCAGTTATCAGGGATACTGACAGGTAAAGCTCTAAGTATATTAAATATTGTGGATGAACCTGACAAGAACAATTATGAGGTTGTCAGGGCCGCTTTGTTAAAGAAATATCAGCTTAATGAAGACGGCTATCGTCTACAATTTAAAAACATGTTACCTGAAAATGGAGTTGAATTCTCCGAGTTTATTGCAAGAATACGCATTACTTTCTCACGATGGGTTGAACTATCTAAGACGGAAAAAACTTATGAAGGACTTATGGACTTAATACTTAGAGACAAAGTCATGTCGTCTGTCAATGAGTCTTTCCTTGCTTTCCTTCATGAACGTAAACCTAAAACAATAAAAGAAATGGAAGATTTCTGTTGCCAATACGTAACTGCGCACCCACACATAACCATGGGTAACTCTAAGGTGAAAGAAGGTTTACCAGTTGCTTCGGCAGCTCCGTATGGCCAAAACTTTGCTCGTAGATCCCAACAAAATTTTGATAGAAAGAGTAGCGGTAATTTCTGTCAAAATCATGGAAATCAATTTCATGGTGATTCTTCGTCGAAGAATTGGAGACAACCTGATAGTGGTCGTTACTATCACCCTAATAATTATAGGCATTTCAAAAGAGGATATGGTAATAGAGGTTATTCCTGCCGAAGACCTCAGAACCAAACAAATAGATGTTCGCATCAATGTGAACATGATAGTAATCGTGGAAACTGGAATTCGAACCAGGATAACAATTACAATAGAGACAATAATAACTGCAGAGATAATAATAACTCTGATAACTTCAGAGGTAATAATAGTCGGGGTAGATCTCAACACAAAAAAAAAGAGATATCAGCAGGCTAATGCTGTACAACAGGAAACTGAGGGAGCCTGTAATCATGTTGTTGATAGTAAAAACTTTGACGCTGTCACTGGTTCTGCTTTTGACTTTGAGAGAGCAAACAAATGCCCCCAATGCAGTACTTTATTCGAACCGGGTACCATAACTACTTTGAGTTGTGGTCACCCACTTCCCGCTCTTCCTGCTGCTGTTGCGCATGACGGGAGGGGTTCTTTAATTCTATATAAGGGTCTTGTTAATGATACTCCGGTCTCACTACTTTTCGATTCCGGATGCACCACTATTGGTGTTAGACAATCGCTTGTAGATCCATCTTGTGCTACAGGAAGGGTTATTAAATGTGTCACATTTGGCGGCACTCTAGAAAAATATCCTACTGCTGTAATTCGCATTGCCACTCCTTTCTTTACTGGAGATGTGCATGCTTGTCTCTTACCTAATCCTATTGCGGACCTTATTATTGGTCGTATTCACGGAGTTAGGGAGTGTACCCCACAGCAGATTGCTGCTTGGGAAGATAATAACATGCAAGCTACAAATGCAGTAGTTACAAGAGCACAAGCTCTACAAACACCCGAAACTTCACTGAATAGTGATAATGAAGTTGATAGCCAAGATAGTCACTTAGTAATCACTCGTGACTCTTTCATAAAATTGCAAGAAGAAGATCCTTCTTTAAAAAAATTCTTCGTTCTTGCGAAGAAAGGTGATCCGAATCAGGATACAAATAGAAAATCTTGGATTGCAATGAGAAACGGCGTACTTGTACGTATGGTACAAGATTCGACTACGTCGGCACATTCGCAAATTCTTGTTCCCAAGAGCATGAGAGTGCAAATATTACAACATGCTCATGACTCGCAATGTGCTGGACATATGGGTTTTTCCCGTACGAAGTCGAGAGTCCTTGCGGCTTTCTTTTGGCCTTTTGTCAATAAGGACATTCGTATTTACTGCCGATCATGCAAGGTATGTCAGGAGGTCAAATCTAGAGGACCACGACATGCTGCGCCTATCCAGGCTGCTGACATTCCTATTCGGCCGTTCCAGAAATGGCCATAGATATTATTGGCCCTTTTAAGGTCAAGTCGGCCAGAGGACATCAGTTTATCCTTACATGTGTCGATATGTGCACACGTTGGCCAGAGGCTATTCCTCTTAAGAGCATATCTACTACAGATATCGCAGATGCTCTTTGGTTGATATTTTCTCGCTTGGGGTTCCCCAGAGAAATATTGTCAGACCATGGCACTCAACTCATATCTGACACTATGTCACAGGTAATGTCTACCTTACATATTGAACGATCTCTCAGTAGTATCTACCATCCTATGTCTAATGGGTTAGTTGAGCGTCTGAATAGAACGCTCAAGACTTTGCTTGGTAAGATAACTGAAGATCATCCTCAAGATTGGGACAGGGTTTTACCCGCGGCTCTCTTTGCCTATAGAGAAGTCCCTAATGAACACACAGGATTTTCTCCCTTCGAACTTGTCTTTGGCGCGCGTCCACGCGGCCCTATGTCTTTATTACACGATCTCATCACTGCCGATGATATTAGCAATGAAACTCAATCCTCATATGAGTATGTCATTGCTCTTAGACAAAAGATCATTGAGGCATGTAAGCTAGCAACTGCTTCATCAGAAATTGCTAAAGAGAAGGCAAGGCAGTTTGCTAACAAGAATAGATGTCTACGACAACTTTGTCCAGGTGACAAAGCATTCGTCCTACTCCCCAGTAGGGAAAATAGACTTCTTATTGCATGGAAAGGTCCGTATGCAATAGTCTCTCGGATTTCCGATGTTGACTATGTGATCGATATTGATGGAAAGCATAAAACTTTCCACATAAACATGCTTTCGGAATTTCACGAACGTCCGGACTATTTGCTGCCTATTTTCCAGGCAACGGATGATGCTCCTGCACCTCACGGTCATTATTCATCCCTGTCTGTCATTCAGGATGAGGAAGCTACCTTCTCTGATGTCAACCTTCCCCTTCCAGTGGTTCCATTACATTCCACGGAATCTTGGAAAAACGTTTCTGTTTCTCCTAATCTTTCTGGTGACGAACATCGACAAGTCTCGTCGATGTTACAAACATTTCAGGATGTTCTCACTGACATTCCTGGACACACAGATGTCATAGAACATGACATAATTCTTACCGACAATAATCCAATTAGGGTTAGGCCGTATCCTATTCCTATACACTTTCAGTCGCAAGTGGAAAAGGAATTGGATGAAATGATTCAATTAAATATAATTGAACCATCGACTTCACCATATTCTTCTTCCATGGTTATTGTCCGGAAGAAGGATAAGAACATACGAATTTGCGTTGATTATCGCAAATTGAATCAGGTCACAAAGTTCGACGCTGAACCGATGCCTTTGTTAGAAGATCTACTGATTAGACTTTCTAATTCTAGATTCTTCACTAAACTTGACTTGTCTAAAGGTTATTGGCAAGTGCCTTTAGCAGAGCATGCCAAACCTCTTACTGCTTTTTCTACACCTAAGGGGTCTATTTCAATGGAATGTTATGCCTTTTGGTCTCATGAACGCCCCTGCCACTTTCGTTCGCATGATGCGTCGAATTCTGTCACATCGTTCGGATGTCATCGCATACTTAGATGACATCTGTCTCTTCAGTGATACCTGGGAAGATCACTATTTAGGGTTATATGACTTACTGTCCACTCTACGTGAGAATAATTTGACAGCAAAACCTTCTAAAGCTTTTTGTTGGTTTTGGTGAAATCTCTTTCCTGGGTCATCGTGTTGGTCATGGTCTCTTGAAGACAGAAGACCACAATACTTCCAAAATACTGAACATCTCTGTTCCTAAAACGAAGAAACAAGTTAGGAGTCTCTTAGGTTTAATTCAATTTTATGGGAGATTTATTCCAAATTTATCTTCGATCATGGCACCTCTATCAACATTGTTGAAGAAAGGTTCGCCTAATCTGGTCCGTTGGTCTGAAGAATGCCAATCTTCACTAGACCAAATCAAGAATATATTTTCTTCTCCTCCCATCTTAAGATTATCTACTCTTGATAGGACTTTTGTTCTTCGGAGTGATGCTTCATCCACTGGGATTGGAGCAGCACTGATGCAAGAATATGCAAATACTCTGCATCCTGTTATGTACATTTCTAGAAAACTAAATGCGGCAGAGAGGAACTACTCGGTTTTAGACCGTGAGTTGTTAGCGATGGTTTGGTCAATTCTAAAACTACAAAGATTCCTCCTGGGCGCACATTTCATTCTAGAGACTGATCAGAAAGCTCTTACAGCTATTCAGACTAAGAATTTGAAGAGTTCGAGATCCACTCGATATGCTATAGCTCTTCAACCTTTTCACTTCACGGTACGAGCTATCCGTGGTGCGGATAATGTGATGGCTGACATTTTGTCTAGATGCCCACATGACTCCAACTAATACTTCTGTCCTATATTTCCATATATTACAGAGTCATAACACACCTATATTTCTACAATAGATTAGCACATCTGTACTCACTTTATATGTACACACTATCGTGCTTTGTTGTCATCTTCTTCTGTTCGTTTTTTAAGATGATAGAGGAGGACTGAGTAGTTAATATAAGGGCCGTTAGTTTACTAAACAGCCACAATTATTAATAATGTATTGTACCTTATGAAGCATATTAGTTATTAATTAGCATTATATTGCTTGTACTTTCTCAGAATGTCATTGTTGAGCTGAGGACTTACCTTACTAGTTTCAAGCATGACGAGTTCTAGATTGTGTACTTACCCTCGGAATACCAGAGCATATATCCTGGATCGTCATGTAGTTTAACTTTACTATGTACTTATGTCATTACATGTCAAAGAATGTACTATTTAAATTTTCCTATCAGATTTGTACATCCATTTTTAAAGACAATATTAGAGTATGCTGTTTAATGATGATTATAGTAACTTGCATACGTATATTGTGTTTACATGCTAACGTGATGTGTGTTGGTGACACCTCCCCGATGTGAATATTTTTTGAGACATATTTATTTTTCTGTTGAGGTATATCCTCACCAGACACTCTATAATTAGCCTATTGTTTGGCAATTTAGTTAATTGTCAGCGCATAATTCGTGCGTTTTGAGCCGCTTATCGCATGCTCTTTGATATTGGAAAAAAAAAATATGTTCCACATTTTTTTTTTATCGGGAGGAGGTGGGGATATGTTGCGTGATAAATTCTCGCAACATCGTTTTATTTCAATATCTGTTTTATAACGCAAGGGCAACAACTGCTTGAAATTTATAGTCACTTTTCTCGGTAAGCATTTGTCTTCTCGCGTTGGTATCGAATGCAGTTAAGTTTGAGCTGTGGTCATTTTGCGCTGGACTGCGCATGACTTGTCTTGCTTGTTGGTCGATCGGTTTCCGCCCACGACTAGTGGAGTGAGCGATTTGGAATGGCGAAAGAGATGCCTCGTTGAAGAGGGGATCTCCGCTATTTTTTGTTCTGTCAGGGATGTGTAGTCCTCTTATGGATATTTCGTTTATTCGGGATAATACCTCTAGTGTATTTGCACATGCCGGGAGGCGTGATATTTCTGTGTATTTCATGAAAGCAAGGTAAATTGACTTTTTCATTAACTCTATCGATTTGGGTCGTGAGCGATTTCGATTCATAGCCTGTCTCCGAAAGTCGTCGTCACGAGATGTTCTTTCCCAGCTCACATGTCGCTGCATTGTACTGCATCGGTTGATGCATGTACCAAGGACTATTACTTGCTACTTTGTTAAATGAACTAGGTTTGGAAAACCTTGATTATCTAGAGGATATTTTTGAGGACATTATTTATACTTCGGCAGACGTGTCTGTCTTGCTGAAGTCAAACTAAGGAGAGTGAACTGATCTCATACATCTGGTTATCTCCTGGCTGTTATAGAAAAGGATGGAGTTTTCCACCTGACTACATTTACAGCACTATGAAATATAACATGCATCTGACTCATCATTGTAATGCTGTCTACCGTCTATTGCTGTATTGAATGTTGCTGTGATAATGACTGTTTGATGTGCCTACACATTTGCGTAACCATTTTGTCACTGTGGCGTCCACAATAAATAATGAAGAAAAACGTCAACGGCTGTTTCAAGACTCATTGACTTTATACGTCGTGAGTTTACTGACGTCCTATGTGGATTGCCCTGTTATTGTTGTATGAACATTGTTTTGACTGAACACATCTACACACTACACAAAACCAGACATGCGGATACCATCCATCATCATATGGCATCACGCATCAGATACATATATATATATATATATATATATATATATATATATATATATATATATATATATATATATATATATATATATATATATATACACACACACACATCAATGAATATCACACAATGTAACAAAATTAGTGGTGAGCAAAGTAAAACAAGAAAAAAATGCTAAAAAGAATGAATAACAGTCCTCGTCTTAAGGGCGGCCAACCCGATCCACGTGCCAATACTCCACGGGTGGTACCACTCTATAGTTGAGTAACAGTCTATAACATTTGTTTTCTTGTAACTTATCCAGGTGTTAGAGCCAAATAGGAAATCCAGCGAACTGGAAATATTTTCCTTCCGCGCAGTCTGTTGAATCAGCGGAGTGTTGGGATTCAGTGGTTACCGTCCTTAACGCTTTGCTGGTAAAATTAGTCGCTGGCGTCTTCGAAGACGTGACATTGCCGTGCGTACGGGGATGTGATGACTTTTATGAAAACAAAAGACAATGGCCACCGGTGCGTGGCTAGTGTTGGCTATCTTAATGAAGACACGACAATGATATCCACTCACTGCCTAGTGATGAAGAAAATAGAAAAGCTTGGCAATACAATGAACAAATAATTAGTGGGTTAAATTAAGAATTGGATATATGAATGACGGGGCTGTATAAATCCAGGGTACTCTGGGATATCTCTAAAAAATACGAAGCAGATCCCCTTATCAACCTAGTCATATCAACATTTTACTAAATGCAAAAGAACACACTAAAAACTATCTGCCCACCCCTATCCTCAAAACACAGATGCGAGCCTGCGTCGCGCGTCACTAGCGCGGTCAGTTTACTTCCGCCCTTTATAATCTAAATCGCAGCTAAGCTAGCGTTGTAGAAAAGTATAACATTTGCGGGCCAGAGATCCACTTCACAGTTATCTCTGAAAGGGTGCGGGAAAAGGGTGGACATGAGGTATATGTCCTCATGTAAGGGCTAAAATGATAATGTATACACGTTTGGGCCTCTTCTCGAACACTAAATCGTGCGGTCATCTAGATTGCTTTGTGCGAAACAAGAACAATAATTATACCGGCATGGAGTGGCCTTCCCTGTTTGAGAGAGAGGCCGTGAAAAAAAAAAACAATTTGTTATTCCATATTTATCCGACAAGATCTAAGGTATTCACTCCAAAGAATAAAATACTTCTCGCAGTAAATTACCCAATATTTAGTTTTAACTTGGTTCAAAAAGTAATATGTCCATCAAATGTTTACAACATCAATGAGGATTTATCGGGCTAGTAGGATAATTATTTTAATCAATATCTTTATAGACGTATATCCATCCTTTGGACATTAACTTGTAGTTAACTAACTGGTAGAAACAATAAATTAATTAACACAACTATATACCGTCTTTTGTAAAAATTAACACCTACTGATTTGACTGGTAGGAAGTTATTAGGATTAAAATACATCGTCATTAGGCAAGTTAACTTTAAGAAACTTAACTCTTTGTTATTTACAAGTGTAAAGTTAGCACAAGTTATTTAATAACTAAGTGTGCTTACCGAAATTAGAAAAAAAATATTCCTTTCTAAATATGCAACAGGTATCATCTCATTAACACTAATTCCACTGTGGAGATGGAGGCCATTGGCACTCTGGAAACACAAGCAACAAATAATGCCGAGCTGAGATTATAAATCCAAGTTCTGCCAGAAGTCGCCCCCACATCTGGCAGACACGTGAACGAACAATCGGCGAAAAAGACTGGGGACAAAGACTTCGGAAAGAAAGGCGATTTCTCCTGTAACCTGAGAAGAAAGAGTTCTAGCTCGGTTGACCAGGGAAGTGGCAAGAGGCATGCTCATCGGTGTCCTAGCCAAAAAGGTTCCAGCAGACGAGCAGACCGGCGACATTAAAATGCATTTCGACTATGTTCACTTTTCCCTGACTCAAAAGGCAGATAGACCGCTGCCAGAATGACAAGAATTTACGGTCGCATCTGTATAGCATAAGCAAAGATACGCGGGATTGGTGGGGGGGGGGGGGGGGGGGGGGGGGGGGGGGGGGGGGAGCCGTGGGGGGGGGGGGGCTAATTTAAAATTGACAGTGCCGGTGTCTCAAATTATTTCCGTAGACAGTAAAAAAAAATAAGAGGGGAGGAGACAGAAATCAAAGATAAGAAAGGGGCGGTCCTAGTGGTGAAAAAAATAAACAGGAATTCTGAGACAACTCAACACAAAAGCTAAGATTGCTGAAATTTGGCATCAAACTTAAGATCAACAGAGATGGACGTAGGGGAGGATGCATCCGTTGTGTTTACAACTAACGCGCAACAAGAACAATTAGCATTGAAATACTTCGACATTTTCTGAGGGAGACTGAACACCTTTGGGTTTGCTCGGAGTGCACTGCTGTGGATTCTGATTAAAAATAACAATAACAATAACAACATCTTGGAATGGAGGAAGGACAATCAGTATTGGACAAAGCATGCAGAGGTTACTGAGAGCTGACCTAGTTAAGTTTTAAGTGGTCATGGTTTGTTAGCTCTTGTTCAAGTTCACCTGAACTCGAAATTTTAGACCAGTTTTCCGAAATTGATACTGATTCCTCCCTGTTAGCACATGAATCGATTTTGGTGAAATCTTAACTTTTTTTTTCATTGCGCGATTACAGATCAGCGCTTCGGTTAATGACCCGGTGACCAGATCGAGTGCCAATCACATATCGAAGGATGACTGTAATGTATAGTAATAATTTTCCATGTTTTGTCTTGATGGTACCCACTGGAAGACTTTTTTCAGTTTATCTTTTGATGCTGTTTTCGTACTTTGTCCTCTAGGTCGTTTACCTCCAACTTTTACTTCGTTTGTTTTTTAACTAAATGTTATGCCTCTTTATATATCCAAAACATAGTATTGGTCTAATTTCTATTTTTTCATCTGCTTATTTATTTTTCGTTGAAATGCACCCCGTTTTTTCTGTGTATCAAAATATTGAGCGTCTCGGCTACTTTGTTTAACTCCCTGTTCATTGTCCTTAGTTATACACCACATAATAATGATAAGTAAACATAACACATGATAAATGTTACTTTTAGTTTGTTTGAAGTTATTATCTGTCAAATGTATTTTGGTCACTCATTCTATTCTTCACTTCTATTCTTCACTTCTATTCTTCACTTCTATTCTTCACTTCTGTTCCACGTCTGCCACTATCTGCAATTATCTGTCCTGGACTTTGAAAAAAAAAAAACTTCTACTTTTGTTCCTGCATGCGCTTTTGTCATAAGATTGCCTCCCCTGCTCTGCAGTGATAGTCCAACAATGGCTAAAATTTAAAGTACACAATGAGGGTTTTCAAAGACAGATTTGTAGATAGAAAGATGGTGCTTCTATTTTAGGGAGTCCTCATAGGATTTTTCAGAAATCAAACACAACGCTGAGATCATCTAAGCTGTCATGAACTTATTATCTGCCCGTCCCTTCTATGAGGAAAAATATATATTTGCTCGTTTCTGAGACCCCAACTGAATTATGCAGTAAAACATTACTTTAGTAGCTCTGTTGTATTATATATTTAAAAGAATTGATTCATATGTGTGCACTTCACTCTGTAATAATTAAATCATCTATCAATTTGTATACATATAACAAAGTTAATAATCAATTATTGCTTAAAAAGAGTAAAAAAATAGATGGGCTTTGGAAATAGAAAAACTGGAGTTTTTCCTCCACAGGATAAAAGTACTGGTGAAGGTGGTTTGATTGTCGAATGTGTAAGATCTTTGCTCTGGCCTGATTAAATCACTTAACTGGCCAGATGTTGTAAATGGTTTACTGACTGCTCCGTCAATCGTCGACTTCTGTAATTAGGGCACGTCCCATGCGTTGTTGCAGGGGTAACGACCGTCAAGAAAGCGCTCAGGAGCCCACAGCATGGTGATACTGTTACGGAGAACTGAAAGCATCCGCGGAACACGAGTCATAGTACTGTGCTTGCTACCTCTGGTGAGAAGACAGAGAAGTCTAATGACTAGTTTGATGATTCATCATGTGATGACACTTGTCATTGAAGCTAAACCCAGTGCTGCGACTGAATACAAACGTTCACCGAGTGCTAGAACCCTACAAATTCTGAAGGCTACGAGAAGCAAAGTCCAACAAACAGCTCGACATTGTGCAAATGAGTATTGGCTCCAGCTCAGCGAGAACATTCAGACCGCAGCGCAAACATGCAAGACTAGAAAAATGTACGACGGTATAAAGAACACCATCAGCAGGGAGAAACTAACCGATAAAGGTAAATAGATGGAGAGGTGGGTCGAGCACTACTCTGCGCTTAACGCTACAGAAAATACCGTCACGCCTGAAGCCCTTGACGCTGTTAAATGCCTGCCAACTATGGAGAAACTGGATGATGAACCAAACATTGGAAGAACTCAGCAAGGCCATTGATAGCTTGTCCTCTGGCAAAGCACAAGGCAGTGATGGGATTCTTCTCGATTTAATTAAATGCTGCAAAAGCACACTATTACATCCCATGCATATGGTGCTGTGCCAGTGTTGGGAAAAGGCTACTATCACTCAATACATGCGAGATGCCAAGATTGTAACACTGTAGAAAAATAAAGGAGACAGAAGTGATTGCAACAACTATTGAGGCATCTCTGTTCTTAGTATTGTTGGTAATAGTTTTTGCCAGAATCATCTTAATGCGACTACACAAGTTAGCTGAGTGCATATATCCAGAGTCGCAGTGTGGATTCCTAGCTGGTAGATCAACAATAGACATTATCTTTTCTGTCCGCCAACTTCAGGAATAATCAAGGGAGCAGAAAAGGCTTTTCTATATCGCCTTTATTGACCTCACAAAGGCTTTTAACCTGGTTAGTAGGGTTTGACTCTTCAAAATCCTCCTGAAAATAGGCTGCCCCATTAAATTGCTGGAAATGATAGTCATTCCGTGAAGACATGAAGGGAGCAGTCCAATATACCGGATGCACATCACTTTGACATCAAACAAGGCTGCGTTCTGGCTTCCATCCCCTTTAGGGTCTTCTTTGTCTTGCTCTTGAAACATGTATTCGTTGATGCAACGGAAGGAATATGCCTTCACATTAGGTCAAATGATCGACTGTTTAACCTCGCAAGGCTGAAGGCAAAAGCGAAAATCAGAGGGTCACTGTAAGAGACTTATTTTTCACTGATGACCTTGCAATCGTCATTCAAAGTCAACAGGAGCTTCAAAGCTTGATGAATCGCTTCACCAAAGTCGTCTGATGTTCGTGTGTAGCGTCGACTGCAGGCAATTTATACCACAAACTGGTACCATAAACTGAGAGGGAAACAAACGCCTCTTTTGAGTATTGGGTGTCCTAAAAAGAGCGTCAGGCGACCTCCGCTTCTATCCACCACTTTATCTTCCTAAGAAATTGTATACTACCTGGGCGTTTATTTTAACCTCAGTGAGTTGGATGAGATTGTCTTTAGACAGCGGAAATCGACTGTGACGATATTTTGGTTGTGTCCTTTTATTCTTCTTCTTTATCTTTCTCTCTCTCCATTTATTTCTTCATTTTACGCACATAAGCCTGTGCCCCGTCAGCCCTCAATCACCGGTTGGCCTCTGTTCATACGGCGATAGCGTTATTTCCCGGCTAATTCACCATCCTTAAGGATTAATCTTAATCGCTTAAGTTGTTGAACCAGATTTGACTTCATATGGTCAACGGGAGAATGACTGTGGCCTTTTCATGTAACTATTTCCGCCCTACCCAGACGTAGATATTAAACATACGCGGTGGTGAATGCTTATCGCGACAATACTGAGTCAGACTACAAAGGAAAACCAGATTGTTTGTCTGTAAAAAACGTATGTGGTCATTTATAATTTGCCAATTTATCTGTCTGGTGACTGAAATCAGGGCAGGTGAGAATTGTGTAAGCATTTCCGCCTGGATTTGGTAATGATGATTATAGATTAAAGCCAGTATGGGGACACAGATTAGCGATGGCGAGATTTGAGGGATAAGTTTGCAGATGGGTTCGCCAGTGTGTATGAGAGTAAACGGAAAGAACATAGCCGTGTATGGTTATGTTTCATTGTATGACATGATATTCTTAGAATATCTTACATTATGAGGGTGAAATTAATATTTACAGCTCCTACCCACTACGTTCTAGCTCATGGATTGGATTAATTGAGAGCAGGAAATAGACATTTGTGCCTATTTGAAGTTTTGTCGGAAAACGCCATGTGGAGGCTTGGAGGAAAAAGTAAATATTACCTTGCGAATTCGCAGACTAAAACACTGCATTCCAGAATCATCAAAGAGACAGCTCGGACTGAAGCCAGGAAAGAATAGAATTAGGATTCTGACCTTATAGGACCGGGCAAAACGCGTATCGGAACTCTATCTGAACATTACAGTAAGGAAGATTTACTTTTTAATACGGAAACCGGACTCCTACAGAACCTACTCAAAAGTCACAGAGGGACTATAACTAGAAAAATACCCCAGACGTGTGTTCGAGGCATCTTTATCAAGTTGCCAAGACTATTCTACTGCGCAAGAAGTCTAGAGTTCCCAACTAGTTGGGTTCGTGTTACGAGACCAGTTCGTGGTTCTACAAGACCATTCATGCTACGCGTCTGTGATTCAGAAAACTGATTGTCAACCCTAGACGGTCACATCTGACGGGCCTGTTGAGATACTCAGCACTGACAGCAGGAGAGGTTACCCCCTGCGCCCTTCGCTCAGGACGTGCCCCTTATCACAATTGACGAAATGACGAACAACAGCAGCAGTGTTCACTGATTTTCAGCTAAGTGATTATTAAACAGGCCATAGCATTTACTTTCCATCAAGTATTGATGACGATAACTTAATCTTTTTTGCACCCCATCAAAACATAACCTTGTTTATTTTTAAAATGTTATATACTAATTGATCATACAATTTTTTTGTATCTTTTTTTTAACAAATTCATAGTTGATTTAGTTATTATAGAGAGAAGTGCACACGGATGAGTCAGCATCTTTAATATTTCTATATTTACATCTATAGAGCCAAATAATAATAATAAGAATGTTACTGTTAATTCAGTTTGGGGATTGTACGAGCTAAATTAAATTATATAATACCTCTTTACTAGAGTTGTCGGGCAGATAAAAGTTAACATTGCTAAGACACATTCAGCATTGTTCTTGACTTCTGAAATATCATGTGAATACTATCTCAAAGTAGAAGCATTATCATCCTTCTATCTGTTCTCTGCCAACAGTAATCCTGTGCGAAGGTAGACACCTTTGAAGACCCCATTAGATACGTTAGGTTTTTGCCATTGTTGGACCATTACTACAGAGAAACGGGGAGAAAACCAGTGGCATCGACAAAGCACTGCTTAGACAGCGCTGACTACGCTGGTTTGACCATGTCCACCGCATGGAAGATGGTTGCATCCAGAAAGATATCTGCTACGAACAACTGGCAGATGGCAAAAGAACAGTTGGGCGGCAGCAGCTGTGGTTCAAAGATATGTACAAGAGAGACATGAGGTCATTGGACATAAATCCAGCAACCTGGGAGGATGAAGCTGCCGATCGCACCAAGCGGCGATGCTCTTTACGGTGCCACCTCAGATTGGGCGAAAAGAAGCTCTCATGGCAAGCAGAAGAGAGGAGAAAACGTCGAAATAAACACCAGGGGAAAAAAAGCAGCTGAGAGCAGGGCCGGATTATCCATTAGGCTAAGTGGGGCTGAAGCTTAGGGGCCCGGAGCTCATGGGGCCCGTGCATAAAGTAAAACAATTTTAAAATGTAAAGATTTTTCAAATGTGTTTATTGTGTTTAACTTACTAATAATAAAAACAAAACTAATAAACATTAATAAAAATAATAACTAATAAAAGAGGTAAGCAACGCTAACAAACTAACAAACCAGTCTATTAATAATGCTAGTATACACCATCACCATGGTAACAAAATAACATACCAGTCTATTAATAATGCTAGTATACACCATCACCATGGTAACAAACTAACATACCAGTCTATTAATAATGCTAGTATACACCATCACCATGGTAACAAACTAACATTCTTCTTCTTCTTCCGTCCTTAGCCACCGACCGTCAAAGCAGTCAGTGGCCATTACGCCTAGTGGCGTCTTAGGGCAACAGCAGATAGGTTTTCTTTGCCATTGTTTCCCATCACGCCTATTGGCGTCTTTAGGGCAACGGCAAATCAATCCATTTGCTGTTGTTTCCGTAATCGAAGTGACTGGCAAACGGGTGATCAGCCCGTTGGTTAACAAACTAACATACCAGTCTATTAATAATGCTAGTATACACCATCACCATGGTAACAAACTAACAAACCAGTCTATTAATAATGCTAGTATACACCATCACCATGGTAACAAAATAACATACCAGTCTATTAATAATACTAGTATACACCTAAGCTAATACAGATGAAAAACCTATGGCAAGGCACAAGCAAAGAAACAAAGTTACAACTGATCAGAGCATGTATATTCCCAGTAGCAACATACGGCTGCGAGACTTGGACACTCAATAAAACAGTTGCAAAAAAAGATTACATCAGTCGAAATGAAATGCTACAGAAGGATGTTGAGAATACCCTGGACAGAAAAAAAAGACCAACAGAGAAGTACTGCACTCACTAAACGTACAGGAACATTGGCTCCTAAATACCATCGCAATAAGGAAGCTGAAATTTTTCGGTCATATAAAAAGACATAATAGTCTGGAAAAAACAGTGATGGAAGGCATGGTCCCTGGAAAAAGGGGAAGGGGTCGACCTAGACGACGGTGGACCCAGGACATCACAGAGAGTCTGAACTTGTCTTTGGCTGATGCAGGTCGACTTGCCCAGAATCGTGATGCGTTCAGAGCAGCTGTAATGGAGACAACGTTCTGGAAAGAATACGTCACATGATGATGATGATGATGAGTATACACCATCACCATGGTAACAAACTAACATACCAGTCTATTAATAATGCTAGTATACACCATCACCATGGTAACAAACTAACATACCAGTCTATTAATAATGCTAGTATACACCATCACCATGGTAACAAACTAACATACCAGTGTATTAATAATGCTAGTATACACCATCACCATGGTAACAAACTAACATACCAGTCTATTAATAATGCTAGTATACACCATCACCATGGTAACAAACTAACATACCAGTGTATTAATAATGCTAGTATACACCATCACCATGGTAACAAACTAACATACCAGTCTATTAATAATGCTAGTATACACCATCACCATGGTAACAAACTAACATACCAGTCTATTAATAATGCTAGTATACACCATCACCATGGTAACAAACTAACATACCAGTGTATTAATAATGCTAGTATACACCATCACCATGGTAACAAACTAACATACCAGTCTATTAATAATGCTAGTATACACCATCACCATGGTAACAAACTAACATACCAGTGTATTAATAATGCTAGTATACACCATCCCCATGCTAAGGGATTTGAACAAAAAAATTAAAATTATTGCCAATTAGGTGAAGGGGGGACTGGCAGACGCGGGAGTTGGGTTGGCAACGTCCTCACAAGGGATCCGGATACCATTACAAAAACAGCTATGCAATGGACCCCCGAAGGAAAGCGAAAGAGAGGCCGGCCAAAAACAACCTGGCGGAGAACTGTGGAAGCCGAGATGCAAAGAATGAACCAGAGGGCTCTGTACAAAGGATGGCCGCCGACCGAACAAAGTGGAATCAATTTGTTGCTGCCCTACAAGAAGTCATCAGGCGTGATGGCCACTGACTGCTTTGACGGTCGGCGGCTATGGATCAAAGAAGAAGAAGGTGAAGGGGGCCTGAACACCAAAAAGCCTAGACGCCCCATCTTGACTTAATTCGGCCCTGGCTGAGAGCTGTCACGTCAGGGGCGCATTCCCATAGTCAGTTATGACTGAAGTGGCTATTATTATTATTATTATTAATTTTGCCGCTCTTTCATAGTATTTAAAAGAGGGGAGAGAGAGAGAGAGAGAGAGAGAGACAGACAGACAGACAGACAGACAGACAGACAGACAGACAGAGATAGAGATGGTACCGTAGTCAGCTTTACAAATGAACAACAACAGCAAACACACACACACAGAGCCCCGGACGTTTCAGGATTACCTTTCTCAACCACAAACACATACCGGAATTAAGGGTACAAATAAAACGATAATTATCACAGTATACAAACAGAACTCAGTCGTATAGATTACTAATTAGTTAAATGTCCTTGCAATCCAAACCATTTTAGCAGATTTTATTTTCAGTTCCGCTGGTAACATCTCGAATAATACCGCAATGATTTTGGGATAGTCAAAGTTGTTTACCAAGCATTCTTGTATAATTATCTAGATTTCCTGTTTGAGCGTATTGTCGGAAACTACACACGATCTCGCTACGCTCTAGCAATCGAATGACAGGTGTAAAGGTCATTGAACTGGGATAACCTTAAGTCCTTTCGGTTGTTGTATGGAAGACAACCGTTGGCTAACACATATACATTAAATATTTATATATATATCCACTCACGTGCACGCACATTCAAGTGACGACAGGTAGACACACGAGTGGGAAACTATAAACAAACTGATTATATAGATATTTAGAACGAGCTTGGTGACCAACTTGTGATTTAATTTCTTGTTTAGTTTATTTTCATTTGTAAACGTACGTCACAACATGTAAAATTAAATTTTAAAAAACGGCATATAACATAGTATAAAAATTCAAGGAATGCTACAAAGAAACTGGTAGGGACCCAGTTATGATCTTCCCTCGAGATACCACAGTCGTGTTAGGGAGAAAGATGATAGCACAATGAAGGGGTGTCCATGATACATATGATTGAGTCCAAGTGTTTTTACCCGTTTTAAGGTATGAACAGGACCTGATTGACTAAAAATCTAGTATAGTTAGGGAAAATATTGTTAGCAACATCAAACTTGCTTGAAGAATGATATTGACAGCAAATAGGTGCCACAAATATACAACAGGTAAAAAATAACACTCAGACCTGCGGTCACGCTATTTCATTCAGGCGTTGGCCCTCGTGCGCAAATTTATACTTACTGCTTTGATCGCTGGCCTGCTTGGGAAAAATCATAATTTTTTCTTGGACCTTCCACACAGACCGTTAAATGCACAGTGCTTGACCAAAAAAATCCCAGTTCAAAAAAGGATCGTACTGAATTCTCTGTCTCAGGGAACGATTCCTTGGGGGTTCTTATTTTTTCGGAGGTCTGTTTTAAGTCACATAAAAGTTGTCCAGGAACGCGAAAGTTAACAGAGCACAGTGTCACTAAAGCGTAGGTTTCTAAAAAATGAGGAATGCACAGGTCGGGGGTTTGCCTTATCTCAGTATATGATTATATATTTGGTCACCACACTACTAGTCAAAACTCTGTCGGAATGTTACTGATATTTTGCTTGCCACAGCGGGCTGATCTGTACTTAAGTGTTATTCTGGAAGAATTAATTCTGGCGCGATAGGCCTTTTACTTCATTTAACTGTTACAGTTCATGTAATGAAAGTGCTTAAGTTCTTCTTCCTATTCGTTCACCCAAATTCTCTCTTTTATTATCTCTGTATTTCATTTTTTTCCTGTATATTTTTCATCCATTCGTTTTGCGAATATTATTTTCATATAATTCGCAAACTTTACCTGTTTCTTTCTCAAAACTGAGAATCGCGCTAGGACGATATTACGTAGATGTCAGGGCTGCAGGGCGTCAGAAGGCGTGATAAGTCGGTTCGCTGAACATAGGACGTAGCAAATCGTCTACATTCTCACCGAGCGCGCGAGCTTCTTCTCGGCATTAGTCCCGGTGAGGTGTGATACTTTACATCTGCACCGGTCAGTGTCCAGACATTTGTCTGGAAAATCCCAAACTGACACGGCGCTCACTTGGGCCATGGTCAGCTGTAGTGTGAAAACTGCCCTGCATTGGAGTCAGGCTGTCTGGGATTTGAAACTGACACGCGTACATCGTGGTCAGTAGGTGACAGTTACGACACGCGTTAAGCGGACGTAAATGTTGGGAGTAGGGGAGATAATTTCGCTTGGCGAAATAAGTTTGGGCCCTTTGTCTGATTTTAAGATATTGGCCAAGTTTAAAACTTTAATTTCATTCTCGCTCATAGACTCACAGTAGATAGGTCGCTCGAAAACAGAATAGCTGTTAGCGAAGATCTCAGTTTGTTTCGGCAATTTGTCGAACTTCTAGACTTCCAGAAATATTTTCAGCATTTTTATTCTTAAGTTGTGCGACTACCTGTAATTCTGTGGTTGAGGTAATTAATATGATAGATATATAGATTTTGTGAGTGTTAAAGTGTTAAATCGCTTAATTCATTTTAATCTATTTCTTTAGCGCAGAAGAGAAATAAAGTGGTAGGCTATTATATTTTCTAGGGAAGCATTCAGTGGAAAGCAGAATAAAATTAAAATTTCTAGCTTATAACGGCAATTGTAGCTATTTATAAATTAATTTGCTTAAACTGCTAATACTCAGTCGAGTGTATTTTTCTAAACTAACGTATAAACTCTAGAATCCAGCCTCATGAATGGTGACGGAATACGCACGTGTTCTTAATTTATGAGGATTGCTGATTTTTAAATATAACTTACGTCACGGGAAGTTTAAATGATAAGCAAAGCTCTCTGCTTGCAAGTTTAAATGTAAGTTTTAACCAGTACAGATTCTGTTTATTATATTATATGTGTTATTTTTCCTCCACACAGTGAAAGTTTTGGGGTGACCCTAACTTTACCAGCACCTAGTAGTAGTTTCCATACTTGTGAAGAAATAGACAGTCCTTATTTTGAACCACGTGGGTTTTCTCAAGTAACACTGATCTGACGGTGCAAGTTAGACAGAAATACTAATATCCCTATAACGGGTTTTCAAAGACTGTAATGATAAAAACGGGACCTTGGAGCCAGCACTTAATTTCTTCTAGAAACTCTATATAATTTGCTGCCTGGTGGCGTGAATATTAACAATCATTTCCCGACTAGATTATATCTTGTGGACAAATCTGTGGTGTGACTAAAGTGAATCCTATACTGAGGGAAGGCACCGACCTGACATTCATCATTTTTTTTAGAAACCTACGCTATTGACACTGTGCTCTGCTAACTCCCGCGCCTGGAATAATTGTTAGGTGACTTAATCAGACATTTGAACAAATTTGCATACCCAAGTAGTCGTTCCCGGAGACTCCAAGTTAAATACGTCTTTTGGAACTGGGGACTTCTTGGCAGAAGACTGCATTTTTTGAGTCTGTGTGAAAATCTAAAATCAATGTGTTCCAAGAGGCAGCAAGCAAAGTCGTGAGTACAAGTATGAGAAGCCATGGCGGAATGAATGAGTGTACGCTGGTTTGAGTGATATTTTTCACTATTTTATCTTTGACACCCTGTTGCTGTCCTAATTTTTTTTTTCAATCTGCATAATTTGTTGCTAAGGCTAGAGTTCTTGTGTTTTGTCTTAGGTTAAATCAGATTTTTTTTTTCAAACTCTGTGCATATAATTACGAGATAAAACAAAGAAAAACTCTTAGACTCAAACCCTATGTATCTGTGACTCGGGCGCCATCATCTGTTCTCTTAACGGGGCCGGGCTAAACCTAGAGTTAACACTATAACGGGGCTATCATCCTTGCAACATTTCCTAGATTTTTTTATGACTATGTGTATATGTATTTTCCTTGATGTACTTTCTTTGATGTTGTGAGCCGATTTTTTCCTGATAATAAAATCGCTCTTGAACTTAATAATCGTGTTTGGTCAGCTCGTTCTAGATAATATATATATCATTGTTATAGTTTTCCCACGTCTGTGTGTTTACCTGTCGTCACGTGTATGTGCGTGCCTGTGAGTGATAGAAATATACGTAATATGTATATTGGTGTAGTCTGTCTGACGCTGTAACAACTGTTGTAGAAGATAGGTGAGAGAGAGAAGAATTCTTTTCGCTTTCAGAGACAGCCACTATATCAAATCTACCATCTCACGTGTGTGGAAATTCTATTACCTTTCACTAATTCTCACTGAGTCTATCACCTATTCAAACCTATTCAGAAGGGACCAAACCTAGTCTTAATTCTCCTATCGGAAATCTACGACAATAATGTTCACGTACTAGAACGCTGGCAAAGATTGGGTCACCCCAGTTTTCACTCAAACAGAACTACAGGTAGTCGCACAACTTTGAATCATACGCTGAATATTTATGGAAGTCTAGAAGTTCGACAAATTGTCGAAACAAACTGAGAAACTTCGCTATACAGCTTAGTCTATTAGCACGAAACGTCCTGTCTACTGCGAATTTAGAGGACTGAATGAAAATAAAATCTAACTCCCTCCAGTATATATGAAACACCAGACAAAGATCACTATTTCCATAACTACGCAATAGCCTCCCCTTCTCTTAACACCTCCTGTACATAGATGCATGCCGTAACTGCCATCAGTGCGTCTATGACACCTCCTATCCTCATTACTGAGCGAGGAGTGAGTGGCAGATCACACTTTTCGCTGAGAAAGGTAACCGAGAAACTACGTATCAGGTGGGATATCCCAGACACTGTCTGGTCTGAGAATGCGTCTGGCGCGATTCACACCTCCGTCCAGCTATCGGACCGTGAGCGCTCATGGCAAGTGCGAGAAACGCGGTGACAGGTGAAAAATGCAGACTATATCTCGCCTATAAGTCTGGCGAAAACGAATATTCACAGTTTACTCCACAACGCAATAACCTCCCGAGCCTGGCATCTACGTAATAACCTCACTAGTGCGTTTCTAAATGAGAACCTAAACCCGGCGAAAGTTAGAATGGGAAAATAGTAATGTATATAGTCGCAAACGTACGAATGCGAAAAACACAGGAAAAAGGATAGAAATGATAATAAAATAGAGGATACGGGTGAAAGAAGAAGAAGAGGATATAGGCAATTTATAGATCATAAATGTCTACGTGACATGCTACAGACACCACGACTACAAAAGCACAAACATGTTTTGGTGCAGCCTTCCTGCCAGGGGACCACATGCAGCGGTGGCTTCAATAATGTAATAGCTCTATGATGCTCTATAAGGAGCTAGTCGGTTGACTGTAACTTGCATTGACCATAAGTCGTGGTCAGTTTGAATACAAAGATCCAATGAAGTTGAAGTGGCACACAAAGAAATGAAATGACCACAGAAGAATTATTGCACCACCAGCACATCAGAGTTCATTCCCGTCATGTTTTGGCGGGTTATACGCAGTATTATACTTAATTAATGTATTTATCCACTTACAATGCTAACCGTGTTGTTTCTTCTTCTTGTTGTTTAACTAGGGGCCACTGAGCTTCTCGCTTTTTTGCAGCCAATGCCAAGTTGAAGACTCCTTGGTATTACAGTATCTACATTGTAGATCTAGGCTTTTCCCGTGGCTTTTCTGCCATTCTAAAATGTGTTGAGTTAAAGTCATGAGCTCCAGTTTCTCCAGCTTGGCTAGCATTTAAAGGATCATCACATCTGGTCTCAAGGTAGGAGGAAGAAGTGCGTGGCATACTGTGCATTCCCCGCCATCCAAGGGAGCTCTCCAAGTATGCAGAGGTAAAATACTATGATGTTGTTCTGAGCTTTCCCAAGGGGTCAATATGTTCTACACACACAGCCACTTCTCAGCTCTCCCTGCCTATCATTAGATCCATAGTAAGATTCTCCTGCATGCAGGCAACCAGGTAAACGCTACTCCAAGCTTCGTGTGCAATGCTGGGTTCTCAACATGTTTCACCACAGGAGTAATCCCTGGAAGTGTGTGGATGATTTCAAGAGTCAATGAGGGCGTAATTAGCCTCACAGAGGTTCACGTCAAAATCTACATACTATAGTATTGTGCTTAGCTGGTGGTCATTTAAGAATGACTCCGGATATGCCTCCATTCATTGTTTCTTGTGGTAGGCCAAGCGAACAGTTGTCACATCAGCCGAATGAAATTTATCTTTGAACAAAATATTTATGGATAAGTTTAAGACAACGCGGTGGCGTTGCGCTTCAGCCTACCCAGCTCTAAATGGGTACCTGACTCTTCTCGTGAGTTAGGGAAGGAAAAGGCAGTGATGAAGGAAACTGATGACCCGGCCTCTCGAAGCTAGATCTAGTATAGCGAAAGCTCTAACACTTCACACCCCTACGGCAGTATATGCAATGGGATTACCTTTATCTCTTTTAAGTTTAAGACCCTAATGTAAAGCTCACGAAAAAAGTGGTCACTACTAAAGCTGTATTTAAAACAAAGGACTATTTTGTTTAAAGAAACGCCTTGATTAAATCGGCACATTACTTTTCACCATTCGACGCCCGCTGCATTCAGATACCAATCACAATGCATATTCGCAATTCATTATTTTCCTTACTTGATGTCATGTACTTAATGAAGTTATTTCCACCTTATTTTACATTTTTTTAAAAATAGTCCAATACCATAATTCCCGCCGTAAGTACTTCGGTCGGTCGGTCACACTTTGCACACCGTCATTTGCGCACGTTTTCTATTTTCGAGAGAGTACATTAACTTTCAACCACAGCTAAGGTGGGGTTGAAAGTTAGACAATAATTGTATTGTGTCCTCTTATATGCTCTCTCCCGAAAATAGAAAAAAGTGCGCAAATGAAGGTGTGCATGAAAATTTTGATTATGGAAAGAAGCCAACAACACGATTGATAAACATTTTTAATACTGTAGCAAAGTTGATTTTGCTGGGGAGGTTATGATGGTATCCTAACAAAGAATGAAATCGGTGTCTGCATAAACCGTGTGAGGTCAAGCACATGTAGGCCCCTGACTCTAAAAGATGATGATGATGAATTATGTGCAGGGAACCTAACGCTACCTCCCTAGATCTCACACGGTCACTCTTGTGGCTCTAGTGTATGGTGTATGATGTACATAGTGTCTAGGGGAGAAATGAAATGATGGTACACAACACAAAAACACTTTAAGTTACTATGAGGAAGTGAATAAAACCTGTGGTTAAGTTTTTCTTTAAATTATTTTTTTTTTTTACAATTTATTTTGCCTGTCCATTCATATCGTTTGGACAGGTCTTTGAAAATGAGGACAAGATAGTTTACATAAAAAAATTAACTAAAATTGTGTGGACAATCTGCCCAAATACTACAATGTTATTATTTATGTATTTATATTTGAATGTTCACAGCTTAAATTTATTCTTCTAAGAGTGAGAGTCACTGTGTATGAGGGGCTGTAATGTCATCATACCCCACAAAAGTCCTGAGTATGACTTGAATAAACAAGGTTTATTTAAACCGAAACTGTCAGATGTACCCAGGTCCTTAATGTTTCCCGTTGAAAGATAAGATATTGTGTAGTTGCAGAAATATCGATATCACGTCACACACCCAAGCTCCTGCTGTTATCTCTTGACAGCATATGTAAAGTGTAGGAGACTTCTTGGCGTAATCGTCACTCCTCAGGTTTCCTGTCACCAGCTGGCAACAGGAAACGAAACCTCTGCAACAAAAGGACACCATGGCCTTTTACATCTGATCACTTATTCTTTTATTTACTTTCATACGTGGAAATGGGGTCAGCCTCGCGTGCATTTCAGGTGCACTCATCCCCTAATTTTCATGACTCCCACCTTGCTGTGACCACCCCTCAGGTCCCTATGGCAGATACGCCACTGTACGTTTACATAGTTTTCCTCAATAATATAATGTGGGGTAACCACATTTCCTTGTATATATTTTTCTCATCTTTTTCTTTTTTAATATGAATGCTTCAGGCATGTTGAACAGTGTTCATGGAACACAGAGGCTTACTAATATGCTCTAATACAATAATATTCAAACATAATCATGACAACATACATTAGTTAGATACATTTCAACGTGAGGACTTAACAATGTCTGCTCCCGGCACGTCCTTCACTTTTTCCCAATAGCAGTATCTAACTTTGGTAATGGGATTAAACATATTAAATTCCTAAAGCATCCTTACCACAAACCAAGAAATATAAACAAATGACGCTGACTTTGCAAAGAAATGGCCTCAGTTTCCTCTGCTCCGTCCAGACTGTGAAATACTCATATAGTTATTTAATTTACTTTTAAATTTAACACAGCTGTTCTCAGCGTTTCTGAATCAAAAATACAGTTCAACTGGCAATGAATAGTGAAAGCTTTTTGCTAATATTTAGTAGCACTGGCCAATCGAAAGCTTGCGACTACCAGAATTCAAATGCAGTTTTTGAAAAACAAGAATAATTCCAAACATACTCTGCGTCTGGTAGTCGATTGGCCAGTCCGCTTTAGTTATGCCAATGCAAAACGATGTTAGTTTTTGGTAACAATTTTCCTACCGCTCCCCTCTCCTTCTATACTCTTGTTACCCAAGCTAATTTGAATTTCCTCAATGCCTCTCTTCTAAGCCGGTGTCCCCACTAACGTTAAGAAAAAAACAAGCAGAAACAACAGTCCGTCTGGTCGTGCGTCCGTAGACATTTAGTATTTTCTCAACCATTTATGTAATACTGGGACTATCATATTATTTAAAACACATTCTTGCTCAGTAAATTCTAAGCTATACTACCATATATTTTTTATGTTCAGTTTCATTATGGTTTTAGATTTTCAATTTTGGCACCGGTCATCGTCAAATAAATATTTTACACAAGACGGCCATCTTCCCCTCTCGCTATCTCGCTAGCATATATTTTTCAAATAACTAACTTGTTTTTGTGACGTCAGAAACATTACCGCGAGGAGGCAAAAAAATGGTCTGCGTGTTTTGCCTCTCTTGGCTTTGTCGCAACGTGTATATATGCATGGCAGAATGTGTCAGGCTAAGCGGGGTTGTGCATGGCGGGTTAAGAATTGGCGTTAATAATTTGTATTGTATCGTGTAACACTACCAAAAAATGTAAGGATTACTACTAAATTTGCGTTAAAGTTGACAGAATACGTTAATTCAGATAGTTATTTTGCGGCACACTTCCTCAAAATCGTTAATTATAAGTCTTGGCTGCAAAGTGTATGCAGCAGATCTGGTAAAATGTTGGTAGTACGTTTTCGAAACCGAAACTAAAACGCGTGTTAGATTTTTACCGTGGAATCGTTCTATAGGCTTTAGCACTGCACAAAAGGCAGCGTTGCTGGCGTGTGAGAGCATCACCGTCAGACACAATAGGGCTGGTTATATTTATTATCATTTTATGACTAAAATCTTACTGAAATGAGCGATTATTCTCGCAGATTTTACTACAATTACATCCATATAATTTTCACTACATATATCTAATGACGGTCGCCTGCAATGAAATGACCACAGTAGTAATAGTACCGTCTCGAATACATGTAAAAGAAACAACACACTATAATTAATAATCTGTCAATGTTGAGGGGTTATTGCTAGTTATTACATAATATCCGTGGGTCAGTGCCGAGGAAAACTTGATACAATTCATATGCACCACGCAAGGGAACGTCTTGCAACGTTTCAACTCTCTACAATGAGTGACACATTGAGATTTTAAGCATAAAACATGTGAAACGTGAAAAATATATAGAACGCATGTGATGTTAAATAAAAGTGGTTAAAAAAATAAAAAATAAAAACAATCAAACAAATATGATTCCTGTAAACCTGCAACATTTCACACTCTCTTCCCTAGTATCTCTAGTAGACCTAATTAGGCTGACTGCCCACTCCCCTTCCCCTGTATCTCTAGTAGACCTAATTAGGCTATCTGCCCACACCCTCTTCCCCAGTATCTCTAGTAGACCTAATTAGGCTGTCTGCCCACACCCTCTTCCCCAGTATTTCTAGTTGACCTAATTAGGCTATCTGCCCACACCCTCTTCCCCAGTATCTCTAGTAGACCTAATTAGGCTGTCTGCCCACACCCTCTTCTCCAGTATCTCAAGTAGACCTAATTAGGCTGTCTGCCCCCTCCCCTTCCCCAGTATTTCTAGTAGACTGCCCCTCCCCCTTTTTATTTATTTTTATTTTTCGACCCTCTGGCACTTCAAGTACGCCTAACTAATTTTTATACGATATCCCTGAAGGTCATGGCGGAGGGTAGCTGACGAAGCTCACCTAAATCTAATTAGGTTTTCTAATCCACCCCTTATTTTCATTTCAACCCTCCGGCACTTCAAGTACGACTAAGTACGCTGTTTGTCTCCCCGAAGGCCATGGCGGAGGGTGGCTAACCTGGGAACAACCAGGCTCACCTACACGTAAGATGGTAACGACAGGGCGAGGAAAATTAACAACGGAAGCTTTAAGAATCGCGTTTCTCTTATCACCAGACGCTGACCTGGACATAATCGATACTTCAAAACTCGGGATAAATAATGCAGGAATTGAAGAGCTCCATTCAACAACACAAGTAATGATGACGCCTCAAAGTTCGCACGTGGTGTGTGTATTTGTGCGCTTATATGTGTGTGTGGGGAGGAAATTCGGATGTGGGACTGTAACGTTTCTTGTACAAGCTGAATCGTACGGATGTCTTACTTTCAAGGACACCTTGACGGCGGGGTTTATAGTTTGATGTACCGACTGTGTACACAATAATGTTTAGTTTGTGTCACTGAAAACAGACGGCGGGTATTGTCTTATGAAAGAGCACACGATAAGAAAGGACCAAGCTGACTGCATCAGAGACGAACTACTTCATCAATATTCAGAAAGATAAAATTCAATCACAGAAAATAAAATAAACGAGTAAGACCGTTGACCTCTGGCAAACCCGTGCACAATCGTCGCCAAAGATATTTTCTGCCGGTTACAGCGTTGCCCGGGACCTGAGGAGTCAGCTCGCCTGGTGTGTCAATCACTTGTCATATACATTCATAACGTGAATTGCGTGTGCGACAAGTTGTGGTATATGTACTTGGAGAAACAGACGCAAACATTAAAAATGGGTGCAGAAATAAAGATTTGTACATGATAAGTAGGTGCAGGAAATTAAGATGTGTACATGATAAGTGCGGGAAGTGAAGATGTATGAATGATAAGTAGGTGCGGGAAGTGAAGATGTGTACATGATGCACAGGGGCAGGGATTGAAGATGTGAACATGATAAGTAAGTTCAGGAAATGAAGAGGTGTACATGATAAGTAGGTGCGGGCAGTGAAGATGTGTACATGATAAGTAGGTGCAGGAAATGAAGATGTGTACGTAATAAGTAGGTGCGGGCAGTGAAGATGTGTACATGATAAGTAGGTGCAGAAGTAAATATGTGGACGTGCTAAGTAGTTGTGGGAAGTGAAGATGTATACGTGATGCATAGGTGCAAGGAGTGAAGATGTGTACATGATAAGTAAGTGCGGGGAGTGAAGATGTTGTCGTGATTTGAATGAAATTTCTGTCACTTTTAGCCGAGTGGTCTGCCCTGTCTTGTTCTCTATTTTTGTATACGCTCACTTTTCTGTCTTAGAGGAAGTTGAGGGGAACTGCGGTAAGACGTGGAATACAATGGGTGGGTTTGAAAAAAAATCGAAAAAAGGTGATTCGTCTTACGAGGACAAAAGACAAAGAAAATAGTCTACGTTACGGCCACAAGGCCTTCGTCAGGAAAGGAAAGAAAGTGAAGTCTAGATAGGACACATAAAAAACTTAATAAAATAATAAAATAAAAACTGGGTACTTCCCTGAAGGCAAGAACCGAAATTCGCTGTCTTGTTGAAGAGCGCGTGGCTGAACAGAAAGCGACTTCCGCCGCCGGGTGTACACAATAAACAATGTATTGTGTACACCCGGCGGCGGAAGTCGCTTTCTGTTCAGCCACGCGCTCTTCAACAAGACAGCGAATTTCGGTTCTTGCCTTCAGGGAAGTACCCAGTTTTTATTTTATTATTTTATTAAGTTTTTTATGTGTCCTATCTAGACTTCACTTTCTTTCCTTTCCTGACGAAGGCCTTGTGGCCGTAACGTAGACTATTTTCTTTGTCTTTTGTCCTCGTAAGACGAATCACCTTTTTTCGATTTTTTTTCAAACCCACCCTTTTCTGTCTTATAGCTCCTAATAGCGCTATTTCTGGCATTGGTCATGTCAGTCGTACGTTGGGCAGGCTAAATTCCACACCTCTGCACGTGGACAGCGGCATCTAGCTAAATGTCCTTTTATTCTACCTTTCTAGTAGAGAACGGCTAGTTCCCTGTTTTCTTTGATTTACAGAGAACTCGTGGACACGGGGAAGTAACTCTGACTTTTCATCCTTCCGCCTGCGTTTAGAATCTCGAACTTAGGTCGCTCGTAAGACTGCCTAGAGTTGCTTCAGATTACGTCTTTTTCCTGTATCTAAAGTCGGCAAGGAAACATTGTCCTAGACCCTTTGTCTTGTTACGTTAGATCCTTGCACGTGCAAAAGCCACCTGCAGACTTTATCTTGCTATTTAAGCGAGGTATCTTTATCACTCAGTACCATTGTCTCAAGAAAATTCTGCCACTGGACAAAGTGATATTCTACGCCAGAGCTAATAGCAGCTGAACTGCAGGAATTATTCTTAATTCGGTAAGCACACATTTACTCATTTAATACATTGGGGTTTTAGCTTAATCTAATAGAATAGAGATCCCGCGTTACTTTTATTCATCTTATATATATATATATATATATATATATATATATATATATATATATATATATATATATATATATATATATATATATATATATATATATATATATATATATATATATATATATATATATATATATATATATATATACATTCTTTTTCCTTAAGGTAAATTTGTTTTCCTGACCGAGATGCTCTGAATTTAATTAAGTGAGCCACGATCCATAATCACTAAGTGTTAGCTAGGAGTGGCCCCATCAAGGCCAGCTCCTTGACGTGGAGATGGGGCTCAAGTACAGCCATCAGCGGCTGAAAAACCAAGACTGGCCAGGCCCTCCTAGACTCGAGCAAGACCACAGTCTGCCCTAGCAAGTCAAGGTGCTGAAGACGGAGGCAACCAGCCAAGAGGCGCACCACAGCAATCAGGATGCCACGCATTAGCGCTATGGGAAGTATGCCTATATCTGCAAAACGTTATGGCACTCGCCCTGTGACGGACACCCAGGCAGGCGCAGTGCCGGGCCCTCTGCCTCGGAAGGGCCCAACCCCTACTACTGGGGGTCCTTCTCAATTGCCCCGGGGAGCCAGGAGGCATGAGAATAGAGCTACTGGCCAAGCAAAGAAAAGACCATTTAAAATAATGCACTGGAATGCTGAAGGCGTCAATAGTAAAAAAAGACGGCTACAGCAAAAAATTAGAGCTCGAAAATATCTTGAATGAAGAGCAAGTAAATGTATGTTGCTTGCAAGAAACCCACCTCAACAAAGACATAGCCTTCAAAATCAGAGGCTACCAGTGCTACCGATCTGACCGAATAGACAGGCGAAAAGGTGGAATACTGACACTCGTGAGGAATAACATCAGTGCATGTCAGCTTGAAACATATATGGAGGGGGCGGAATACCAGATGCTTCATCTCAGGACAGAAAGTTCAGAATTCCACCTGCTCAACTACTACTGTCCGAGCGACCGCCCACTGGCACTAGATACAATCCCAGCAAAAGAAAGACTGATTGTATGCTGAGACTTCAACAGCCACTCACAGAGCTGGGGCTATGATCACATGGACAGGAGAGGTGAGGAGCTTGAAAACTGGCAGGATGACAATGGGCTTATCCTGATTAACCAGCCAATCGACCCACCAACCTTCTACTCGAGATCATGGCACACCACCTCTACACCAGACCTGGCATTCCACTCACCCAGCTTGGAGTGGAACACCACACGCGTTGTAGGGAAACAACTTGGAGGCAGCGACCACCGGCCAGTCTTCCTAATTGTGGAAAATGAACTTGTCAAGGAGAGCAGCACTCTCTCTAGGTGGAACTATGTGGTGAAGTGGGATGTTATAAATATTTATAGGGGACTTAGTGTACTGACTGAGATCAGCTGTGAAGGTATCTATATCTATTAAGAGTAGTGTATTATAGATAACCTTACTTGCTACCACATATCTATATATCTCAGTCAGAATTATTCTGGAATAGTGTGATGACTACGTTATGTGTCTAGGGTATGTGTATGATGAAGTGTAAGTCACAACAACAGACAGATAAACAATTTAATTTAATCCACTACTCTTGACAACACTGTGACACTCACATACATATAACACTCTATGAGAATATCTTAAGGAGTCACTGATAACTTTTCAAATAACAATATGTATTCATTGTTATCATAAAGGTATATGTGTCCTGATTCAAATACAAAGGAACCAGGGATCACAATCAATTTTAATTACAAGTATATGTACAGACTTTATCAATATGAATATTGTAGTGACATATATTATTAAAAATATCCTATGTGTGTCAGTTGTGTAGTAGTAATATGAGGTAATACTGGTTTTGTTTTGTTCAAGCTCTGTTGGTATTTGTCATCATGACTTCAATAGTTTGTCTTTTGGGACTAGTATTGGAGATGTTCTCAGTTCCTGATATTAAGACAATTAAATTCCCCTCTGAATGTTATTTTTACAAAGTCATTTCAAGATGAGGGGACATAATGTTGAGCTCAGCTGGCCAAATCAGCTTATCTTGCGTGATGGCGGCAGGAAAGGACTCCTCTGCTCGAATTCTCCCCTGGGCTCTGGAGACACCTCACTGATAGCTAAAAAGACCAAGGAGTATGCTGTCCGACTCTGGATTCAGCAAAGCACTGACCAGGTGCTGCTCAGTACCATCAAGACCACGGTCCCTGTAAACAAGAAGGATGTACCTTCTACTTCATAACTAACTTATACTCTCTTTTTACACTGATCACAATACATCACAAACATTGAGTTCAGAGCGTTAGGCCAACTGTCAGCTTCATCTGAAATACTTTATACCAGTATTTACCTCCTTAATGGTTACCACGCCTCTGCACTTCCAGCATTATTTCTTTCTAGTCAATCATCCAGGTGTCAGTGTACTATTTGGCCATTCCATGCCGTTTTACTTCCCTCCGACACCCTCTGTTCAGGCTGGAGCATTATAGGCTTTATCTCCTGTTTGCCACTGAACTACACATATATATACAGGCATAAATTAACAATTTACATTCAATTTTCATTAAAAGATACTGAATGGTTCAAGCTTACCACAATTCATAGAATAAACACAGATACGTTGATTAGCAATGAATTCTGGCACATTTACTGGCACAAATTCCCATCTGCTTATGTTCCAGGCTTTTATTTAACACAAATATGAGCTGGCTTCAACGCACTGTTGCTTTATCAAGCTTATTTAAACAAGTGGTTTCGAACTAACGCTCCTAAGTGAGTATATCAGCGAGTCTGGCCAATCGAGCCACGTTTCGACAAGTGTTTGAAAAAATGTTACCTTCCTACGTCTCCCTAACAACCAAGATAGTATTTATAGCCCGACCAATCGTGGTTAGTCTTTCATTTGTTGCGCTCCAATCAATTTGGAGTTTACATGGTAGGCTATTTCTGTAACGTAAGGTTTTTTCAAACACGTTATAAAAAAATTTTATGAGCAGAAATGATTCCATGTTGTCAGGCATCCCCACTATTTTATTTTGGTTATAATTTATTAATTCCTGGACTATTTGCGTAACGTTTTACATATTCTTTGTCAGCAAGCCCTAAGGAACCCAAATATCCAAATTTAAAAGAGCTACGTGGCTGCGTTCAAAATATGCAATTTCTTCTACCTCCTGTTTCGAAGATGTGCTGTCTGGGTACTGTAATGTTTTCAAACGTAAACCCATATAATGTTATCTTTCCTAATAAGCGTTTTTTTTATGATTTTAAAACCTAACTCTGGGAAGGGTAGTGAATTTATCACTGTCCGTCCGAAAAAGTTAGTGCTTGTAGCCTAACACGCGTGATAGTAGTAATTGTGTATCGCGCGACGCGGGTTGGGGGTGGCATTAATAGCGAGACGCGTGTTTAGTGTTCGGCTTTCTGCCTCTCCCTTCTCGCTATCCTTTAGTCCATCTGTCTTTTGTTTTTGGTAACATAGTGTAGAAAAAGACATGAATGGAATTTAAAATTTAGGTCAACTTGCATATTTCAAGGTTTTTCTTAGAAAGGCAGCACATTTTATTGTGTGTTTGGGAAACGCGTGTATGTTGCAGAAGGCCTTTAATATCAACGTGAAAGCGTTACAATTTGCCGACGAAGTAGAAAACAAGGGGATTTCGAGTACCTTCTTTGTGACAGCACTGTTATTTACCATTGCTCTTTTCTTTATTAATTTTATTTGTTAGGCTTCATATTTACCTAATAATTTATATATGTGGATTAGAATATTCCACGACACCTCCCCTCTTAAAACAGACATTATATGTCAGTCCTTTATTCTATATTCCCATAGAGAAATTTATTATTATTTCTGGGGTTTACGGTGATTCTCATCACACGGATGGCGGCTTAAAAAATCCGCTCCCAAATTGGTTTTTCCAGATATATACTCAATGCTAAAATTATATGGAGCCAAAAGTAAAGACCATCGGAGTAACCTAGAGTTCTCATGCTTAGCCTGTGCTAGAAACGATAAAGGTTTGTGGTCTGTTTGCAACTTAAATGCCTTCCCATATAGATAAATATTGAATTTCTTTATCGCCCATATTACTGCAAGACATTCTTTTTCGCTAGTTGAGTAGTTGATTTCAGCTTTATTCAACTTTCTGCTAGCATATGCCACTGGGCTTAATTCCCCATCCAATGCATCTGATTTCTGTAGTAGAGTTGCACCTAACCCAATATTACTTGCATCCGTCCTTACTATGAATTCTTGACTTAAGTCAGGTAATTTCAAAATGGGTTTACTTGTGAGCTTTTCCTTCAATTCTTGGTAAGTCATTTCACACATTGTGGTGTCCATGTAATGCGATCTGGATGTCCTTTACGTGTCAATTCAGTTAACGGTGCACATATGGAATTAAAGTTTTTGATATACTTCTGGTAGAAACCACATAATGAGACAAAGGATCTCACGTCCTTCTTGGTTTGTGGTCTCGGGGCTTTCTGTAGTTTCTCTAAATTCTTTGGGTCAGGGGTCATGTTTCCCTGATAAACTGTGTGTCCCAAAAATTCCAATTCTTTACATCCAACGCAACATTTGGTTGGTCGGGCTGTTAAATTTGCCTTCCCAAGTCGATCAAACAGCATGTTCAGAGAGTCAATGTGTTCCTCAAATGTTTCTGTTGCTATAAGGATATCATCCATAAAATTTGTTATACAGGGATTATTCAGAGGATCCAATAATTTTCTCATCATTCTAGAGAAGACACTAGGCGCATTCTTCAATCCAAATGGCAATCTATTGAACTCATAGTGTCCTTCTGAGGTACTAAAAGCTAGGTATGGTCTAACCTCAGGCTTTACTGGAATCTGATAGTATCCTTTACTCAGATCCACTTTTGAGAAATATTTAGCTTTATTTAGCCTGGCAAACAGCTGATTTGTATCCGGCAATGGATCCACCTGTCCTTCTGTAATAGCATTCAGTCTCCTGTAATCTATACAGAGTCTATGTTCTCCAGGGGCTTCCTTAAGAGTACCACACCGGAACTATACGAAGACTCACTGTGCGAAATAATTCCTTCCTTCAATAGATAGTCTATCTCTTCCTTCAAAGCTTTCTCCTTAGCAAACGGAATCGAATATGGTTTCATACAGACAGGTGTGGAGTCTATTAGTTTCATATCATATTCCAATAGGTTTGTATGCCCTGGTCGGTCTGTTAACACCTCTGCATGATTATTTAGAACCTGTTGCACTCTCTCTTTCTGAGTTTTCGTTAAATGTGTACTGATTTTCACCTGTGCTGCTGTCTCACAGGGGTGTAATGGATATTCAAATGATGAAAGTGGTTCCTTTTTTCATCTCCATGGCGATGGACAAGGTCAACAAGTGTGTCTCTTCCTGATGTTCTCTTTCCAAATATTTCTTCAGGAGATTCACATGATAGATTTTTTCTTTCCCCTTCTTATCTATCTTATAATTTGTTCTAGACACCTTCTCTAGAACTGTATATGGACCCTGCCATCCAATTTGTAACTTATTCTGACTCCCAGGCAAAAGAAGCAGTACTTTCTCTCCCACAGCCAAATCTCTGTCTTTCGCCTTCCTGTTATAATAGGCAGCATGTTTCTTCCTGGCTTGTTTCAAATTTTCATTGGCAAGTTTCCAGCCAGTTTTTAACCGAGTGGTCAGCTCATTCACATATTGGTATGAAGATGTAATGTTTTCCTCTGCCTTTTCATCAGTCCACGTTCTTAACATAGCTTCGAGTGGACCTTTTATTGTGTGGACCTATTTGTCCATGCACCGGTATGGTCTCTTCCACTCGAAGCTTTATAGTGATGATTTTTCCTCCCAGAATTATCATTCACAAAACGACCGCTACCAATTTTTCTTTTGGGGCTTTCTCCCCACTTAAAATTCTTGATAAGAGATTTCCTCTCTACATCCTCTTCCTCCAGTTTGTTTAAGTCCGATTGAGGGATTGTCGGCTTATCCTGGGGTAAGACATCTGTTTGCACTCTCCGCATAGTGGCCATTGTAAAACAGTTAAGTGAAGCTTGTCCGTGAAAAGGGGCTTCCCATTCCATTTGGTCCACTTTATCAAATCTATTTTTCTTTTTATTATCAGGCCTAATTTTGCCCCGTGGCGTGTCCAGGTCCTGATCCATGTTCCCACTTGTGGGTGTTCCCTCATGTGCTATGCTACACCTTTCTACAAAATTCTCAATGTCCCATCTTGCTTTGGGCCAATAATAATTGTGAGCCACCTTTTGAATGATGGTACCTATCTTCTCATGGTCCCCATCTGGTTTCACATGTATGCTCCTTATTAAGTCTGCCCTATATCTTTTAGGAAGTACCAGTTGTCCCTGACCTTTGGATCTAGCTCCAGTCTTCCTATACATCAACTTGTTTTTCATGTAAAAATCTCCCTTGCCTGGAGTTGTATAAGTTGACAATTTTCTGAAACAAGGTTTGAGTGTTTTATCCCCAGCCTGTGCCTTCCTCATCTCTTCTGGAGTGGTATCTAACATAATATCCTCCTCCTGTCTTGAGGTCGACCTGACCTGAAGGGTTGCCATATACACAGGTTTCCTTCTGCAACGGTCAGTGTCATGATTGTCCATCTGACAATTTTTACACCACCTTTTTCCTTGGTTGAAAGATTTTCTTTCATCATATTTCCTTTCATCGAATTGTGGGAATTTATTTTTATTTTCATACCGTGGCCTATCAAATTGGTGCTTACCTTTATTTTGATCCCTAGGATCAAATTTATTAAAGTTCTGTGGTGCCCTAAAGTTATCCACTTGTTTCTTTTTATTACCTGTTACCTCTGCTTGAGCTGCTTGATACCTTTCAGCAACATTTCGCCACTCACCCAGCCTCTCTGCACCTTGTTCCATGAGAAACTTTCTCAGGTCTGGAGCCATGGACTCTCTTAATTGCTCTATAAGGACCATTTCCTTAAGATCTTGGGTTTTCCCCAGAGAAGTCCATTTCTCCAAGTATGTCTCTATTCGTGCAGAGAACTGGTGATAGGTTTCACCTGACAGTAGTTTAGCATTCCTAAATTTTTTCCTATAAAATTCTGCATTCTTTTCATACCTTAACAAAAGAGCCTGCTTTAGCATGTCATAATTTTCCTGATCACCTCTGCTCATTTTTGCAAAAACTTCATAAGCTGCCCCACGAAGTCCCTGAGATAACTTTAAGCTCCACCTTTCTCTCTCTAACCCATACGTGGTAGCTAATAGTTCATACCTATTTAGGTAGCTCTCTATATCATCGTCTTTCTCAACAAAATGATCTAAATGAAAATTCATAGCTGAGGTTGAGGCTCCTTGAGTAACCGTAGCATCAGAGGCAAAGGGACTGGCACCATTTTCAGGAGCATGGCCTTGAAACTCAAACTCCCTTAGTCGTAACTCATGTTCCCTTTGTAATCTTTTATCTTCTGCTTCCCTTTCTGCAGCTAATTTCCTCTCTTCCCTTTCTGCAGCTAATTTCTTCTCTTCCCTTTCTGCAGCTAATTTCTTCTCTTCCCTTTCTGCAGCTAATTTCTTCTCTTCCCTTTCTGCAGCCAATTTCTTCTCTTCCCTTTCTGCAGCCAATCTTCTGTCTTCTCTTTCTGCCTCCAATTTCTTAGCCTCAGCCTCAATCTGCAGCCTCTTAATTTCCCTTTCAGCCTCTAACCTTCTTTCGGCTTCAAACCTTCTTTCTTCGCGTTCAATAAATTTGTCACATTCCGTGGTGACATAGGCAACCATAACTTGCCCATCTAATCCTAACTCTTTTGCAGTCTGAACAGCAGCAGATCGAAATTTGGCTAGGTCCGCCATTGTCTATCAGGTAAAGTTATACAATGTCTAACCAACAATTCAATTTCTAACTATATATCTAATGGACAACACAGGCACCGTGAGCTCAACCTTATTCAATTCCACCCAAGGATACCTTTTAATTCTTATATTCCCTGAAGTGAATTACCCCCAATATTTTTAATAGGTAAAGATTCAAAATCCCAAGAGCGAGACCCCAATATATGTGGTGAAGTGGGATGTTATAAATATTTATAGGGGACTTAGTGTACTGACTGAGATCAGCTGTGAAGGTATCTATATCTATTAAGAGTAGTGTATTATAAATAACCTTACTTGCTACCACATATCTATATATCTCAGTCAGAATTATTCTGGAATAGTGTGATGACTACGTTATGTGTCTAGGGTATGTGTATGATGAAGTGTAAGTCACAACAACAGACAGATAAACAATTTAATTTAATCCACTACTCTTGACAACACTGTGACACTCACATACATATAACACTCTATGAGAATATCTTAAGGAGTCACTGATAACTTTTCAAATAACAATATGTATTCATTGTTATCATAAAGGTATATGTGTCCTGATTCAAATACAAAGGAACCAGGGATCAGAATCAATTTTAATTACAAGTATATGTACAGACTTTATCAATATGAATATTGTAGTGACATATATTATTAAAAATATCCTATGTGTGTCAGTTGTGTAGTAGTAATATGAGGTAATACTGGTTTTGTTTTGTTCAAGCTCTGTTGGTATTTGTCATCATGACTTCAATAGTTTGTCTTTTGGGACTAGTATTGGAGATGTTCTCAGTTCCTGATATTAAGACAAATAAATTCCCCTCTGAATGTTATTTTTACAAAGTCATTTCAAGATGAGGGGACATAATGTTGAGCTCAGCTGGCCAAATCAGCTTATCTTGCGTGATGGCGGCAGGAAAGGACTCCTCTGCTCGAATTCTCCCCTGGGCTCTGGAGACACCTCACTGATAGCTAAAAAGACCAAGGAGTATGCTGTCCGACTCTGGATTCAGCAAAGCACTGACCAGGTGCTGCTCAGTACCATCAAGACCACGGTCCCTGTAAACAAGAAGGATGTACCTTCTACTTCATAACTAACTTATACTCTCTTTTTACACTGATCACAATACATCACAAACATTGAGTTCAGAGCGTTAGGCCAACTGTCAGCTTCATCTGAAATACTTTATACCAGTATTTACCTCCTTAATGGTTACCACGCCTCTGCCATTCCAGCATTATTTCTTTCTAGTCAATCATCCAGGTGTCAGTGTACTATTTGGCCATTCCATGCCGTTTTACTTCCCTCCGACACCCTCTGTTCAGGCTGGAGCATTATAGGCTTTATCTCCTGTTTGCCACTGAACTACACATATATATACAGGCATAAATTAACAATTTACATTCAATTTTCATTAAAAGATACTGAATGGTTCAAGCTTACCACAATTCATAGAATAAACACAGATACGTTGATTAGCAATGAATTCTGGCACATTTACTGGCACAAATTCCCATCTGCTTATGTTCCAGGCTTTTATTTAACACAAATATGAGCTGGCTTCAACGCACTGTTGCTTTATCAAGCTTATTTAAACAAGTGGTTTCGAACTAACGCTCCTAAGTGATTATATCAGCGAGTCTGGCCAATCGAGCCACGTTTCGACAAGTGTTTGAAAAAATGTTACCTTCCTACGTCTCCCTAACAACCAAGATAGTATTTATAGCCCGACCAATCGTGGTTAGTCTTTCATTTGTTGCGCTCCAATCAATTTGGAGTTTACATGGTAGGCTATTTCTGTAACGTAAGGTTTTTTCAAACACGTTATAAAAAAAATTTTATGAGCAGAAATGATTCCATGTTGTCAGGCATCCCCACTATTTTATTTTGGTTATAATTTATTAATTCCTGGACTATTTGCGTAACGTTTTACATATTCTTTGTCAGCAAGCCCTAAGGAACCCAAATATCCAAATTTAAAAGAGCTACGTGGCTGCGTTCAAAATATGCAATTTCTTCTACCTCCTGTTTCGAAGATGTGCTGTCTGGGTACTGTAATGTTTTCAAACGTAACCCCATATAATGTTATCTTTCCTAATAAGCGTTTTTTATGATTTTAAAACCTAACTCTGGGAAGGGTAGTGAATTTATCACTGTCCGTCCGAAAAAGTTAGTGCTTGTAGCCTAACACGCGTGATAGTAGTAATTGTGTATCGCGCGACGCGGGTTGGGGGTGGCATTAATAGCGAGACGCGTGTTTAGTGTTCGGCTTTCTGCCTCTCCCTTCTCGCTATCCTTTAGTCCATCTGTCTTTTGTTTTTGGTAACATAGTGTAGAAAAAGACATGAATGGAATTTAAAATTTAGGTCAACTTGCATATTTCAAGGTTTTTCTTAGAAAGGCAGCACATTTTATTGTGTGTTTGGGAAACGCGTGTATGTTGCAGAAGGCCTTTAATATCAACGTAAAAGCGTTACAATTTGCCGACGAAGTAGAAAACAAGGGGAATTTCGAGTACCTTCTTTGTGACAGCACTGTTATTTACCATTGCTCTTTTCTTTATTAATTTTATTTGTTAGGCTTCATATTTACCTAATAATTTATATATGTGGATTAGAATATTCCACGACAAACTACAAGAAGGCAGACTGGACAATGTACCAGCACCGTACTAGTATACTGGCTAGAGATCTGACTGTAGACAAAGACATCAATAAGCTAGTTGATGAATTCAGCAGATGCATATTACAGGCTGCTCGTGAAACAATACCTAGAGGGGCTCGTAAGCACTACAAACCATATTGGAATAGTGAACTAGAGCAGCTGCACAACGACGTGGAAACATCTCGAAAGCAGGCAGAGACCAGTCCATGCCAAGAACACCACAATAACTACCAGCAAGCTAAGGCCAAATTTCAAAGGGCCAAGTTGCAGGCCAGGCGAAGAAGCTGGAAGGAGAAAACAGAGTCCTTGAACTTTGAAAGAGATACGAGGAAACTGTGGAAGCTGGTAAAGCAACTTAACGATGAAGGTACAGAGAGAAACTCAAGGATTGCTCTGTACAAAGATGGAAACATCCTCATGGGAAAACAGGCAGCTGATCACTTTGCAGACTCCTTTGCTAAAGACAACAACATCGAAGTTAGCCCAGAGAAGCAACAGGAGACTCGTGAGAAACAACACGCAGGACGAGATGGAACCATACCTGAAGTTATGGAGGCACCAATCACATTCAGAGAACTGGAGCTTGCAATATCCAAATTGAAAATGAGAAAGTCGCCAGGAGTTGATGGAGTGTCCAATGAAATGATTAAGAACTTGGGAACCGCAGCAAAAACAAAGCTGCTGCAGATCTTCAATATCTGTTGGAACTCAGGCAGAGTTCCACAGACCTGGAGGGAAGCAATCATGATACCACTCCTAAAACCAGGAAAAGACAGTTCCACTGCCTCCAGCTACAGACCAATCAGCCTTACAAGCTGCCTCTGCAAAACAATGGAACGTATCATCAACCTCAGGCTACAGTGGTACCTTGAAAGTGAAAACCTTCTTGTACCACAGCAGGCGGGCTTTAGGCAGTGTTATTCCACCGAAGATCAGGCAACTTACCTTTCCCAAGAGATTGAGGATGCGTTCCAAGATAAGAAACTGGTACTAGCAGCATGGATAGATCTAAGAAAAGCATTTGACAAGGTTTGGAAAGAAGGGCTTCTGAAGAAACTGAGAAATTGTAGAGTGAATGGTAAGATGTACAAATGGGTGAAAGCATACTTGCATAACAGAAGAGCCCGAGTACAACTAGATGGCCTCAAGAGTAAGAAAATTCTACTGCGTCATGGCGTCCCTCAGGGAGGGGTTATGTCCCCCACACTTTTCCTAGTCTACATCAATGACCTGGTTGCTGAACTACCACATGGAATGAAAGTGGCAATGTACGCTGATGACCTGGTAATATGGTGCACAGATGAGCATGCAACAGTGGCCACCAAACTGCTACAAAGAGCTATAGATGCCTTAACCTCATGGGCAAATAGATGGTGTGTCAGCATCAACACAGACAAGTGCAGCACTACGCTCTTCACCCTCTCTCCCAAACAAAAAGCTGGTGTCATCAAGATAAACGAAGAGCTCCTGAGAGAAGATAAACAACCCACCTATCTCGGAGTTACATTCGATGATAGGCTGACATGGAAGCAGCACATCAACAAGGCAGCAACAAAGGCCAGGAGGAAGCTAGCCATCCTGAGAAAACTAAGTGGAACCACATGGGGAGCCAGCGGGAAAATACTTAGTAAAGTTTACCAGCAGGGCATACGACCACACCTGGAATATGGGTCAGCTGCGTGGTGTCCAGCATCAAACACCACATTACAAGAGCTAGATAAGGTGCAAAACCAGGCGCTTAGGGTCATCACGGGGGCAATGAAATCAACGCCTATAGTGGAGATGGAGAAAATGGGGAGGATACAAGCACTGAGAGAACGCAGAGACACGAAAGTGCTAACACAGGCAGAAAAGTTCCTCTGTATGCCGAGCCATCCAATGAAGGACAGATTCCAAAACCTAGCAATGGGGCGACTGAAAAGAAGCAGCTTTATCCACCAGGCCAAACGATTTCGTAGACAAACTTCAGACCTGCCTGAAGTTAACAGCCCTCTAAAGTCTGTGCCAGAACAAAACCCTTGGAGAGAGGAGCATGGACTACCAGTACACATCCACACAAAAGTGAAAGGAATATTCGACAGGGATGAACAGAACAGCGTGCAACGTAGGACAGTCACTCTCAGTTTCCTGGATGATGAATACCCACAGGACCTCTGGGTCCGAGTATACACGGATGGGTCAGCACAGAATGCAGTAAAGAATGGAGGAGCAGGAGTGTACATAGAATACCCAAACAACACTAGGGATATGGTCAGAGTACCAACGGGGAAATTCTGTAACAACTATGATGCAGAAGTCCAGGCAATCAAGGTGGCAACTGAGAAACTACTGAACACCAATCTCGGTCCACAGCCTGTAGTATTCCTGACAGATGCAAGATCAGCACTCCAAGCACTTCAGTCCAGAAAATTGCCAGTTATACAGGCCCTACTTTCTGAACTGTGCAACCAGCGCAGGGTCGCCATGCAGTGGATACCGTCTCATTGTGGAATACCAGGAAACGAGAGAGCAGACGGACTGGCTAAAGAAGGTGCTGCAGACGAACAACCGGATGTACCAGTAACGTACCATCAGAAGAAAAAGATGATCAAATCAATCAGAAAGCCACCAACATCAACGCAGGATGACTACCAAGCTATGAACAGATCAGAACAAATAGTCATTCTGCGCCTCAGAACAGGACACAACCGCCTCCGCAGCCACATGTATACAAAATTCAAGATTGGCAATTCAGCCATGTGTACATGTGGACAGGCACCCCAGACAGCGGGGCACGTACTGCAAGATTGCCCCGAATATGATATATTGAGGCAAACCCACTGGCCCAGAGAAACAACACTGGAAGCAAAACTATATGGACCCCTGTATGAACTACAAAAGACAGTGAAGTTTATACAAGAAACAACATTGCAGATATAGACAATATATTTCAAGCGAACGAAAGAAGAAGAAGAAGAAGCTAGGAGTGGTTTTTCTTAAGACAGAAAGTGTAAGACGGTGTATCGTCTTATTTCCCATTTTTCCGCTTGGGTGTGTATAATATAACGGTAAAGAGTTTTTTGCTATTGGATACTTCAGTTTCTTCCTAACCACCATTTGAACTGTCCCAAGAGACACAGCGAATTCCTCTGCTAGCGAACGTAAGCTCCGACGACGGTCCACCCGTATTGCTGCATCAATCTCGGCGATGGCTTCTTCTATCGCAACAATATGCACCTGACCTGGTCGTGGAAGATCTTTCTCGAAACATTCGTGCCCAGTCTTTCACTGCAGTCTTAGACACACTTTTGTCACCATACACTGCTTTCATTCGGCGATGAATGTCGACTGGTCGACATCCTTTGGCTGTTAGGAACTGAATCACCGCTCGCTGATCAACGTTGGACGGATTCCGTATCACACCTGCCATTATTTTAACGGTCTGCAGCACAAACAATGAATACTAGGAGAATGAGTACTTACACACTTGTACATGCGTATGTGCTTATTACGTCAGATGTGACATCATCATGCTCCTCGTACAAATGTCCACTTGGCGCAGCACGGGCGGGTTTCATTTGAACACGCCTCGTAAAAATGGAATGGAAGGCACAATATAGAGAAAAAGACAGGTAGAAGAGGAAAAAATAAAGAGCACGGTAATTTCGTGACAGGGTCCATAACAAGACCTGCTTGGTAATCCTATCAACAGGTTTCCTCGGTTTGTGTCCTATCCATCTCGAGTGTCTTCTTCTCATCTATTTTTTTAATTGGCACTTCTCTAGTTCTCGTCATTAGTTCCCCGTTGGTAGCCACCTTGTACCATTTCAATCCTTCAGTTCGTACATAAGAATCCATTTATGAAAGTCAGTAACTTCTTGGTTAATGTTTTTCTTGCTCTCCATGTTCTAATGCCATACACTAGGACTGACTTGATATTTGAATTGAGGAATCATATTTTTGTGTTGGACTTTATTTCTTTTAACTTCCATATATTTCATAAAAACCTTCTCTTGTCTGTTGTATCCTTTTTATTAAAATATCTTTGTCTTTCCTTTGTCACATGTTGTCTCTCCTTCTCTGCAGTAGTCATGCAATAATGGCCATAATTAGAGTAAACAAGAATACTTTAAAAAAAACAAAACAAAGGTAGCAACCTTCGCTATAGATTGCTCTAACAGAGATATAAATTGAAGGTTGGTGCTTCTATTTTAGGGAGTCTCACAGGGATTTCTAAAATGGAAAGTATAACAATTGAGTCATCTAAGTTTGTTATAAATTTTTGTATTTTCCCGCTCCTTCTGTGAGAAATGTGTTTTCACTCCTATTTTATGAGCTACCTGCTGAAGGTGATTCAGCAAAATGTTAATTTAATAGCTTTATATATATATATATATATATATATATATATATATATATATATATATATATATATATATATATATATATATATATATATATATATATATATATATATATATATATATATATATATATATATATACAAAAAATGTGTCATACGAGTGAAGACATCGAATCCACTGCCAAGGGATTAATTTAACGAATAATGTATATTTACATAGGTAACAAGAGATTTTTTAATGAAATATTTGATAACTAGGTTAAAATGAATAAAATTGATTTGTCCAGCAAAAAAAAAAAAAAAAAAAAAAAAAAAACAGTTCTTCATTTTCTTCACAGACTGTGGTTTGGTGGATTTTGCAACATAAATTCCGAAAGCTGTGGCCGTACTGGGTTCTTACCTTGCAATGTTGTGACAATGGTTGCCGTTGATTTCTGGTTCAGTCACTGCTGGTTTCCAGTGGAGTTTTGACTTTTCATTCTCTTCAGGAGGCGAGTGGTTGGATAGCAGCACGTTCCTGACGATGATAGAATAACTGCTTTAGGATGCCTCTTCGAATATCATCTAGACCTATCAGTTATAGATGGTGTCCAGCGCCGAATTCTAGCAACTGGTACCAAAAACTCAAAGAAAACAAATGTCTCTTTGAGTATCATGCCTCTTAAAGTAGGTATCAAGTGACCTCCGCTTCCCTCCACAATTTCATCTTCCTCAGAATTTTACCCGATCCAATGTGCATTAAATCTCAACCCATCAAAGCAGATGAAAGTGTTTTAGGAGCGCGGAAAGAATGCAAATTATATATATATATATATATATATATATATATATATATATATATATATATATATATATATATATATATATATATATATATATATATATATATATATATATATATATATATATATATATATATATATATATATATATATATATATATATATACAAATATTAATATTTTAATTGGAAATGTTGACACAATAAATATATATGTTGTTATCATCATCCACTCCCTGTTCTCTATAGAGCCTGGGGCTATCTCTGCTTTTTGTTCCCTTTGAGGAAACCTGCGCGAAGCAGTCACCAGCTCTTGCCGCGGTGGTGTATGTGGCAAATGCTTTTATTTTATGACATTGCCAGCATCAAATGCAACTGTACATAAATAAGTAATTCATAGATGTCAAATGTAAATTATTAATGTGTACATGTTACATTTTACCCCAATAAATGTGGGTGATTCTTAACATATTCAGACCTCTGCACAAGATGGCAGTAGTTTGTACTGCACCTGTTTAACATGCAATCGTACCTCTGTGAGTGAGGTTCCTAACTGTTTACACTTGAGAAAAGTTCCTCGGACTTGGCGCGCAAAGTACTAACTCTGAAGTTTGACACTTTAAAAAAATTTAAAGCTACTTCTAATCGTTTGGTCTGTCTTCTGGTGGAATCCTTTTTTTTTCTAACCAGCGGCACTCGAGCTTTCCAGCTCTTTTGGCCCAATGACATGTCATTGCGAGGCTGGGGGGTCAGTGGACTTTCCTTCCAACCCGGTCAGGAGTTCCGCTCCTTCCCACCCACACGGGATTTATGTGCAGGAGCCGTTCAGGTTATTCAGTCAAATTTCCGGTCGTAAACATTCCTTCAAACGCTGACGCCCGGGTTTGAACCATGAAAACCTGGTCGCAGTACAATGCCGTAGCCATTACACCAGCGCGGCTCCCGATGGAATCCTTAATTCTACTCCTTATTCTGGCTGTCTGTGATTGACTGACGAAGGTAAGGAATACAGTGGGGAAATATTCTAATCGCACTAAGTTGAATTTTGCCCGAGCTCAAACGTTACCTTGTGAGGTTCTGTTGGGTGAAACCCAATAACATTTAAATTTAGTTTAATTTATAATTTCAAACCAACCGAAAGGAAAAGAGTCTTATTTTTAGTAAATGTTACCCCTACCCCTTATTCTGAACTTTATTGATATGATCATATAAGGTTTTGCCCCATAAGTGTTGTTTTTACCAAAACCATTATATAACTCGACAGTGTCAATTATTAATTTTGGTAATCTCTTCCAGGTTGCACTCTCTTCCTATATTTGTTCATTACAACAAGACATCATGCTTCAGGTTGTTAAGAGGCCTGCCCGAAATAGTTACGTGATCTGTCTGGTGTCCACATTGTTAAAATCGCTATAAAGCTAAGGATGAGCGATTTGTGTAATTATGTCCACCAAATTATACACGTTATCTTTCGCTACCATCGACAACCTTTCTTCTTTGTCGCCTTTGCCGGCTGGGCTGAAGCAGAAGACTTGCTTGTCTATCAGTAGCTCGTCTGTCAAAACAATAAAACGGCAGACCAAATGTTGACTTAATTTAATTGTTCCATCTGGCCAGCGATGTCTGCCCCGCGATTAAAGGATAACATGTCATTCCGTCAAGCCTAAACGGGTGTTAGTGACGATGTTGGTCAACCAGAGACGAGGGAATATCGGTAGATGGAGGTGACGAGTACGATAATATATGTAGTGGGTTTGATGGTATTGTATGATGGTGATATTACTAAATGTAATTGTATGAGGCCAGCTGTGAAGGCTCCTGAGATAAAATGTAGTTGTGAATTGTCAGAAGGCCTTTCTTGCTACCACTACGACCTCACACTTATCTTTTTTTTTTTCTAATGAATGTAGCTACGTAAAGTGTCTAGGGTTATGATATGTAATGTGGTGTGATAGTTATAGATACACCCACAGATATTTAAGTAGACTAATAATATTTAACCAATATTACAACACACTGAACTAACTCAATAGTGTAAAATTTTTTGATAGAATTATATTACATTTATTTTGTTCTGGATCAATTTTTAGGTTGACCAGAACTTAAAAGGATTTAGAGATTATGAAAGAAATGCATGGAATATTATATCATAAATGCAATAGTGTACATATATATGTACTATACTAGTTAGTTTTATTAAAATGTTCTAGTAGTCATCTACTTGGGAGGATAGTTAATGTTTGTGCTGTTGGGGTGGCCTCATCACACCTGTCTATATTGACTACACAGTGTCCAGAAAATGGTGGGAATTTTTATGGGGGGTATTAGTGACTAAAAGGCGTTGGTGAATGTCCAGCAGACCAGAGGCTCACTCATCTTGTAGTTGTAGCTCTGGTGCTGAAATCTGGTGGTCCCACCTCTCCGTGCTGGCGGGCAATAATGGTGGTCTCTGTCACAAGTACTGCGCAGATACACTCGAGTAAAGTCACCAACTGAATAGACACTGCTTTGTTGACAACTGAAACTCACAGCTCAGATTATGAATAAATAACACAGAAATGCTAGCAAAACTCAGCTGAGCTGCTGGCTATAGTATGGCGTCCCTGAATTTATTTCACTTTCTTTCATATGGAAATCACCACACTTTAAAATCTGTGTCTATCACTGAACAACTATTGAAGAATGGCCCCACTTGCGCGTCTGAGCGCTAATAATATGATTGTCTGTGGCCAATCACTGCCTAGGTTTATTTTAAATTCAAATTTCCTACCCTAAAGTCATTTCAGTCATGCTTCAGTCAAGTATGGATGTTTATCTGTTAGTCTGTCCGTCTCTACTTGTTTTTTTCAAAAACGTACTTGATTTTTGAACCAACCTTTCTCTCCCCTCCAAATTTTTGTCGTTAAAAGTTATATTTAGACATAGCTCCCACCAATGTCCCTTCGCTTCCCTACTAAGTAGATTTGAACACCTGCGTCTCGAGGTCGTGTTTTTTTTGTGTGCAAATAGCGACACTTTTTATTCAATACAGTCTGTCGCTGATGTGAACAACACTGTCTTTTGTCATTATCTTCAATATTATCTATCCGTCTGTAAAATTAAGAACATATTAGTTCACTGCTCAGAATGGGCCATCCGGCCAGCTAATTTTTTATATTCCTAACATTAATATTACGAAAAAGTTACTTTTTAATTTTTTGTAATATTCCAAACATCTGCGTTCTGCCGCTGAATTCAAATCAAAGGCTTGGTATCGCAAAAGCGACCAATAAATGACTGTGGCGTAACATATCCAAGGTCCCTTCTGTCGAGTTCCTTACTTTATGTCAACTTGGGGAAACGTGACTTTTCTCCGTTTCCCCCCCCCCCCAATTGCGTCTCCTTAGCCTTTCTAGTCTCACGCAATCTTTCCAGTCATATTTTTTTTCCTTTTTGATCCGCCGTTCCCCTCCTGTCTAGCAAGTCAATTTTTATGGAGGGTGATGACCCGCGGTCTGGGCGATCATGTACTATCAGCAGCCTACGCATTATGTTTTTATCCTTAAATGTTATCTTTGGAGGTATTTTACCGTTGTATCTCTGTTAATTTCACTACACATCTCCCCACTTGAAAACATGCCTATGGCAAGTTCCAAAACCAGCGATACACATAGGTAAAATTACTCCTCACGTCTGCCACTACTCTAATTTTGATCACAGGGGTGCCGACTGAGGAAATCTGCACCGACATTCAATTTGCCTGGGATATATTGGATACTAAACTGATAAGGTTGAAGCAACAAAGACCACCTCAGCAATCTTGCGTTTTCATGCTTAGCCTGAGATAAGAATACGAGAGGCTGATGGTCCGTCTCCACCACAAAAGTCCTACCATACAGATAGATTTGAAACTTCTTTATTGCCCAGATTAATGCTAAACATTCTTTTTCGCTTGTGGAGTATCCTTGTTCCGCTTTATTCAATTTGCGGCTTGCATAAGCGACTGGTTTAAGTTCCCCATCAGGTGAAGATGATCTTTGCAACAAAGCCCCTCCAAGTCCTACATTACTTGCATCGGTTCTTAAGACGAAGTCCTGTGTCAAATCAGGCAGTTTGAGAATAGGCTTGCTAGTGAGTTTTTCCTTTAACTCTTGGAACGCTAGTTCACATTGTGCAGTCCAAATAATTTTATCTGGAAGTCCCTTGCGAGTCAGATCAGTCAGAGGAGCACAAATAGCGTTAAAATTTTTGATGTATTTCTGATAAAATCCGCATAACGACACGAATGATCGCACGTCCTTTTTTGTTTGTGGCCTAGGTGCTCTCTGCAGTTTTTCCAAGTTCTTAGGATCAGGGGTCATATTACCCTGATATACAGTGTGTCCCAAGAATTCCAACTCTTTGCATCCAATACAACATTTTGTTGGCCTAGCAGTGAAGTTCGCCTCCCGAAGTCTATCAAACAACATCTCCAGAGCTTCAATGTGTTCTTCAAATGTCTCTGTGGCGACGAGAATATCATCCATGAAATTCGTGATACATGGGTTATTCAGGGGATCCAACAATTAGCGCATCATCCTTGAAAACACACTCGGAGCATTTTTCAGTCCGAATGGTAGCATATTGAATTCATAATGTCCATCCGAAGTGCTAAAAGCCAAATAAGGTCTCACTTCAGGCTTCACTGGGATCTGGTAATAGCCTTTACTAAGATCCACCTTTGAAAAGTATTTTGCCTTGTTCAGTCTGGCAAATAACTGTTTTGTGTCTGGTAATGGATCCACTTGTCCTTCTGTGACAGCATTCAGTTTCCTGTAATCTATGCACAGTCTGTGTTCCCCAGACGGTTTTCTCAACAAAACGACACTAGAACTAAAAGATGATTCACTGTGCGAAATAATCCCCTCCTTCAACAAATACTCTATTTCTTCCTTCAATGCCTTCTCCTTCGCGAACGGAATAGAATAGGCTCTCATACAGATTGGGTTTGAGTCTACCAGTTTCATGTCATACTGTAGCAAATTTGTATGGCCTGTTTTATCTGTTAATACATCTGTATGTTCCTCCAGAACCTGTTGAACTCTCTCCCTCTGGTTTTTAGTCAGGTGCTTACTGACTTTTACCTGTGCTGCGGTTTCACAAGGATGTAATGGGTATTCATGTGAGGTGAGTGGTTCTTTTTGCATCTGGGTTGCAATAGCCAAGGTCAATAAGGGGGTGCTTTCCTGGAGTGGTCTGTCCAGATACTTCTTTAACAGGTTTACATGATAAACTTTTCCTTCCCCTTTTTGTCAATTTTATAGTTTGTTCTAGACACCTTCTCTAGAACCGTATATGGACCTTGCCAACCAATTTGTAATTTATTCTGGCTTCCGGGTAGTAGAAGCAGCACCTTCTCTCCGACTGCCAGTTCCCTGTCCTTTGCATTCCTATTAAAATATGCTGCATGTTTCTTCCTGGCTTGTTTCAAATTATCATTTGCCAGTTTCCATCCAGCTTTCAAACGAGTGGTCAGTTCGTTCACGTATTGATACGATGAGGTAACAGTCTCTTCCGCCTTCTCATCTGTCCAGGTCCTTAATAACGCTTCTAATGGACCTTTTATTGGCCTCCCAAATAGCAGAGTTGCGGGAGCCATCCCGGTTGAACTATGTGGTACCTCCCGGTACGCAAACAATGCGGCGGGCAGGAATTGATCCCACAGATCCGGTTTTTCGTGTGCCAACTTTCTCAGGATAGAAATGAGAGTCCCACTGAACCTCTCTACCTGGCCGTTCCCTTGTGGATGGTACGGACTACAATGAAAGTGTCTGGCTTGAAATAGCTTAAAAACTTCTTCCGTTAGTTTCCCCTTGAACTGAGAACCATTATCCGTCAAGATTTGATGCGGGAATCCTAATCGGGTAAATATTGTAAGTAGTGCCTCTGCTACATGTTTTGAATCAATTGATGGCAGGGCTACCGCCTCTCCCCACATAGAACAAGTGTCCACCAGAGTAAGGATGTAACTGTTCCTCCTCTTGGTCCGAGTGAGAGGTCCTACAATATCCACTGCAACCCTCTCAAAAGGTGTTCCCACTATGGGCATTTCCCCTAGAGTTGCAGGAGCAGTCCAGTGCTTTGGAGCTACCCTTTGACATTCTGGGCAGGATTTGACATATCTTTTTATATCCTCCGTTATCCCTGGCCAGAAGTAATGACAAGCTATACGCTGTCCTGTGGCACTGATCCCCATGTGACCACTGAAGGGAATCGCATGCCCGAGTTCCATCACTTTATCTCTATATGAAGTGGGAAGAACCAGCTGGTTGTGACCATTTGTTCCAGTTCCGGCCTTCCTGTATAAGAGTTTGTTTCTTCATGAAATATTCCCCCTTGCTCGGAGGTGTGTGGCATTTGGGCAATTTTTTAAAACAGGGCTTGAGTGTCCTATCCTCAGCCTGCGCCTTCCTCATCTCCTCTGGATGAGCATTTATAGGTTCACCTTCTTCCTCCTTCTTCTGTGACCTGGTCTGCACTGTCGCCATGATCACAGTTTTTTCGGGATTCCCCAAGAAGACGTATCTACACCCCAATATCAGAGGGTAGATTGGTTCATCTATCACTGCTGCTCTGATTTCTCCTTCCACATAGCGAGTTTTCACCGTTATCCTTGCGATGGGAAGTGTCATGAGTGGTATGTCCTTGGTCGCCCCTTGTATTTCCACTGTTTCTGTGGTATACTGACTTGGGTCCACTAGGCTAGACTTCACAACTGAATCATAATCCAAACCTGTATCATAAAGGCACCTTATGGTGACCCCATTACAAATAACATCCTCACAAACTGGGGGGTGATAAGGTTCCTGTTGTCCATTAGGATTAACCTTTAATCTTCGCGTCCCCGACTTCATTGCAGCAATGTTTGAAGGTTTCCTTCTACAAAATTCGGTGTTATGGTTATCCTTCTTGCACCATTTACACCATCTTTTTCCTTGGTTCAACGGTTTTCTTTCATTGAACTTTTGGTCATTGAACTGCGAGTTTCTGTCGCGATAGTCATTTCTTGGCCGCTCAAAGTTTGTCCTACCTTTATTTCCCTGCTCTCTATTATCAAATTTATTAAATTGCTGTGGAGCTTTAAAATTGTCTATGTGCTTCTTTTTAGCACCACTTACTTCTGCCTGAGCTGCCTGATACCTCTCAGCAACATTTAAAATTTCCCCCAACTTCTCTGCACCTTGTTCCATGAGAAATTTTCTCATGTCTGGAGCCATGGACTCTCTCAATTGCTCAATCATGATCATTTCTTTAAGATCTTGGGTCTTCCCCAGAGCCGTCCATTTCTCCAAATAGGTTTCTAGTCTAGCAGAGAATTGGTGGTATGTCTCCCCAGACAACAGTTTGGCATTTCTAAATTTCTTACGATAAAATTCACCATTCTTCTCGTACCTTAATAACAAAGCCTGCTTTAACATGTCGTAATTGTCCTGGTCTTCCCTGTTCATTTTGGCAAATACTTCATAAGAAGTACCTCTCAATCCCTGTGATAGCTTTAAGCTCCACCTCTCTCTCTCTCTAACCCATATGTAGTAGCTAATAACTCAAAACGTCCTAGGTACCCCTCTATGTCATCGTCTTTTTCAACAAAATGGTCTAAATGAAACCCCATAGCTGAGTTTGAGGCTCCCAGACTGGGCGTAGCATCTGAGGCAAAAGGGCTGGCACCATTTTCAGGAGCCTGGCCTTGTAATTCCAGCTCCCTTAGTCGTAATTCGTGCTCCCTTTGCAACCTTCTATCTTCTGCCTCCCTTTCGGCCTTTTTATCTTCTGCCTCCCTTTGCTGTCGTTTTTCTTCTGCCTCAATCTGCAGCCTCTTAATTTCTCTATCAGCCTCAATTTGTAACCTCTTCTCTTCAGCTAACCTTTCAGACTCTAATTTTCTTTCAGCCTCTTTTTCTAATCTCCTTTCTTCCCGTTCAATATATTTATCACATTCAGCCGTTACGTATTGAATTAAAATCTGACCATCCATTCCCATCTCCTTCGCGGTGAGCACAGCAGCTGATCTAAATTTTGCCAGCTCCGCCATACTTTTTAGACAATATAATAATATACAAGATAAATCTCTAACCAGTAAATACACTAAGTACTTCTAATTACTATATGACTATAGTCTAACTAATTCTAACTAACCAGTTAACTAATTAATTATTACTGGCTGTGAAGATTCACCAACTTTTATCTGTAGGGACACTTTAATGTTAAAGGGAATTTTACAATTTATTTCCCTACTTTTATTTCTCCCACCAGGAGATCCTAATATTACTGTTGGGCTAATTATCCCTGGACAAGACGCCAATATATGTAGTGGGTTTGATGGTATTGTATGATGGTGATATTACTAAATGTAATTGTATGAGGCCAGCTGTGAAGGCTCCTGAGATAAAATGTAGTTGTGAATTGTCAGAAGGCCTTTCTTGCTACCACTACGACCTCACACTTATCTTTTTTTTTCTAATGAATGTAGCTACGTAAAGTGTCTAGGGTTATGATATGTAATGTGGTGTGATAGTTATAGATACACCCACAGATATTTAAGTAGACTAAATATTTAACCAATATTACAAACACACTGAACTAACTCAATAGTGTAAAATTTTTTGATAGAATTATATTACATTTATTTTGTTCTGGATCAATTTTTAGGTTGACCAGAACTTAAAAGGATTTAGAGATTATGAAAGAAATGCATGGAATATTATATCATAAATGCAATAGTGTACATATATATGTACTATACTAGTTAGTTTTATTAAAATGTTCTAGTAGTCATCTACTTGGGAGGATAGTTAATGTTTGTGCTGTTGGGGTGGCCTCATCACACCTGTCTATATTGACTACACAGTGTCCAGAAAATGGTGGGAATTTTTATGGGGGTATTAGTGACTAAAAGGCGTTGGTGAATGTCCAGCAGACCAGAGGCTCACTCATCTTGTAGTTGTAGCTCTGGTGCTGAAATCTGGTGGTCCCACCTCTCCGTGCTGGCGGGCAATAATGGTGGTCTCTGTCACAAGTACTGCACAGATACACTCGAGTAAAGTCACCACTGATAGATTTCACTTTCTGAGACTGCTGGCTCTAGTAGGCGTCCCTGAATTTCATATGGAAATCACCACACTTTAAAATCTGTGTCTATCACTGAACAACTATTGAAGAATGGCCCCACTTGCGCGTCTGAGCGCTAATAATATGATTGTCTGTGGCCAATCACTGCCTAGGTTTATTTTAAATTCAAATTTCCTACCCTAAAGTCATTTCAGTCATGCTTCAGTCAAGTATGGATGTTTATCTGTTAGTCTGTCCGTCTCTACTTGTTTTTTTTCAAAAACGTACTTGATTTTTGAACCAACCTTTCTCTCCCCTCCAAATTTTTGTCGTTAAAAGTTATATTTAGACATAGCTCCCACCAATGTCCCTTCACTTCCCTACTAAGTAGATTTGAACACCTGCGTCTCGAGGTCGTGTTTTTTTTTTGTGCAAATAGCGACACTTTTTATTCAATACAGTCCGTCACTGATGTGAACAACACTGTCTTTTGTCATTATCTTCAATATTATCTATCCGTCTGTAAAATTAAGAACATATTAGTTCACTGCTCAGAATGGGCCATCCGGCCAGCTAATTTTTATATTCCTAACATTAATATTAAGAAAAAGTTACTTTTTAATTTTTGTAATATTCCCAACATCTGCGTTCTGCCGCTCAATTCAAATCAAAAGCTTGGTATCGCAAAAGCGTCCAATAAATGACTGTGGCGTATCATATCCATGGTCCCTTCTGTCGAGTTGCTTACTTTTTATGTCAACTTGGGAAACGTGACTTTTCTCCGTCCCCCCCCCCCAACTGCGTCTCCTTAGCCTTTCTAGTCTCACGCAATCTTTCCAGTCATATTTTTTTCCTTTTTGATCCGCCGTTCCCCTCCTGTCTAGCAAGTCAATTTTTATGGAGGGTGATGACCCGCGGTCTGGGCGATCATGTACTATCAGCAGCCTACGCATTATGTTTTTATCCTTAAATGTTATCTTTGGAGGTATTTTACCGTTTTATCTCTGTTAATTTCACTACAATGACAAGTAAACAATGTCAGAGAGGAGTGGTAGCATCAGAATAGACAGAGAAAAAATGAATCGGATGAATGTCGTCTTGTACCATCGTTCCAACTTTGCCTATACTGCCGCCAGGGCCAACGAGAGGGGGGGGGGGGGGGGGGGGGGGGCATCATACCTGGGCCCGGGGTCAAAAATGGGACCCGGTAGCCAAAGGAGGGTACCGGAAATTTCCTAGGATCTCAGAAACTGTTTGCATATATTGTGTGAAGACAAGCATTCACATTTTGTGTAATCCTGCATAGTTTTTTGTATCGTAATTCGTAGAAATTATGGTCCATAATATTATGTAGTGTTGGGAAATGTAGAAATATAATGAATAATATTATTTTCTTTCATCATAGCATCACTGCATCAGTGTGATTTAACCCTTAAATTGATAAGTGGGGTCATATTTACCCCACAACTTTTCCATATCACCATGGCAACTACTTCAGTACTATTCAGTACCCCACGCTTTTTGTTTATTTGATGTTACATTTGTTTATTTGATGTTACATTTGTTTATTTGATGTTACATTTGTTTTGACTGCAAGCTTGAACAATTATTTTTGGGTTTTTAGTGCATTAAAAGCGTGTGTTTAAAATATTATATATATATATATATTATTTTTTTTTACTAATATTTATATCTTCTGGTGATCTGATCTGCATTGCAATACAAAAGGATGTTTCAATGTGAATTCTTTCTCCTTATCTGTATTGTAGCATAAAGAAAGATGTTCAAATCAAATGTGCTTTCTTATCTCTGATCCTCTTTTATTTTATTTATATTTATCGAGTCAAGGACATCATAAAGACAGCTGCTGCAGAAGCATGGGGTGAAGTCCGACTTGGGAACAAGAGAAAGAGGACACCTTGGTGGATAGAGGAAGTAAAAGAGAAAATAAGAGAGAAGAAAATGGCATGGAAACAATACTTAGGAGCTAAAAACACAACAGGACAAATGGAAAAATATAGAGAATATGTGACACTCAGAACAGAAGCAAAGAACAAAGTGCTAGCAGCAAAACAGAAGTCCTGGGAAGAATTTGGAGAAAAGCTAGAAAAAGATGCGCAAGAAAACCAGAAATTGTTCTATAAGACCCTAAAGAACATGAGGAAGGAAAAACAGTGCCCTCTCAAATTTATAAAGGACAAGCAAGGCAAATTGCTTACTGCCTCGAAGGAAGTAATGGAAAGATGGAAAGAATATTTCTCAGAACTCCTGGATGGTGAGCATGGTGAAGCATCAGAAATGATAACCACTAGCACAGAAGATGAAACCAATGGTGGTGAAGATGACATCAAGATGGAAGAACTGAAGGCAGCACTAGAAAAATATCAAGATGGGCAAAACAGCAGGGCATGATGGTATAACACGACAAATGGTTAAGTACATGGGAGCATCAGGCGACCTATTACTCTTAAGGGTCCTACAGGCAGCGTGGTGCAACAAGACCATACCAAAGGATTGGGAGATTGCCATCATAACACCAATTTTCAAAAAGGGTGACAATCGACAATGTGGAAACCATAGAGGCGTATCCCTTCTCAGTGCCCCTGGTAAAATCTACTCTAGAATCCTAGAGCAGAGACTCCGACGCCTAGCTGAGCCACAATTGGATGCGGTCCAGTGCGGATTCCGAGCAAATCGAAGTACTCAAGACCTAATCTTCAGACAGCTGAGTGAAAAGGCTCTTGAGTATAAGAGTGAGATCCATCTTTGTTTCATAGATCTGGAAAAGGCGTTTGACAGGGTCCCCTGGAGCAAACTTTGGGACTGTTTGGCAAGGAATAACATTCCAGCACCTCTGATTCATGCTATACATAGCTTCTACAAGTCTTCCAGAAATTATGTGAGGACAGCAAACCATAAGTCAGAAGAGTTCAGGACCATCACTGGTGTAAGACAAGGTGATATCCTGTCACCTTATCTTTTCATACTCCTCATGGACGATGTCATCAAGGCATGTAAGGAGAGAACAAGAAAGTATTCAGTGGGGTACTAGAAGATGAGACAGGTCTGTATTTCAGAGCTGGCATTTGCTGACGATGTTGCCCTGATTGCTAAATCAGAGGCACATCTCCAATCCAACCTGCAAGTCTGGAAGGAAGAGCTGGAGAAGAGAGGGATGGTCATAAGCAGATCTAAAACAAAATCCATGATGATATCACGAGAAGAAAGAAGACATCAGATTAAGCTGGGAGAACAGGTCCAGGAGTAGGTCGACCACTTTAAATACTTCGGAGCTATTATAGACCGAAAGGGAGGCATCAAAAAAGAGTTGGCCACTCGAAAAGCAGCAGCTGGGAGTCTTTTTCAGGCCAGAAATCGAGGATTCCTCAGCAAGAGAGTAATTCGTAAGAAAACGAAGATGGCTGTATACCGCCCCACCTATGTCCCAGTCTTGACATATGGATGCGCGTCATGGGCAATGACTTCAACCCACAAAAGCCAGATCCAAACCTCAGAAATGAGGTATCCGAGAAAGGTGGTTGAAGTAACAAGAAGAGACATGGTCCGCAACCAGACGATACGTCAAAGCCTAAAATCCCACCCCCTGCAGACCCAAGTAGAACAGTCTCAACTAAGATGGTTTGGCCATGTCTGCAGAATGGGAGAAGATCGGCTACCCCGACAAGCATGGGAAACAAAGAGCCAGGGATCCAGACCACCAGGACGACCCAGAGTCCGCTGGGAGGACAACATTAGACAATCTTTGAAGGACCGAGGACTAGAATGGAACCAGGCTAGGAGGAAGACAGCCGATAGGATCGTCTGGCGCTCTCTCTTCCAAACCTCTACACCTCACGGTAGAAGGGGAACAACTAAGTAAGTATATTTATCGAGGAGGGAGTATAAGAGCAAAAGGCCTCAAATGCAGAAAATTAACAGAGAGCTCCACCCCACCCCTCTCTCGTCTTCCATGACCTTTTTTGACCTTACAAGCTACAGCTCATGGCATAAAAGCGTAGTGAATACAAACAGAATTATTAATGGAGAAGGGAAGGGGCCCAAAAGAAACTTAGTACCGTACTCCCTGATAAAATTCCTCTCAGAGGCCCTGACTGAAGCCAAGATATGTGTATGATTCTATCTATTGTAGGGGTGTTTCTTCAAGTGTAGCATTGTGTCGTAGATTTTTGATAGGAGAATTAAGACTTGGGTTGGTCCCTTCTGAATAGGTTGGAATGAGTGATAGTCACAGTGTGAGATAGAAATACAAAAATAGATTTCCACGAGTGAGGTGGTGGAATTGTGATAGAGGCTGTCTCTGAGAGCTAGAAATCTTCTCTCTCTCTCACACCTATCTTCTACGACAGATCTAGAGTAGTCAGACAGTCTAACACATATACATTAAATATATTTATATCCACTCACGTGCACGCACATTCAAGTGACGACAGGTAGACACACAGACGTGGGAAACTATAACAAATGATTATATAGATATTTAGAACGAGCTGACCAACATGCTGATTAATTTATTGTTACTGCTAAATAATCAGACGAGAACATATTTTTCTAAACTAACTTATAAATGCTAGATGCCTCATGAGTGTTGACGGAATCCGTAGGTATTCCTAATTCATGATGATTGATTGTTATATATAACTTATTTCACGGGAAGTTTTAAATGATAAGTCAAGCTATACGCTTGCAGTTTAAAAATGTAAGTTATATTGAGTACATAATATGTAAAATATTTCATATGTATTTTTCTTTATTCAGTGAATACTGTGGTACCCAAACTTTGCCAGCGTTCTAGTACGTGAACATTATCTGTGAAGAACTTAAGCACTTTCATTACATGAACTGTAACAGTTAAATGAAGTAAAAGGCCTATCGCGCCAGAATTAATTCTTCCAGAATAACACTTAAGTACAGATCAGCCGCTGTGGCAAGCAAAATATCAGTAACATCCGACAGAGTTTTGACTAGTAGTGTGGTGACCAAATATAGTCATATACTGAGATAAGGCACCCAACCTGACGTATATGCCTTTTTTGATGTAATTTTACATGTTGTGACGTAAGTTTACAATGATAAATAAACTTAACAATAAATTAATCAGCATGTTGGTCAGCTCGTTCTGAATATTTATATAATCATTTGTTATAGTTTCCCTACGTCTGTACGTATAACTGTCGTCTTGTATGTGCGTGCCAGTGAGTGGTTAGAGATATATATATATTTATATATGTGTGTTTAGACTGTCTGACTCCTCGAAAAACTGTCGTAGAAGATAGGTGAGAGAGATAAGATTTCTCGATCTCAGAGACAGCCTCTTAATCACATTCTACCATCTCACTCGTGGAAATCTATTGCTATTACTACTTCTCACTGTGACTATCACTTATTCTAATCTATTCAGAAGGGACCAACCCAAGTCTTAATTCTCCTATCAAAAATCTACGACACATTGTTATCGTTTCTGCATTTATTCTCATTATTGTTGTTCTTTCCCGGTGTATGTTCAGACCGACTTACTGTGATCATTTACCAAGAAACTAATATATACAGGAAATAATAATGTTATGCGCATACAATGTTGATGTTTCAAAAGTGGTCATTTGCAGTGGAGACATAATGATATGGGAAATGGGACATGCAGGGACGGTGTAATTGAGAACTGAGATAAGCAGATAATTATGATGTAGGATAAAAGGAGTTTTACAGAGTTTTAAAATGAGTGATAGTTTGGGATTTTCAGAGTTTTACGGAGCGTTATTGATTGGGATTGACAGAGAATTTTGATGTGTGATAAACTGGGATTTATAGAGAATAGTGTATGAAGAGAAATGGTAAGTACATAATGCGATGATGTTTGGAAAGAGGGAATAGACAGATTAAAAAATTATGTATTTTGCAGGTATTAAGATTAATAATAAAACAGGTAAAATCACGCACAAACACACACACACACAGAGTGAGAGAGAGAGAGAGAGAGAGAGAGAGAGAGAGAGAGAGAGAGAGAGAGAGAGAGAGAGAGAGAGAGAGAGAGAGAGAGAGAAACAGAACAGAGAACCAGCAAACACCAAACTTTCATTACAAGGGAACGAAAAAGGCAAGAGAAACAGACAGGCCGGGGAAAAAAGGGGATGGGAAACTCATAAGCCACATCTGCGGCTAAATAAAACTGAAAAAAGATCATGTATATTTTAATTTTTACTGCTTATACATATTTTTCCCCATAAATGTTTCCATTTTTCAAAACACTGGCTTATTACACGCTTTAATAGCAGTATATGATTTTACGTCTGATCAAACACGGGAGTTAACAAAAAAAAAACAAATACATTGTTTAGATCAAAGATTAAATTTATCGGGACAAGCCACTAGATTAAAATGGCTCTGCAAAGCATTAATTTCTATACTATTCTCGTCCAGTCAGTCTTCAAACACCTTGTCTGCAGCATACAGCTAGTAGATGACACAGTTTCAGACGGATAACGATTATTTTAACACCAAAACTTGCAAGAAGATCAGACAGACATTAGGTTTATTGCGGGCACGCGTCTTCAGTATTATCCCTGGGGACTTATAAATAAGGACTTGTAATCTGCTGACTGCGACACATTATGCAGACGTGAATGTCTGGTGCATTGATACACGCAACAGATAACATTTAACAGCTGTACAAGTCTCTTACATATACACATAAAACACGGGTAACATTAGACACTTAGTACATAGACACATCAAACAAGAAAACACAAATACAAGTGTAAACTCTCTTATCTAGACGCAACAAACAGGCAACATTATAAAGTTTTAAATACCTCGTACATAGAAACAAAAAAACACGGTCAACATTACGCAGTTGTAAATACCTAGTACATAGTCACAAAAACAGGCAATGTAAAGGTTTGGAAGAGAGAGCGCCAGACTATCCTATCGGCTGTCTTCCTCCTGGCCTGGTTCCATTCTAGTCCTCGGTCCTTCAAAGACTGTCTAATGTTGTTCTCCCAGCGGACTCTGGGTTGTCCTGGGGGTCTGGATCCCTGGCTCTTTGTTTCCCATGCTTGTCGTGGGAGCCGATCTTCTCCCATTCTGCAAACATGGCCAAACCATCTTAGTTGGGACTAGGCAACATATTACGGTTTTAAATGTCTCGCACACAGAAAAAAAGGGGGAAAGGGGGCGGTGGCAACATTATAAACTTGTAAATGTCTTGTATACATACAATGTAAAAAAAAAAAAAACAGCCCACATCTCACAGCTGTAAATGTCTTGTACATCGACACATAAAACAAGAGAACAGAAATACAATTGTGAATATCTCGTACATATACATTTAAAAGAAAAAGCCTGCAACATTATACCGCCGCAAATGTCGCATAAAGGGACACACAAAACACTCCATGAAGCAAGCCCTCAGGCTTTGGTCTACGAAGTCACGACTCTCCTGCAAAACCAGAGAAAACCAGCAATGGTCACTGATTCATTTTTAATACTCTTAGTGGTGCTTAGTTGGCAGAGAAGATAGTGCGATTTGCTTCCGTAGCTAGGCATGTTGCCGTTTGGAAGGTCCCGGGTTCGTTTCTCCGGTAAGCCTCTCACTTCTATTGTTTTTCTGTTGTCTAGTTTTTTTACTTCTTTATTTCTCACGAGTACCTGAAACATACCTTTGTGTATGTATTGGTCACTGATTCTGCTGATCAAGGAAGGACTCCACCAACTTCCGATCATGAAATAGCCTACACGGCTTGAGTTTCTCATGTCTTGGTCATATAATAGCAGAAGATGGCAGATGCGAAACAAAAATCAAGAAGAGAATAGAAATAGTCTAAGGTACATTCAACAACATGGGACAGATACTACATCTAAACATTTAACTCACAAATTAAAACTGAGAATAAAAGTCAAATGGTATACATGTTCTAAATTACTGTATGATGTAGAAACATGGGCAAAGAACAAGAAAGTAGAAGAAAGAATTGAGATTCTCGAGAAGTGGATATCTAGAAGAATGGGGCACGTCTCCAGGAAAGTGAAGAAAACAAATAAAGAGGTGCTAGAAAACCTAGGACTGAACATAAAATTAATGAAGGAGACCAAATTAGACAGCCAAAATATTTTGACCAAGTAAAAAGACAAAAAGGATGGAAAGAATATTTTTCAGAACTCCTGAATGGCGAGCAAGGTCAAGCATCAGAAATAATAACCACTGGCACAGAAGAGGAAACCAATGGTGATGAAGATGATATAAAGATGAAAGAACTGAAGGCAGCACTGGAGAAAATCAAGATGGGCAAAGCAGCAGGGCATGATGGCATAACACCAGAAATGGTTAAGTATATGGGAGCATCAGGCGACCTATTTCTCCTAAGGGTCCTACAGGCAGCTTGGTGCAACAAGACCATACCAAAGAATTGGGAGATTGCCATCATAACACCGATTTTCAAAAAGGGTGACAACCGACAATGTGGAAACCATAGAGGCATATCCCTTCTCAGTGTCCCTGGTAAAATCTACTCTAGAATCCTGGAGCAGAGACTCAGACGCCTAGCTGAGCCACAAATGGGTGTGGTCCAGTGTGGCTTCCGAGCAAATCGAAGTACTCAAGACCTAATCTTCACACTCAGTCAGTTGAGTGAAAAGGCTCTTGAGTATAAGAGTGAGATCCATCATTGCTTCTTAGATCTAGAAAAGGCATTTGACAAGGTCCCCTGGAACAAACTCTGGGACTGTTTGGCAAGGAAAAACATTCCATCCCCTCTGATCCATGCTATACAGAGCTTCTACAAGTCTTGCAGAAATTATGTGAGGACAGCAAACCATAAGTCAGAAGAATTCAGGACCACCACTGGTGTAAGACAAGGTGATATTCTGTCACCTTATCTTTTCATACTCCTCATGGATGATGTCATCAAGGCATGTAAGGAGAGAACAAGAACGTATTCAGTGGGGTACTGGAAGATGAGACAGGTCTGTATTTCAAAGCTGGCATTTGCTGACGATGTTGCCCTGATTGCTAAATCAGAAACATATCTTCAATCCAACCTGCAAGTCTGGAAAGACGAGCTGAAGAAGAGAGGGATGATCATAAGCAGCTCGAAAACAAAAACCATGGGGATTTCACGAGTAGAAAGAAGACATCAGATTAAGCTGGGAGAATAGGTTCTGGAGCAGGTCGACCACTTTACATACCTTGGAGTTGTCATAGATCGGAAGTGAGGCATCAAAGAAGAGTTGGCTACCCGAAGAGCAGCAGCTGGGATACTTTTTCAAGCCAAAAGAGAAGTTGGTAAGAAGACGAAGATGGCTGTATACCGCTACACCTATGCCCCAGTCTTGACGTATGGATGCGAGACATGGGCAATGACTTCAACCTACAAAAGCCAGATCCAAACCTCAGAAATGAGGTATCTGAGGAAGGTGGTTGAAGTAACAAGAAGAGGCATGGTCCACAACCAGACGATACGTCAAGGCCTAAAAACCGAACCCCCTGCAGACCCAAGTAGAACAGTCTCAACTAAGATGGTTTGGCCATGTCTGCAGAATGGGAGAAGATCGGCTACCACGGCAAGCATGGGAAATTAAGGGCCAGGGATTCAGACCTCCAGGACGACCCAAAGTCCGCTTGGAGGACAACATTAGACAATATTTGAAGGACCGAGGATTAGAATGGAACCAAGCCAGGAGGAAGACAGCCGACAGGATAGTGTGGCGCTCTCTCTTACAAATCTCTACACCTCACGGTAGAAGAGAAAGACTAAGTAAGTAAGTAAGTAAAAAAGACTAAAAAACCTTCACTAAGGCAGAGGTGAAGGCAAACGTGCAAGAGGAAGGCAGCGAAAAGATAACATCAAGAGATCGAAAGAAAAGAGTCTATCAGAGTGCACCATCAAGACAAGAGATCGAAAGAAAAGAGTCTATCAGAGTGCACCATCAAGACAAGAGACTGAAGACGTTGAAGACCCATTGCAGCCAACCTTCGATGTGGAGATGGCACTTGATGATAATAATAAGGTTTTTCATGACCTTTATTTCTAGTTTTCAATGTTGTTTGCAGCACAGCGTTATTTACAAGTAATTGAAGTATATGTATGCTGAGCTATGTGCATCAAATTTGTTGGTCCGATGTTATTTTTCTTCCCTTGATACTGTATATTTATTTTAATATTTGGACATTTAATACACTTTTGACTCCCCCCCCCCCTTTTTTTTTTTTTTTTTTTTTTTTTTCGTTATTAGTATTATTCTACAGCTGTTCCCATTTTTAATTTTCGTGTGGTTTGTTTCTTTTGGTTCATAATATTTCTTGATTTCTGTTTTTAAATCTGGTCTTTTTATATTAATACCTATCTACATTTTAAAAAAAAATTGTTTTTTCCTTTGTTGCTTTAGTTTTCATAATTATCATTACTATAATTACGATTAAGGTATAATTATTTTCTTTGATAGTAGCAGTTTTTGGTTGTGTCAGGCCCTGGGCAAGCGTATACTTATGAGGTACCGGTACCTTTTAAAGAACTTTGGTTCTATTAACAAACATTGTTGTGCGCCAGGCCTGTAAACGCGCGATGCCCTAAGCAACAATCCTAGGTTGTCTATGGTAAAACCGCCTTTGATTATAATTAACGATATGCGATATGCCTATTATTGTTGTCACGGGTTGCCTCCCCTTGGCTCTGCAGTAGTGGTCAAACAGTGGCCAAAACCTAGAGTATCTACTGTGGGTCTTCAAAGGTGACTACCTTCGCACAAGATTACTCTTAGCATAGTTGTAGATAGAAGGATAATGATGCTTCTACTTCGAGGTAGTTTTCACAAGATATTTCAGAAATCAAGAACAATGCTGAATGAATCTGAGCATGTTAAATTTGTATCTGACCCACCGCCTTTTGTGAAGATGGATTATCTTATTATTAGCTCGTTCAAGCCCTCAACTGAATTACTCAGTAAAATTCTTCTGATTATTTTATAGATCTGTCTAAGTGTATTTAAGAAACTGACTGAGACATACGGGTGCAGTACATTCAAAATTATTAAATCAACGTTAAATTTGTATATACACAAATAACAAATTTAATAATCCATTGTGGTTATTGGTTTAAAAATGAATAATTCTTTTTAAAAAGTAATCTTCACAGGGTGATGTTATGGTTTTCGAAAAAATGGACAGTTCACTTGGCAGCGTTTAGGTTTGTACAGCTGCCAATAGTTTGATGGTTTCTGCACCCGCTGATGTTTGGTTCTTTGCAGCTAGATGACTGTTCACTCTTGTCACTGGTCAAGTCTAAAGGATGCGACACTTTCCAAGGCGTTGTTGCGTGCATATTTTGACGCACATATTACAAAAATCGATATGGCTATTTAATATGGGAAAATATAGACATTCATTCATTTGTGTATGAAAATGCTGTCTATGGTAAAAGCGAGAGAATCCATGTTTGATTCACACTTTTGATTATAGGAGTAATCGTTCTGGATATTGATCCGGCGCAAGGATATTGCGCTTACGTTTGTACTTATTTTTTAGGGCCAGAAAATATATTAATTTGCTTATTGTGTTTATGGCCTGAATTCATATGTATTACATATTATTAGTACAAGTAGAATCAGTCCTATATTGTATATTTTGGATGGGTAGGAGGGACTAGATTCTTGTTATTCCGGTCTAGCGGAAGTATGAGTTGTCTTGACAAGTCGTGATGAGTTCCGATGTACCGTGATAATGGCGGGTACGCACTTTTCAAAGGGCTGGTAGATTCTTAAGGAAATATGATTCATGAAGTGGTTTTCTTCTAAAGGAGATGGTATCTCTACTATAGTTTATGTTAGAGACTCTCCTAAGGTACGGTACAATGTATAATTCGGACTCCATGTATTGCCAGACCCTATATTGATGATCTCATGTCGATTCGACCTAGATGGAACATTGTGCTTCGTATCGCTAGGGTCGTGTTTTGTATCGACAAAGATGACAGACTTTCCTACAGCGGTTATGGCTACGTGAATTAACCCTGAACTGCAAGAGACAGATCACCGTTAGAGCTGTATGGGAAACATTTATGGAAATCATTTATATACCCATTATAAATTAACTCTGGCTTATATTCTCCTTCCTATGAATGAGTGAACGACAACTCAGGGAGGCGGCCATGTTAGATTTCGGTCATCATATGTTTTGATCACTGCCAAGAGAACAGATTATTTATCCTATTATCGGACAGTGACAGGGAGATCTCAATCTTGCTAGAAACCCCCTGTCGTGGAATATTCTAATCCACATATATAAATTATCAAGTAAATATAAAGCCTAATAAATACATATAATAAATAAAGGAAGAAGAATGGTAAAGAACAGTGCTGTCACAATGACTGTACTCGAAATCCCCTTGTTTTCTACTGCGTATGCAAATTGTAACGTTTCACGTTGATATTAAAGGCCTTCTGCAACATACACGCGTTTCCCAAACACACAATAAAATGTGCTGCCTTTCTAAGAAAAACCTTGAAATATGCAAGTTGACCTAAATTTTAAATTCCATTCATGTCTTTTTCTACACTATGTTACCAAGATCAAAAGACAGATGGACAAAAGGATAGCGAGAAGGGAGAGGCAGAAAGCCGAACACTAAACACGCTTCGCGCGATACACAAATGCTGCCATCACGCGTGTAAGACTACAAGCACTAACTTTTTCGGACGGACAGTGATAAATTCACTACCCTTCCCAGAGTTAGGTTTTAAAATCATAAAAAACGCTTATTAGGAAAGATAACATTATATGGGTTTACGTTTGAAAACATTACAGTACCCAGACAGCACATCTTCGAAACAGGAGGTAGAAAATACATATTTTGAACGCAGCCACGTAGCTCTTTTAAATTTGGATATTTGGGTTCCTTAGGGCTTGCTGACAAAGAATATGTAAAACGTTACGCAAATAGTCCAGGAATTAATAAATTATAACCAAAATAAAATAGTGGGGATGCCTGACAGCATGGAATCATTTCTGCTCATAAAATTTTTTTATAACGTATTTGAAAAAAATCTTACGTTACAGAATTAGCCTACCATGTAAACTCCAAATTGATTGGAGCGCAACAAATGAAAGACTAACCACGATTGGTCGGGCTATAAATACTATCTTTCGTTGTTAGGGGAGACGTGAAAAGGTAACATTTTTTCAAACACTTGTCGAAACGTGGCCTCATTGGCTAGACTCGCTGATATACTCACTTAGGAGCGTTAGTTCGAGACCACTAGTGCAAATAATCTTGATAAAGCAACAGTGCGTTGAAGCCAGCTCATATTTGTGTTAAATAAAAGCCTGGAACATAAGCAGATGGGAATTTGTGCCAGTAATTGTGCCAGAATTCATTGCTAATCAACGTATCTGTGTTTATTCCATGAAATTGTGGTAAGCTTGAACCATTCAGTATCTTTTAATGAAAATTGAATGTAAATTGTTAATTTATGCCTGTATATATATGTGTAGTTCAGTGGCAAACAGGAGATAAAGCCTATAATGCTCCAGCCTGAACAGAGGGTGTCGGAGGGAAGTAAAACGGCATGGAATGGCCAAATAGTACACTGACACCTGGATGATTGATTAGACAGAAATAATGCTGGAAGTGCAGAGGCGTGGTAACCATTAAGGAGGTAAATACTGGTATAAAGTATTTCAGATGAAGCTGACAGTTGGCCTAACGCTCTGAACTCAATGTTTGTGTTGTATTGTGCTCAGTGTAGAACTAGAGTATCAATTAGTTATGAAGTAGAAGGTACATCCTTCTTGTTTACAGGGACCGTGGTCTTGATGGTACTGAGCAGCACCTGGTCAGAGCTTTGCTGAATCCAGAGTCGGACAGCATACTCCTTGGTCCATTTAGCTATCAGTGAGGTGTCTCCAGAGCCCAGAGGAGAATTCGAGCGAGGAGTCCTTTCCTGCCGCCATCACGCCAGATAAGCTAACTTGGCCAGCTGAGCTCAACATTATGTCCCCTCATCTTGAAATGACTTTGTAAAAATAACATTCAGAGGGGAATTTAATTGTCTTAATATCAGGAACTGAGAACATCTCCAATACTAGTCCCAAAAGACAAACTATTGAAGTCATGATGACAAATACCAACAGAGCTTGAACAAAACAAAACCAGTATTACCTCATATTACCACTACACAACTGACACACATAGGATTTTTTAATAATATATGTCACTACAATATTCATATTGATAAAGTCTGTACATATACTTGTAATTAAAATTGATTGTGATTCCTGGTTCCTTTGTATTTGAATCAGGACACATATACCTTTATGATAACCATGAATACATATTGTTATTTGAAAAGTTATCAGTGACTCCTTAAGATATTCTCATAGAGTGTTATATGTATGTGAGTGTCACAGTGTTGTCAAGAGTAGTGGATTAAATTAAATTGTTTATCTGTCTGTTGTTGTGACTTACACTTCATCATACACATACCCTGGACACATAACGTAGTCATCACACTATTCCAGAATAATTCTGACTGAGATATATAGATATGTGGTAGCAAGTAAGGTTATCTATAATACACTACTCTTAATAGATATAGATACCTTCACAGCTGATCTCAGTCAGTACACTAAGTCCCCTATAAATATTTATAACATCTTACTTCACCACATATATTGGGGTCTCGCTCTTGGGATTTTGAATCTTTCCCTATTAAAAATATTGGGGGTAATTCACTTCAGGGAATATAAGAATTAAAAGGTATCCTTGGGTGGAATTAAATAAGGTTGAGCTCACGGTGCCTGTGTTGTCCATTAGATATATTTAGAGATTAAATTGTTGGTTAGACATTGTAGAAATTTACCTGATAGACAATGGCGGACCTGGCCAAGTTTCGATCTGCTGCTGTACAGACTGCAAAAGAGTTAGGATTAGATGGGCAAGTTATGGTTGCCTATGTTACTACGGAATGTGACAAATTTATTGAACGCGAAGAAAGAAGGTTTGAAGCCGAAAGAAAGTTAGAGGCTGAAAGGGAAATTAAGAGGTTACAATTTGAGGCTGAGGCTGAGACTAAGAGGTTGCAGATTGAGGCTGAGGCTAAGAAATTGGAAGCAGAAAGAGAAGACAAAAGATTAGCTGCAGAAAGAGAAGCCGAGGAAAGAAGACAGGCTGCAGAAAGAGAAGAGAAGAAATTAGCTGTAGAAAGAGAAGAGAAGAAATTAGCTGTAGAAAGAGAAGAGAAGAAATTAGCTGCAGAAAGAGAAGAGAAGAAATTAGCTGCAGAAAGGGAAGAGAGGAAATTAGCTGCAGAAAGGGAAGCAGAAGATAAAAGATTACAAAGGGAACATGAGTTACGACTAAGGGAGTTTGAGTTTCAAGGCCATGCTCCTGAAAATGGTGCCAGTCCCTTTGCCTCTGATGCCACTGCTAGGCAAGGAGCCTCAACCTCAGCTATGAATTTTCATTTAGATCATTTTGTTGAGAAAGACGATGATATTGAGAGCTATATAAATAGGTATGAGCTATTAGCTACCACGTATGGGTTAGAGAGAGAAAGGTGGAGCTTAAAGTTATCTCAGGGACTTCGTGGGGCAGCTTATGAAGTTTTTGCAAAAATGAGCAGAGGTGATCAGGAAAATTATGACATGCTAAAGCAGGCTCTTTTGTTAAGGTATGAAAAGAATGCAGAATTTTATAGGAAAAAATTTAGGAATGCTAAACTACTGTCAGGTGAAACCTATCACCAGTTCTCTGCACGAATAGAGACATACTTGGAGAAATTGACTTTTCTGGGGAAAACCCAAGATCTTAAGGAAATGGTCCTTATAGAGCAATTAAGAGAGTCCATGGCTCCAGACCTGAGAAAGTTTCTCATGGAACAAGGTGCAGAGAGGCTGGGTGAGTTGCTAAATATTGCTGAAAGGTATCAAGCAGCTCAAGCAGAGGTAACAGGTAATAAAAAGAAACAAGTGGATAACTTTAGGGCACCACAGAACTTTAATAAATTTGATCCTAAGGATCAAAATAAAGGTAAGCACCAATTTGATAGGCCACGGTATGAAAATAAAAATAAATTCCCACAATTCGATGAAAGGAAATATGATGAAAGAAAATCTTTCAACCAAGGAAAAAGGTGGTGTAAAAATTGTAAGATGAACAATCATGACACTGACCATTGTAGAAGGAAACCTCCTCATTTTGCTGCTATGACATCGGGGAAAAAGGAAAAGAAGGGCAAACCTGAAGAATTACAGGAACCATACCACCCCCCAGTGTGTGAAGATGTCATCTGTAATGGTGTCACTATAAGATGTTTATATGATACCGGTTTAGATTACGATTCCGTTGTGAGTTCTCACCTGGTGCAGGCCGATCAATACACCACGGAAACAGTGGAGATTCAAACTGCAACCAAGGATGTAGCTACCATGACACTTCCCGTCGCCCGAATAAAAGTGAAAACGCGATATGTGGAAGGAATCATAAAAGCAGCAGTGATAAATGAGCCAATCTACCCTCTAATATTGGGGTGTAGATATGTCTTCTTGGGGAATCCCAAGAGACCTGTGATATTGGCAACAGTGCAGACCAGATCACAGACAAAGAAGGAGGAGGATAATCCCATAAATACTCACCCAGATGAGATGAGGAAGGCACAGGCTGAGGACAAAACACTCAAGCCATGTTTCAAGAAGTTGCCCAAATCTCATACACCTCCAGGCAAGGGAGAGTTTTATATGAAGAATAAACTGATATATAGGAAGGCTGGATCTGAATCCAATGGTCACGGACAGCTGGTCCTTCCCACTTCATATAGGACTAAAGTGTTGGAACTAGGGCATGCGATTCCCTTCAGTGGTCATATGGGAATCAGCGCAACAGGACAGCGAATAGCTTGTCACTATTTCTGGCCAGGAATAACTGAAGATATCAAACGATATGTAAAATCCTGTCCAGAGTGCCAACGAGTAGCACCTAAACATTGGACTGCACCAGCAACTCTGGGGGAAATGCCCATAGTGGGAACACCCTTTGAGAGAGTTGCCGTGGATCTTGTGGGACCTCTCACCCGAACCAAGAGAAGGAACAGCTACATTCTGACTCTGGTGGACACTTGTTCTATGTGGGGAGAGGCAGTAGCCCTGTCATCGATTGATTCAAAACATGTGGCAGAGGCATTGCTCACAATTTTCACAAGGTTAGGCTTTCCCAATCAAATCTTGACTGATAATGGCTCTCAGTTCAAGGGGAAACTAACTGAAGAAGTTTTCAGGATCTTCCAGGCCAAACACTTCCATTGTAGTGTGTATCATCCCCAAGGGAACGGCCAAGTGGAAAGATTTAACGGCACATTGATGTCGATCCTGAGAAAGTTGGCACACGAAAAACCAGATACATGGGACCAGTACCTGCACGCCGCCCTCTTTGCTTATCGGGAGGTACCCCATAGTTCAACCGGTATGGCCCCGGCAACATTATTGTTTGGAAGGCCAATAAAAGGTCCACTCGAAGCTATGTTAAGAACGTGGACTGATGAAAAGGCAGAGGAAAACATTACATCTTCATACCAATATGTGAATGAGCTGACCACTCGGTTAAAAACTGGCTGGAAACTTGCCAATGAAAATTTGAAACAAGCCAGGAAGAAACATGCTGCCTATTATAACCGGAAGGCGAAAGACAGAAATTTGGCTGTGGGAGAGAAAGTACTGCTTCTTTTGCCCGGGAGTCAGAATAAGTTACAAATTGGATGGCAGGGTCCATATACAGTTTTAGAGAAGGTGTCTAGAACAAATTATAAGATAAATAAGAAGGGGAAAGAAAAAATCTATCATGTGAATCTCCTGAAGAAATATTTGGAAAGAGAACATCAGGAAGAGACACACTTGTTGACCTTGTCCATCGCCATGGAGATGAAAAAGGAACCACTTTCATCATTTGAATATCCATTACACCCCTGTGAGACAGCAGCACAGGTGAAAATCAGTACACATTTAACGAAAACTCAGAAGAGAGAGTGCAACAGGTTCTAAATAATCATGCAGAGGTGTTAACAGACCGACCAGGGCATACAAACCTATTGGAATATGATATGAAACTAATAGACTCCACACCTGTCTGTATGAAACCATATTCGATTCCGTTTGCTAAGGAGAAAGCTTTGAAGGAAGAGATAGACTATCTGTTGAAGGAAGGAATTATTTCGCACAGTGAGTCTTCGTATAGTTCCGGTGTTGTACTCTTAAGGAAGCCCTCTGGAGAACATAGACTCTGTATAGATTACAGGAGACTGAATGCTATTACAGAAGGACAGGTGGATCCATTGCCGGATACAAATCAGCTGTTTGCCAGGCTAAATAAAGCTAAATATTTCTCAAAAGTGGATCTGAGTAAAGGATACTATCAGATTCCAGTAAAGCCTGAGGTTAGACCATACCTAGCTTTTAGTACCTCAGAAGGACACTATGAGTTTAATAGATTGCCATTTGGATTGAAGAATGCGCCTAGTGTCTTCTCTAGAATGATGAGAAAATTATTGGATCCTCTGAATAATTCCTGTATAACAAATTTTATGGATGATATCCTTATAGCAACAGAAACATTTGAGGAACACATTGACTCTCTGAACATGCTGTTTGATCGACTTAGGGAGGCAAATTTAACAGCCCGACCAACCAAATGTTGCGTTGGATGTAAAGAATTGGAATTTTTGGGACACACAGTTTATCAGGGAAACATGACCCTGACCCAAAGAATTTAGAGAAACTACAGAAAGCCCCGAGACCACAAACCAAGAAGGACGTGAGATCCTTTGTCTCATTATGTGGTTTCTACCAGAAGTATATCAAAAACTTTAATTCCATATGTGCACCGTTAACTGAATTGACACGTAAAGGACATCCAGATCGCATTACATGGACACCACAATGTGAAATGACTTACCAAGAATTGAAGGAAAAGCTCACAAGTAAACCCATTTTGAAATTACCTGACTTAAGTCAAGAATTCATTGTAAGGACGGATGCCAGTAATATTGGGCTAGGAGCAACTCTACTACAGAAATCAGATGCATTGGATGGGGAATTAAGCCCAGTGGCATATGCTAGCAGAAAGTTGAATAAAGCTGAAATCAACTACTCAACTAGCGAAAAAGAATGTCTTGCAGTAATATGGGCGATAAAGAAATTCAATATTTATCTATATGGGAAGGCATTTAAGTTGCAAACAGACCACAAACCGTTATCGTTTCTAGCACAGGCTAGGCATGAGAACTCCAGGTTACTCCGATGGTCTTTACTTTTGGCTCCATATAATTTTAGCATTGAGTATATATCTGGAAAAACCAATTTGGGAGCGGATTTTTTAAGCCGCCATCCGTGTGATGAGAATCACCGTAAACCCCAGAAATAATAATAAATTTCTCTATGTGAATATAGAATAAAGGACTGACATATAATGTCTGTTTTAAGAGGGGAGGTGTCGTGGAATATTCTAATCCACATATATAAATTATCAAGTAAATATAAAGCCTAATAAATACATATAATAAATAAAGGAAGAAGAATGGTAAAGAACAGTGCTGTCACAATGACTGTACTCGAAATCCCCTTGTTTTCTACTGCGTATGCAAATTGTAACGTTTCACGTTGATATTAAAGGCCTTCTGCAACATACACGCGTTTCCCAAACACACAATAAAATGTGCTGCCTTTCTAAGAAAAACCTTGAAATATGCAAGTTGACCTAAATTTTAAATTCCATTCATGTCTTTTTCTACACTATGTTACCAAGATCAAAAGACAGATGGACAAAAGGATAGCGAGAAGGGAGAGGCAGAAAGCCGAACACTAAACACGCTTCGCGCGATACACAAATGCTGCCATCACGCGTGTAAGACTACAAGCACTAACTTTTTCGGACGGACAGTGATAAATTCACTACCCTTCCCAGAGTTAGGTTTTAAAATCATAAAAAAAAACGCTTATTAGGAAAGATAACATTATATGGGTTTACGTTTGAAAACATTACAGTACCCAGACAGCACATCTTCGAAACAGGAGGTAGAAAATACATATTTTGAACGCAGCCACGTAGCTCTTTTAAATTTGGATATTTGGGTTCCTTAGGGCTTGCTGACAAAGAATATGTAAGACGTTACGCAAATAGTCCAGGAATTAATAAATTATAACCAAAATAAAATAGTGGGGATGCCTGACAGCATGGAATCATTTCTGCTCATAAAATTTTTTTATAACGTGTTTGAAAAAAATCTTACGTTACAGAATTAGCCTACCATGTAAACTCCAAATTGATTGGAGCGCAACAAATGAAAGACTAACCACGATTGGTCGGGCTATAAATACTATCTTTCGTTGTTAGGGGAGACGTGAAAAGGTAACATTTTTTCAAACACTTGTCGAAACGTGGCCTCATTGGCTAGACTCGCTGATATACTCACTTAGGAGCGTTAGTTCGAGACCACTAGTGCAAATAATCTTGATAAAGCAACAGTGCGTTGAAGCCAGCTCATATTTGTGTTAAATAAAAGCCTGGAACATAAGCAGATGGGAATTTGTGCCAGTAATTGTGCCAGAATTCATTGCTAATCAACGTATCTGTGTTTATTTCCATGAAATTGTGGTAAGCTTGAACCATTCAGTATCTTTTAATGAAAATTGAATGTAAATTGTTAATTTATGCCTGTATATATATGTGTAGTTCAGTGGCAAACAGGAGATAAAGCCTATAATGCTCCAGCCTGAACAGAGGGTGTCGGAGGGAAGTAAAACGGCATGGAATGGCCAAATAGTACACTGACACCTGGATGATTGATTAGACAGAAATAATGCTGGAAGTGCAGAGGCGTGGTAACCATTAAGGAGGTAAATACTGGTATAAAGTATTTCAGATGAAGCTGACAGTTGGCCTAACGCTCTGAACTCAATGTTTGTGTTGTATTGTGCTCAGTGTAGAACTAGAGTATCAATTAGTTATGAAGTAGAAGGTACATCCTTCTTGTTTACAGGGACCGTGGTCTTGATGGTACTGAGCAGCACCTGGTCAGAGCTTTGCTGAATCCAGAGTCGGACAGCATACTCCTTGGTCCATTTAGCTTTCAGTGAGGTGTCTCCAGAGCCCAGAGGAGAATTCGAGCAGAGGAGTCCTTCCCTGCCGCCATCACGCAAGATAAGCTGATTTGGCCAGCTGAGCTCAACATTATGTCCCCTCATCTTGAAATGACTTTGTAAAAATAACATTCAGAGGGTAATTTAATTGTCTTAATATCAGGAACTGAGAACATCTCCAATACTAGTCCCAAAAGACAAACTATTGAAGTCATGATGACAAATACCAACAGAGCTTGAACAAAACAAAACCAGTATTACCTCATATTACCACTACACAACTGACACACATAGGATATTTTAATAATATATGTCACTACAATATTCATATTGATAAAGTCTGTACATATACTTGTAATTAAAATTGATTGTGATTCCTGGTTCCTTTGTATTTGAATCAGGACACATATACCTTTATGATAACCATGAATACATATTGTTATTTGAAAAGTTATCAGTGACTCCTTAAGATATTCTCATAGAGTGTTATATGTATGTGAGTGTCACAGTGTTGTCAAGAGTAGTGGATTAAATTAAATTGTTTATCTGTCTGTTGTTGTGACTTACACTTCATCATACACATACCCTAGACACATAACGTAGTCATCACACTATTCCAGAATAATTCTGACTGAGATATATAGATATGTGGTAGCAAGTAAGGTTATCTATAATACACTACTCTTAATAGATATAGATACCTTCACAGCTGATCTCAGTCAGTACACTAAGTCCCCTATAAATATTTATAACATCCCACTTCACCACACCCCCTCTTTCGTGGTTTCATAATATATGCTACAAACTATGGACGTCAAGTAACTTTAGTTATTTACCGATCTGCCTTCACTGACGCGTTTAATCAGATAGGGGGATGCGGCCATAATGTATCATGACATTGAACTTTTGATGTACTGCCCATTATTTCTGAATGTGTCATGACTTCAGATCTGCTATGTATACCTACAAATTGATATGTCAACATACCATGATGTACTCGTATGTCCCAGTGTGTACGTCTGAATAAATTGAGTAAACAAAGATTCCAGCAGTCTGCATTGGTGCCTTGTAGACACAAGTGTATGAGTGGTTATATTGGTCAGCACACGAACAGTACACCATTCGCGGTAATCACACTCTACACTTCTACTTCATACATACACCATCCTGCGTCGGTTGGAGTGACCAAGTTTAGGGCCTGCTTCCCCTGGAGCCTTTGCCTTCCCTAACTCAGGACTAGGGTGAGTTACCCATTTACAGCTGGGTAGACTGGAGCATGCCTGATCTCAACAACACACCACTCTTCCTTACAGAGCATACAGACTGACACTTTACAGAGTGGAAAAAAGAAAAGAAACTTTACAGGCGTATTGGGGAGTAATCACAAAGCTGGTCCAGCGTCTCTAAGACCCGTCTGATGATGGTGTCTAGCGTCGACTTCAGGCCACTTATACCTTCACTTGTTCCAGAGATAGTAACCTCAACTGGTACCACTAGTGTCACAAATGAAGAGAACAAATACCCTCTTGAGTATTGAGTTTTCCCGGCCCCCCCCCCTTCCCCCCCCCCCCCCCCATTTCATTCCACGATCCCATCTACCTCAGAACTTTACCCTCTCTGAGAATTAATCTTAATCCCAGTGAGCGGAAAACTTTGATTACACTTAGATTGAATAGGTTTACATTTACCTCTACTTTGGTTGAAAAGGTTAACAAAATAATAAGTGAATACATCATTTCTCTCATCATTCACACCCTGCTCCATATGGAACTTGCGACTACCTCTGCTTTTGGTTCTCTATAAGAACTCGCATAAAGTAGTCACCAGCCTTTGCAGTTTTGGTTCATGAAATCATCATTTTATATGCTGAGTTTGCCAGCCTCGTATGACTTGGACATCCACTAGCAATTTTCGCATATTAATATTCACATGTCAATATTTGCATATTATTTCACGTGTTATTAATGTAAAATATAGAATTATAAATGTAAAACTTACCTCAAAATCTATTTTGGGAATACAGACAAGCTTCTGGCTCAGAGGAATGGTTAAGATAACTTGTTTAAGATGCCTCTTCCACGATGTTCTGGGGTGTTACTTTAAATTAAGTTCCCACTCTGAGCTCGTGTTCAGATTCCTAGGATTCCGGTTTCTCGTGTTAAAAAAGTTTTCCTGGGATATAAGTCCTCAAGGTGCTCTAACAAGGTCCGGTCCGATAAATGGAATTCTGATCCTATTCTTTGCTCTGGCTGTCTGGCTGATCTTTCGTCCCATGCACGTTGCTGTTTACTATTAGACCAGGCTCCAATCAGAAATGTTGTTATGTTTACATCTCGAATTCCGGCCAAAAGTTTCAATCATGCGTAGTTTGATGGCGTTTATTCAAAAAATTTCCTCATAGGAAAATTGTGCGTGTTGTTTAAAAGGTCACTTTCAAATATGGAATTGTTATATCCGTCGATTCGTGGTAATGATTGTAACTACAACATCCTTGTCGTGGATGAATTATCAGATAGGTAATAGATGTTTATAGCCCTGTCTGAGCAGAGGTGATAGTGATGTCAATGTGAAAGTAAGGGGTAAGAATTCGTTTTTATCACGAGGGTGATCGTGAAAGAGAAAGGACAGTGTCTGGATAGAATAATTTATCTAATCCAGCCTATCTGGACGACGATATTTAAATCAGATGCACTTTCTCTCCTTGTACGAAAATACAAGTTACACTGCACTCACATGCACACAATTTTGTGACAAATACGCACGAACGTGAAAACAAACTATGGATAACATATAATGATATGGGGTTGACCGAAACGATAACTAAAGTTTTAATGAAGTTTATTATTAATAGAAAATCACAACATAAATCATATGCATTAATAGATCATGGTTTACAGACAAAATGAAAATTAAACAAATAGGTTCTCCCCTCTGGTAAAGGAAAAGAAAGGACGATCCCCACAGAGGTTAATTTACCCAAAAGATCAAAAGGTAACAATAAGTGATGAAATAGTCAGGATGGGAAAAGAATAGGTTCCTAGTGTAATCTATCCCGTGACTAATCAGATTATTGAGATAAAGAAAAAGAAAAGAAGAAACCATATAAGTATATGATGTTAACAAAATGTTCAATTCACATACACGCAGTGGCCACTTTCAGACTATGCTTACCCCAGTAGTTGTCGCAGGCATTCCAAGGAAATACACTAATAAGTAATAATACTATTAAGTGTCAAATTTTAGTTTTGCCAAATCCAGCCCCAGATTCTCCGTAGTTGCTGACTGCAAATTTCACAGGAGTCGCTAGAGTCGGTGTTTTAATTTGTCCTGGAAACAATAAGTTATCTATGCCTTCAGTTGGTTGGAGTAGGATTCATGCGTGGTGATCGCCGATGTAGGATAAATAGAACATGTACAGTTCCTAGGTTGTTTAGCCTCAGGTGGCTGAAACGCTAGGTTAAGTAACACAAATGTTGCTGACAATATATTTCGCCACAGCTGGCTGATGAGATTGATATAAATAAATCTGGTAATAGTTCTGGTCCAGTTAATATTATACAAGTGTAATTTAATGTTTCTATTCTGCTTTCTCTCATAGAAATGGAAACAGTTCCGGGAGAAGGGGCAAAGGCGAGCGACTGGCGCCTTAAAACCAGCAGCTTCGGGCAGATAGGGCTCGCGATCCTTGGTTGGTAGCTTATCTAAGAGAAGGAACTCTGAATTCAAACCACCGCTGCCTTGCGGGAATATCCATTTGTGGAATTGGCTTCGGGAGTAAACCCTGAGGATAAATCCGGAGTCGGAGTCCCTAAGGCAGTCTAATGTCGATTCGACATTATTCTGGCAACTCCTGCGACATGGCTGGTACCAAACTGTATCGGCTACTGCCGTTCCTTTGGATCTACCGGCTGTGTGGAGAGGGGGAACATGCTGCATGGGCAACAGCTTGATCTCCATATAACTGTGCCCAAGCTCGCGCCCTGGAGAGGACACTCCAGCTTCACCCTATAGGTGTCGGCAAAACACGGGAAGTAGCAGTTACCGGTTATAAGCATTATGCCCAATTGGCGTAGGGCATGGCGCCAGGGGCTACTTCCGACAGTGGGAGAGGTTCTAGGATCTCACTGGACAGCTACCGCCCGCTTCAAGCTGGGCAGCCCCCAGTCAATAAGGTGTTGTCCCGCCACTGTCTGCTTTCCCCATTGGGTGCATGGGGATTAGGGTCAAACCCGAACTGTGGACAGAAAATTTTGCACCAAGCAATTATCGAAAAAATAGAAATAAGCAAACTCTCAGATTGGGATGCTGGAACGTCCGGACTATGTTGACTGGACTATCCGAAAACCTACAGGATGTAAACGATGTAAGGAAGACAGCCATAATTAATGATGAGCTTAAACGACTTCAGGTGGATATAGCTGCACTTCAGGAAACGCGCCTGGCGGGCTCTGGAATGGTGAGCGAGAAGGACTACACATTTTATTGGCAAGGGAAAGATCTTGATAAAGCTAGAGAACACGGAGTAGGTTTTGCGGTCAAAAAATCGCTAACTAACATGGTTGAACCAGGCGAGAATGGATCAGAACGCCTGTTAACGCTCCGCCTGCAAACTAGCACAGGTCCCATCACCCTTGTCAGTGTGTATGCTCCTACTCTGTACTCTGCCTCAGAAGCTAAAGATGAGTTCTACGAGAATCTAGCAGCAGTAATCAAAAGCATACCTAGGCAAGAACAGCTTGTTCTCCTTGGTGACTTTAACGCTAGAGTGGGTGCCGATAATGTTTCATGGCCTTCGTGTCTGGGCAGGTTTGGTATTGGCAAGATGAATGAAAATGGACAACGGCTCTTAGAGTTGACCTCTGCGTGACCAACACCTACTTTCAGACAAAACCCCAGCATAAGGTGTCATGGAGACACCCACGATCCAAGCACTGGCACCAACTTGACCTGATTCTCGTCAGAAGGCCACTCCTCAGGTCTGTGCTCTCCACGCGCTCGTACCATAGTGCAGACTGTGACACAGATCACTCCTTGGTTTGCTGCAAAATCAGAGCACAACCAAGAAAACTCTATCGTGTCAGACATGAAGGGAAACCACGCATTGATACCAGCAAGATGTCAGACCCTTTCATGATCGCTCAATTCACTGCGACCTTCAAGAAAGTGCTCAGTAGCCCTCAGCATGGTGATACTATTACAGGGAACTGGGAGCATCTACGGAACACCATTCAAAGTACTGCACTTGCCACCTTTGGTAAGAAAACAGCAAAGTCAAATGACTGGTTTGACGCTTCATCAGATGTGATGGCACCTGTTATTGAAGCTAAGCGCAGTGCTATGAATGAATACAAACGTTCACCGAGTGCCAGAACCCTACAGATCCTGAGGGCTACGAGAAGCAAAGTTCAACAAACTGCTCGACGCTGTGCAAATGACTATTGGCTCCAGCTCAGTGAGAGCATCCAGATCGCAGCGCAAACAGGCAACATTAGACAAATGTATGACGGTATAAAGAAAGCACTTGGCCCCCATAAAAGTAAGACGGCACCGCTAAAAACCATCAGCGGAGAGAAGCTAACCGATAAGGGTAAGCAGATGGAGAGGTGGGTCGAGCACTACTCTGAGCTTTACGCTAGAGACAATACCGTTACGCCTGCAGCCCTTGATGCTGTCAATAGTCTGCCAACTATGGAGGAGCTGGATGCCGAACCAACATTAGAGGAACTCAGTAAGGCCATTGATAGCTTGGCCTCTGGCAAAGCACCAGGCAGTGATGGGATTCCTCCTGATTTAATCAAATGCTGTAAGAGCACGCTATTATATCCCCTGCATAGGATGCTGTGCCAGTGCTGGGAAGAGACAACTATTCCTCAAGACATGCGAGATGCCAAGATTGTAACACTGTATAAAAATAAAGGAGACAGAAGTGATTGCAATAACTACAGAGGCATCTCTCTTCTTAGTATTGTTGGTAAGGTTTTTGCCAAAGTCATCTTAATGCGACTACACAAGTTAGCTGAGCGCATATATCCAGAGGCACAGTGTGGATTCCGAGCTGGCAGATCAACAACAGACATGATCTTCTCTCTCCGCCAGCTTCAGGAAAAATCAAGAGAGCAGAAAAGACCATTATATATCGCCTTTATAGACCTCACAAAAGCATTCGACCTGGTTAGTAGGGATGGACTCTTTAAAATCCTCCTGCAAATAGGCTGCCCTTCTAAAATGCTGGAAATGATAAAGTCATTCCATGACGACATGAAGGGAACAGTCCAATATGCTGGAAGCACGTCACAGCCCTTTGATATACGAAGTGGCGTTAAACAAGGCTGTGTTCTGGCTCCGACCCTCTTCGGAATCTTCTTTGCCTTACTCTTGAAACATGCATTCAGAGATGCAACCGAAGGAATATGCCTTCACACTAGGTCAGATGGCCGTCTGTTTAATCTTTCAAGGCTGAAGGCAAAAACAAAAATCAGAAGGGTCACTATAAGAGACTTGTTGTTCGCTCATGATGCTGCAGTCGTCACTCAAAGCCAACAGGAGCTTCAGAGCTTGATGAATCGCTTCACTAAAGCATGCAAGGACTTTGGCCTCACAATAAGTCTAAAGAAAACGAATGTGCTGAGTCAGGATGTGGGTGCTGCACCAGTTATCACTATCGATAACTATGAATTGGCAGTGGTGCACCACTTCACATACCTAGGGTCTACCATCAATGACAAACTCTCACTGGATACAGAAATCGACAGCCGCATTGGCAAAGCTGCAGCTACCTTTGCCCGCCTCACATCGCGTGTTTGGGGAAACTCTAAACTCACAATGAAGACCAAAGCTGCGGTATATAATGCCTGCGTCACCAGCACACTCCTATATGGCAGCGAGACCTGGACGACCTATGCTAAGCAAGAAAGAAGGCTCAATACCTTCCATTTGCGGTGTCTACGCCGCATCCTCGGCATCTCGTGGAAAGATAAAGTGACAAATGTCGAGGTGTTGTCACGTGCTGGCCTTCAAAGTATGTATACGCTGCTTAGACAGCGCAGACTTCGCTGGCTTGGCCATGTTCGCCGCATGGAAGATGGTCGCATCCCAAAAGATATCTTCTACGGACAATTAGCAGATGGCAAGAGAACAGTTGGGCGACCACAGCTGAGGTTCAAAGATGTGTGCAAGAGAGATATGAGGGCACTGGACATGGATCCAGCAACATGGGAGGATGAAGCTGCTGATCGCACTAAGTGGCGATGCTATTTACGGCACCACCTCAGATTGGGCGAAGAGAGGCTCACACAAGAAGCAGAGGTGAGGAGAAAACGTCGAAAGGAGCACCAGGAAAATAAGCAGCTGAGGGCTGCCACCTCAGGGGCGCATTCCCATAGTCAGTTATGACTGAAGGGCCTATTATTATTATCATAGAAATGAGGAAAATTGGATCGCACAGGTCACAGCAAGAAGCTCATCAATATTAAATATTCTTGGATGTTTATAATATTATAAGTTCGTATGATCATTAGTTCATATGGCCATAAGAAAAGCCGCTAGTACTCAGGTTTGATCAGCCTATATTTTAGGAAAAGAAAATATAAACATTTAACCAAATTATCAATATCATATCTAACACGTGTTAAATCAGGACCTCTTCACCACTCTGTTATAAATAGATTTAAAATACACGTGTCTAGCTTATCCCATCGTTCTTTTAACGCGTGATATGAACACTAGTCATTTATAACATTACATAAAATGGATAGAAGTAAATAATATATGCCGTCAGTAGACAGTTATTTAATGTATGTACTAGTAAATTTAAAACATCTCTTACTGGGAAATAGCGAGTAATTAAATTTACTTTACGGCAGGAAAATTTAGCTATAATTATTTAATTAGCACAGAAATCTCAGTGAAATATAATGAAAACTTTAAACACACTAAATCACTTTAAAGCTAGTATATTTACCGCAATCAGACAAATGAAACACTCCACGAAAATCTAATAATTTTCACTCTGTACGAGAAATCTTAAGATAACGAGCTAGTGAATTCAGATAGATTTCTGGGCAACTGATCATGGCTATCGGAGAGACATGGTATATATTGATAAATTTCGTTCTATCGTTCTTAAATGCGAAAGTCACACCTACTGTCAGACACGAGCCAATTTGCCGTTCGATTCTTGAATCAAAGGTAATTTTACCACCTCTACCTCTCTGCCTTGACTTTCATCATCTCCGCCTTGCCGAATATCAGCTACGCAATTACTTCCCTTGAAAGTTTTACAATCCAAGGTCCGTCTCAGACTGAATATCTCGTGTTCCCCTGATCAAAGAATCTATTACGCCATACTCCGCGCTTCGCTCTCTGTTTCACATAGGGCTTAATTGCCACATGGCTCACGTGTTAATTGCACTGGTGAATCCTTCGTTCATGTAGCAAAAAATATAAACTAGATGGGGAGGGTCAAAAGTGGATGATGACTGCTGCACTATTTACATCAGTGACAATCCTACATTATCATAAATAATTTCTTCGTAACACTTCTGTCTGGAAGCTATTACAACACTCCGTCTTTCAGGTGCCTGTCTGTAATATGTCCGCAGATGGATAATTTATCTCCCCGTAGTTGTGCAAACATCGACCCTCGTTTGACCATCTGGGCTGTGACTCTTCACGACAGTAATTAAGTCAAACTAGCCATTTCAGCGATAAGCGAGCGAGCTTGGCCATTTCCGTGGGAATCCGGCGCCCAATGTCTGGTACACGATAATTTTACCAACATGACTGTAGGTCAAGATTGCACCATCCGTCTACTCTTTCAGCAGGGATGAACAAGTAAACAGACATGACGAATTATTACAGGAAGAAGTGCAAACAATGACTCGAAAATACCAATGACCTATCGGAAGGTAGGCGAAGAAAAGGTGCCGACCACTGAACAGTGCACACAATTCGCACGCTCCATAAAGGTAGCTAAATACTCCGGAGCAGACAAGAGATCGACCCAATTATGTGACAATGTTTCAATATCCTGTAGGCAGTGTAAATGAGGTAGATGTAATCAGGATAGAAGGATGTCAAGGCACCCTGAATCCTGAGTATTAGAGATCAGGACATCCATTCGCTGGGATTAAGCGTGGTGCTGCGTCTGACTGGGAAAAACTCACCGAATTTTGTAAATTAATGTATTAAGATGCGTCTGTAGAGCTTAGAATGGGCAGGGACAAAAACAAGACAATTTATAATAGACAAAAAAGTGAAAGGGGGTTGCTGGGGTAAAGAAAATTATGGACAAATTACCAGACTATCGTCTTTTTTTTCTGGCTCACGTTAGGACAATAAAGCCACTAACGTGATTCCCACGCACACATTTTTTCCTTTCCTTGCTGCTTACTATCATCATAATCGCTACCATCTTGCTCCTTATGGTGCAAGGACCATCACTGCCGTTGGTCCTCTTGTTGCAGGAAGCCTGCACCACAGCGTGCACGTGCTCTTGTAGTAGTTGTTTGTGCAGCAATTTGTTTTGTATGATACGGTTGCCAACCTCATGTACAACCTCTTACTCGCCTAAGATTACGCCTTATGCCTTTCTACATCTGCAGCACATTTACTCGCCTAAGATTACGCCTTATACCTTTATACATCTGCAGAACATTTACTCGCCTAAGATTACGCCTTATACCTTTCTACATCTGCAGCACATTTACTCGCCTAAGATTACGCCTTATACCTTTATACATCAGCAGCACATTTACTCGCCTAAGATTACGCCTTATACCTTTATACATCTGCAGCACATTTACTCGCCTAAGATTACGCCTTAAACCTTACTACATCTGCAGCACATTTACTCGCCTAAGATTACGCCTTAAACCTTACTACATCTGCAGCACATTTACTCGCCTAAGATTACGCCGTATACCTTTCTACATCTGCAGCACATTTACTCGCCTAAGATTACGCCTTATACCTTTCTACATCTGCAGCACATTTACTCGCCTAAGATTACGCCTTATGCCTTTCTACATCTGCAGCACATTTACTCGCCTAAGATTACGCCTTATGCCTTTCTACATCTGCAGCACATTTACTCACCTAAGATTACGCCTTATACCTTTCTACATCTGCAGCACATTTAATCGCCTAAGATTACGCCGTATACCTTTATACATCTGCAGCACATTTACTCGCCTAAGATTACGGCCTTATACCTTTATACATCTGCAGCACATTTACTCGCCTAAGATTACGCCTTATACCTTTCTACATCTGCAGTATATCTACTCGACTAAGATTACGCCTTATACCTTTATACATCTGCAGCACATTTACTCGCCTAAGATTACGCCTTAAACCTTACTACATCTGCAGCACATTTACTCACCTAAGATTACGCCGTATACCTTTCTACATCTGCAGCACATTTACTCGCCTAAGATTACGCCTTATGCCTTTCTACATCTGCAGCACATTTACTCGCCTAAGATTACGCCGTATTCCTTTATACATCTGCAGCACATTTACTCGCCTAAGATTACACCTTATACCTTTATACATCTGCAGCACATTTACTCGCCTAAGATTACGCCTTAAACCTTACTACATCTGCAGCACATTTACTCGCCTAAGATTACGCCTTATACCTTTTTACATCTGCAGCACACTTAGAAGATTGAGATGTTAAAATAAGGAAAGAGTACAAGGGGCTTGACATACGTCTTGGGCCTGACCATGAAGGAGTCACAGGAGGAAGATGAAACTTGGCACATTTAAAGTTCATCATATTTGCACTGAATGTGTGAAGTACGCGTTTATTCCTTCAATGGGTTTTCCCGCTACGGGTCATGGCGCAATGTACCCTATTGACCGGATCTGCTGCTCCAAAGATTTGACAAAACAATGGAAAAGAAGGAGGCCAGAGCTGTGATAAAATTTCTGATGTTTCAGGGAAAAACCCCTACAGAAATACACAGGGAGATGGAACCAGTGTTTCGTGATTCTTGTCCTTCATATACTTCGGTAAAAAACTGGTGTCAACAGTTTAAGTGCGACCGCTCAAATGTTGCTGATCTGCCAAGATCTGGTAGACCAGCCTCAGAGTGCAACGATGAAAATGCAACAAGAGTGAAGAAAATCATTGACCAGGATCGAAAAATGACAATTGTGGAGATAGCTAGTAGAGTAATGGACAGTACTATGCAGATCTTCTCACCAAACTAAGAAAGGTTGTGACCAGGAAACGAGGGATAACGTGCACTCAAAATCTTCCTTTGCTTCAAGACAACGCACCCTCTCACAAAGCACGGCTTGTGCAGCTAGCAGCCAACGATTTGAATATTGAAATTCTTCCACACCCACCATATTCTCCAGATTTGGCTCCATCAGACTTTTTTCTATTCCCAAATCTTAAAAAACAGCTAAAAGGAAATCATTTTGACAGCGATGAAGAAGTTATACTGGCATGTGAATACTGGTTTAGTTTGAAAAATGGGGTGTTCTACTCCCAAGGTCTTTTCAAGGTCAAGCAGAGATGACAGAAGTGTGTCAATTCAGACGGTGGCTATATTGAAAAGAAATAAACACTATACACAATTTCAGCTCTCTGTGACATGTCCTTCATGGTCAGGCCCAAGACTTACGTCAAGCCCCTTGTATAATTTAATTAATTACACAACAGCTCTTTCACTACGACATTAAGGAAAAAAAATTAATGTGCGGTTATCATTAAAATGTTTGCCTTGACAGCACGTGTTCTAATATATGCTGTGTGGTTTCCTTATTGGTGTGGGCACTTGATAAGACTGACCATGACAAAATCCTGTTTCTGGTAGGTCACATGATTATCCCCGTGCTTTGTTCATTGTCATGGGAAAAACTAAAAATCACAGGAAACTGGCAACATCTCAAGACGAAAAGAAGACAGGTATCCTTTACCTCTAAACTGATGCCAGGGAATGAAAACTCCACCTTAACTACTGCCTTTATTTTTTATTTATTTTTATTTTTAAAGACTACACTATCATAAGTGGTACACGATCACTGTAATTTTGGGGAACGCTACTCTAGATTATTCCCAGTCATGACCTGCTTTTGGCTGTTTCAGATACAAGTGGGGGTCGGAGTTGATAAGAGGTATGGTGTCTGCCTCGAATTCTAGAGGTACCGGGTTCGATTCCCAGTTGAGGGAATATAATTTATGACATTTTTTTCATAACCAGTGGTCCTAATGATGTCATACTTCCCCCCTGGTCTCCTGGGTAGCGAGATCGGATGCCCAGCTTTCTCGGATAAGGGCGAAAAAATAGGAGGCCCCGTGTGCAAGTTGCGCACGTTAAAAATCCCACGACAGTTGGAAATCGTAAAGAGTAGAGTAGACCATAATGCCGCTGCCCTGGCAAAATAAAAACATTAGAAACCTACCCACCACAAACATATTTATAGAATGTGTGATTCCTATATACACTTATTGGGATTCTCTCCGGTGCTACGGAGTTCGTGCACTGTGCTGAGATTCTACTTGTATGATCTAAGAGAGGAGATTGGAGCACTGATGGAGTTGTCTGTGTGCTATGAAGATAGTCCTTAAAACCAAACCAAACCAAGATAACAAACTAATATAAATTAATGTTTAAGCATACGCTAACATTAATGGCCAACTTGGCCCAAAGATTAATAAAGCAGTTGTATTCTGAAAAAAATAATAACACATGAAATAGCGTAGACGGATTTGTAAGCAACCGATAGCTTAGCCTATCAGATCCATCGTCTGTGCATGTGATCGATGACCTTTGAGAGATCAGCGAAGATGACTGTTATGTACTGTATCTGAGAAAGGCATAAACTAAAGCGACATAACCGGCTGTCTCGGTTGATGAGATAATGTTAAGTCCCCTGGATTAAATGTCTGAGTTAACTGCAACCTCCAAATAAAAACACGCAAGAAAACAACTGTTTATATCAGGCTTTGGGAGCCGCGCTGGTGTAATGGTTACAACGTTGTACTGGCGACCAGGTTTTCAAGGTTCAAGCCCGGGCGTCGGCGCTTGAAGGAGTGTCAGCGACCGGGATTTTGACTGAATAATCTGAACGGCTCCTGAGATAAACCCTCTGTGGATGGGAAGGAGCGAAGCTCCTGACCGGGTTGGAAGGAAAGTCCTCAGGTTCCCCAGCCTCGCAATGACATGTCATTGGGCCGAAGGGCTGAAAGCACCAAGTGCCGCTGGTTAAGGACCAAAAAAAAAAAAAAAAAAATTACAGGCTTTAGAGCAATGGAGTAACTACTGGACAGGTGAACCCAGAGGGCACCTGGGGCATCCGCCATGGAACTTAGGGTAAAGAGGGTACAGAAGCAGGGGAGGAAAAAAAAGAGTATTTCGCCAAGAAACTTGACTTTTGTTCAGCTGTAACACAGATTTCATAGAACAAAGCACGTGCATCTTTTATGGAGAAAAAAAAATGCGAAAACAAATGTGTGACATTTTATCATTCCTTCTTTAGTTGTTGTCGTGTTTTTTGTTCTGTGCGTAATAACTCTGCCATCAATGGTACCTATACCTTGTAGCGGTATGGCAGCTTGCGTACCCTGACAATCCCCAGAGCTATGCCAGTGGGAGTTTTACTCCTGGTAGGTTCAACCAAGCTGGACTGGTCTGTGTGGGTAGGGGTCAGACAAAAGCTGGTACCCTGGTCCTCCAGGTTGGGGGTTTTAGCATAGGGCTGACACCCCTGTCTGTGTAAAAAAATAATGAAGTTACGGAAACAACATCAAATGAACAAACTTTGCTGCGGGATGGACATTCGGAGTCTGTGGCTCGTATGACTGTCAGTGGTGAAAGCCGAAAGGAAGCCACTGACATGAAAACGGATGTCCTGACCGCAAAACAGGATACAAGAATAGGATTTTGGAATGTCAGGACAATGTACGAGACAGGTAAACTAAGACAGGTCACGGCAGAAATGAGAAACTATAGGTTACACATCCTGGGGATAAGTGAGAGCAGATGGACAGGGGCAGGAAAAGTTAAAACAGCAACAGGAGAAACAGTACTTTACTCTGGAAGAGAGGATGGACAGCACAGTGAAGGCGTAGCCATTATTCTACAGAAAGGGATAGAAAGGACATTACTGGAATGGAAACCCATCAACAACAGACTGATACGATTGAGATTGAGAGGGAGCTTCACCAACACTACAATAATACAATGCTACGCACCAACGAATGATAGCGATGAGGAGGTCAAGGATGAATTCTATCAACAACTGCAGAAAGAAATGGAAGACACACCTAGATATGATCTTGTTATAGTAATGGGAGACCTCAATGCGAAAGTTGGTACACACAATACATATAATGAAAGAACAATGGGGAAATGCGGCAGCGGAACAGCAAACGAAAATGGGGATAAGCTAATAAGTTTCTGTAGCATTAACAACCTGGTCATTGGAGGAACACTTTTCCCACATAAGGAAATTCACAAGTTAACATGGGAATCACCAAATGGTCGGGACAGAAACCAGATAGACCACATCATGGTTAACGGCAGATGGAGACATGCATTACAAGATGTGAAGGTAAGAAGAGGTGCAGATGTGGGAAGTGATCACCATTTAGTAGTAGCAAAACTGAAAGTGAAACTAAGAAGGGCTGGACCAACTGTAACTACACAGAAAAGGTTTGACATCAGCAAATTGAAGGACCCCCTTACCAGAAAAGCTTTTGCGGCCGACATTAAGAAACGATATCAATTTGCCAAAAGCCAGGAAAAGACATTGACTGATGATATAGACCAGAATTTCAACACCATTTCAACAATATATAAGGAAAGTAGCAAATCATGCTTAGGATTCCAGGAAAGGAAGAAGCAAGACTGGATAACACCAGAAACACTAAACACCATAAAGATGAGAAAGGAAATGAAAAGAAAGAAAACAGAAGCGAAGTCCCCCAGGTTAAAGCAACTACTGTATATAGCGAACAGTACAGCCAGCTGGACAGGGAAGTTAAACGCCAAACCCGAGCCAACAAAAGGAATTTCCTAGACGATCTTGCAAAACAGGCAGAAGAGGCAGCACTGAGAAATGAACAAAGCACAGTATAAAAAATAACTAAACTCATCAGCGGAAAACAATGTGCAAACAATATTACATTAGTAAGAGATAAGCAAGGAAATCTCATCAAGACAGCAGAGGGACAGGAAACAAGATGGGCAGAGCACTTCAGAGAAACGCTGAACAAGGAAATACCAGAGACACAATTGAATGTTCCTGATGCTGAAAACGATCTAGATGTAAATACAGACATTCCACGAAAAGAAGAAATCATCACAGCAATCAAAGGGTTAAAGAACGGTAAAGCTCCGGGCCATGATAACTTAAATGCAGAGCTATTTAAGACAGACCCTGAGCTAGCAGCAGAACTATTAGAACCACTTTTTGCACAAGTGTGGAAAACGGGGACAACACCATCAGAGTGGAAGAAAGGAATAATTGTCAAATTGCCCAAGAAGGGAGATCTTGCAGACTGCAATAATTGGAGAGGAATCACTCTTCTCTCAGTTCCCAGCAAAATACTAGGCAGGATAATTATACAGAGAATTTCAAAGGCAGTAGACTACAAACTGAGGAAAGAACAAACAGGATTTAGAAAGAACAGAAGATGTGTAGACCATATATTCACTCTCAGGAACATTATAGAGCAGTGCTCAGAATGGCAAAGACAGCTTTACATAAATTTTGTTGATTTTGAAAAGGCTTTTGACAGCATACATAGGGACAGTTTATGGAAAATACTGAGGGCTTATGGAATTCCAAGCTGCATAGTGTCAATCATAAAAAGCCTCTATGCCAACTTTACGTGTAGTGTTGGGCAGAGCAACCTAACCTTCGAGGTGAAGACAGGAGTACGACAGGGATGCCCCTTATCAACCACTCTATTTTTAACAGTCATAGACTGGGTGATGCGCCAGACAACAGAGGGCAGTCCAAGAGGAATAAGATGGACTACATTTTCTACATTGGAAGATCTGGAATATGCAGATGACACTGCACTACTAGCACATTCACATCAACACATCCAGGAAAAAACGGATAGACTTAATAAAATTAGCCAGCAGGTGGGCTTGAACATCAATTTAAAGAAGTCTGAGGTCATGACGCTCAATGTGAGCAACCTGAGCCCATATCAGTAAGGAATCAGCAACTGGTACAGACAGATACCTTCACATACCTAGGAAGCATAGTAACACCAGACGGCGGGGCAGGCAAAGACATCAACATCAGAATGAATAAGGCAAGAACAGCCTTCTTTAGCCTAAATAACATCTGGAAGTCCTCCCAATACAGCACAAGCACAAAATTAAGATTATACCAGAGTTGCGTGCTTTCTGTGCTTCTCTATGGTGCGGAATGCTGGAGAGTCACAGAGAAGGAAATGTCAAAATTGTCCTCTTTTCACACAACATGCCTAAGAAAAATTCACCGAATCTTTTGGCCGAATACCATCACCAACCAAGATCTGCTTACTCGTAGCAAGCAAGAGGACATGCACACCATCATAGCTGGCAGACGCTGGAGCTGGGTTGGTCATGTCCTCAGAAGAGACCCCGATGCCATCACAAGAACAGCTATGTTTTGGACCCCTGAAGGAAAGCGAAAGAGAGGCCGACAAAAAACAACTTGGCGGAGGACTGTGGAGGCTGAGATGCAAAGAACGAACCAGAGTTGGGGCACTGTACGAAGGATGGCCACCGACCGTGCAAAGTGGAATCAATTTGTTGTTGCCCTACAAGACGCCACTAGGCGTGATGGCCACTGACTGCTTTGACGGTCGGCGGCTAAGGATTGAAGAAGACGAAGAAGAGTAATAACTATCTTAATTCTAAAACAGGTTGAAACTTTATTCACTCTTAATTTTGGCGGCTAGTAGTGTGGCCTAACGGAAGACAGCTAATTGGATAGCGTCAGGCTCTCTCGGGCAAACATCTAAACCTCAGTGTAGAAGAGGAACGACTAAGTAAGGTTAGAAGGGAGGGGGGGGGGAGAGAAAGGAGAGGGCGCTCATCAAACCACTCGATGACTGGGCGCCGAATGCTCTAAGGCCGGCTCTGGGTGGTCCAGGTTCGACCAGGGGGCCCCAGCATCGAGTGGGTCCCTGAAAGTAGTGGTTGGAAGTAACCCACGCCTTTATATGTCAATTTTTAATTTACTTTGTTCCTGTGTTTAAACATCATAGCATGTCCCAGTTTCTGGTGATAGACATGAAAGTGATAAAGGTGACAGACATGAAAGTGATAAAGGTGACAGACATGAAAGTGATAAAGGTGACAGACATGAAAGTGATAAAGGTGACAGACATGAAAGTGATAAAGGTGTCACGGATTACCTCCACTTAGCTCTGCAGTAGTGGTCCACCAGTGGCCAACACTCAAGAGTATCTAAAATGGGTCGTCAAAGGTGTCTACCTTCACACAAGATTACTCCTGGCAGAGTTGCAGATAGAAGGGTAATGACGCTTCTATTCCAATGGTGTTTCATAAGATATTTCCGAAGTCAAGAACTATGCTGCATTGGCAGGGCAATTGTTAACTTCATATCGGTTCGACGCCCTTTATGAAGAATTAAGCAATGGTTATAGCCCGTACAAGCCCCCAGCTAGTATAAATCCAGCGAAATTCCTTGTATAGGTATTTGCTCTATAAATAATATAAATATATACATACATATTGTCTTGCTCATACGTTTGCTTTCATACTTATAATAACCAAATCAACTATGATTGTTATGTTCCAAAATAACATGTAACAAATTTAATAATCAATTAGTGTTAACAGGCTAAAGTAGAGATGAAATGATGGCGAATTTTAGATGAAAATTAGTCGTCTTCATTGAGACTTGGTTTGAAGATTTAAATTAAAATTACAATTTAATGTCCGTTTGCTGGTGCCTTTTACAAGCACTTAACTAGTATATGTGAGTCCTGCAGCCTTGGTTTCGTCAATTCTTTTGTGATGATGACACTTCATAGTCTGATAGCTTTGTTCCACGAACCCAAAGTAATTTTTGGGAACAGAACCTCCTCGCACAGTTTAAAATGGACACTAGCAACTTATTAGATGCTTCGAATCACTTGGTCTCGAAATTTTGTATTCCTCTTATGACGGGTGATCTGATTCCTTAGGACTCCAGTCTTTGTATTTAAAAATGCGGGTTTACCTTTTTAAGTTTTAAAGTTGCCCAAATACTGTCCTGGTCCTTTAAGTTTCCAGTCTTCATGTTTAAAATGAGGGTTTACTTTTAAGTTGTAAAGTTGCCCAAGTACTTCTGATCTGTCACTTATAGTTTTGGAATCCTTAGTCCTATGTTTCTCTGGCCCTTCGGAGTTGCTAATTTTACGTTACGATGCAGTCCGATTTGTGACTCCGATTTCACTAGATTATATTTCCAATTCTCAGTGCAAATCCCAAATTATACTTCCGACGAATTTTCCAATGAGAACCATTGTGTATTCCGGCTCTCACTTTACACAAATCCAATCTCTTTTGCACTATATGGGTAGGGGTATTTAAATCATAATACCCCCGCGTGTTTTAAAATATTACATTTTAAAATTCCATTGCGTGACCTCTTTCTAATAATGCTGTAATACTTCCGCCAACTCACAAACAAATCTGTGAACTTATTTGATGTCCAGATGCTACCTTCCAATATTGTCTCCCCCAGACAGGTTATCTGTAACAATTACACAGGGGTGGCCCAGTGGAAGCTATTAACTCATTATCACCTGTGTTTTCGTGCCTCCGCCAGACGGATCTCTCAGACAGACAAAATGGCATTCTATTCATCACTCGTACGAGACCATTTTGCGCCAATAAAGAGTGTCTCTAACAAAGGTGGCTAGGCGACTCAAGAGATAAACGTATGACCCGCTAACAGGTGTAATTAATTTGGTATTATTACGGTTCACTTGGCGAAACGTAAACAAGTTTGGGAGTGGTCACAGCAAAAGTGTGTAAGGGCAATAAATATGCCAAATAATAGGACGATGAGTGAGAAAAAGGAAGATATTAAGTGATAATGCCGGAGGGGACGAGAGTTATAAAAAGTGCACGACTGATTTCGTCACAAAAGATGACAAATGAGAGGGATAAATGGGACAGAAATGAAAGGGACAAAAGTGACAGAAATGAAAGGGATAAAGGTGACAGAAATGAGAGGGATAAAGGTGACAGAAATGAAAGCGATAACGGAGACATGGGCAGATCTTGAGCAAATGTCACAGGACAGGAGGACCTGACACAAATTTGTTGAAGGCGTATGCTCCTTGGGGAGCTAAAGAGTAATGATGATGAAGTAAGTAGGTATACTTTAGGTACAGATTTATCATGTTATTATAGTTGTTGAGCCCATTATGTAAGGAAGGGTCTTCTTATTGTTTGCCCGCGGCTCTTTACATTGTAGTAACGCCACTGCTTTCGAGGTGATGACATCATGGATCAGACATACAAGATGACCCATCTCCACTACGAAGGTTAGCTGTAATGGATCTCCACCGTCTTCTGTCTCGTCTTGATGGTACACTTTGATAGACTTTTTCCTGTCCATCTCTTGATGTTATCTTCCAACTTACAGCACTGTCTTCCTCTTGCACGTTTGCCTTCAACTCTCCCTTCTATTATGGTCTTCTGTCTGGTGTTATGTCTTTTATATGGCCAACATATTTTAGCTGCCCAATTTTGATCTCCTCCATTAGTTCTCTTTTCATACCTAGGTTT